>CM053791.1:535349571-535809571 GCA_028749045.1 Cupressus sempervirens
TCCTGGCAATTCAGGGAAGTCGATACCCGGTACCTGCAACCTGCATAAAAACCATGCATGTACAAGCACAATATATACTAAACTAAACAGGCAATGTCAGGAAGTGGTGCATCGTGTAGATCCCGACTAGCAGGTGACTACGACTCCCTTCCTTAACCACATCAGACACGCCATACAAAAGAAAACACGCACACCATACACATGCAAGTATGGGGTAAGTATCCATAATAAAACACATATGATAATAAATCATCTTACTAATCATCATTAATAACTGAAAGTAACGTAATAATCATCATCAATAATTGCGAACACTAAAAATAATCATCATATATGCATGAAATGTAGAGTCTAAGTAATCTCATCACTTAATAAATTGAATCCATAGCAGAATATCTGATAATCTCAAAACAATGCTGCTAACCATCAACATAAAACTAGCTCCAAAAGAGTTCAGCAATGATAACAAAATGCGAACTAGGGACAGGCACTACACTACAATCCTTGTGATATGGTGCAACAAGGAGATTACATCAAAAAAATTATTGACAAAATGGTCTATTTTTAGAGTTCAAGGGATCTTAGACTTTCCTTTCTTCTTAACCCCCATCTAGACACTTGCAATTTGACTCAAACACCACTCTTTTCTCTTCAAAAACTTGTTACAACCAAACTTAAATGATACATCCATGAATGGCACTCATTCAAGAAGCTTCAATTCTTGGGACACAAGTGGAGAAGCAAATTTAAATAAAAACTAAACCACTGGAAGTTCAATGGCCTTAGAGTTGTAATGACTGACACAAGAAACACTCACTTTAGAACAAGGAATTGTACATGGGAAACCACCTACTTCAAGTAGACCACTCTCTACAAACTCTGAGAAATTAGAGAGTTATATTCTTCTCCCATTCTTCTCACAATGCCATGAATATCCATATTATGCAACTTATGTCTTTGATCACTTATATACTATTCTCTTTATCAAGTAATATAAAAATGTCTAGGGTTTGAAATTGGTAGTATATAAGGGAATGTATTAAGTGTTGTGCAATTATGGATAGCACACGATGACTATACCAACACAAATTGAAACAATCCCACAAAATGATATCATAAATTCATTCTATTTACCTAGCCATAGTATGTTCCATTTAAAAAAATCATATTTGTGCATCTTTCGCCAAGTCACTAATTATTAATGGAAGCCAATTGCCTACATCTGAAAATGAATGCAACTTTGAAAATTAGAAATTGATCCAAGTCGGTTTGTTTGCAACATTTTAACAGATAACAACACACAATGATAAGTGGTTGATTCAACAACTACAAAGCTCAACATTTGCTTGACTTGTCGACATAAAATCTAATATGCATAAAACAATACAATACACTCAACAACATTGCAAGTGTAGACTCCAATTTTAGATAACACAAATTTCATTTAAGTTAGGTACTCTGCAACATTTTAACTAATAACAATACACTCAACAACATTGCAAGTGTAGGCTCTAGTTTTAAATAACACACTTTTCTTTAAGTCAGTTACTCTGCAACATTTTGACAAAAAGAAAAAAACAACAAAATTTCAAATATTTCTTAGCTTATCGACACAAATGCTACTAACCATAGAGGAACAACGAGTGTTGGGCCATCTCAAAGAAACATAAAGCCTATCAAAATCGACATTGCATGCACTACTAAACTTTTGCAATATCCTTACACAATAGAAACTCGTCTCACTGCCACAAATTATATTCTTCCCCCATTCTCTAGCAAATGCCATGAATAACCATGCCATTATTGTATTTTCCATAGGCAATATACTATTGCAATTACCAATATTTAACCAGTGATTAATCCTTTCAATGAGAACCAACCAGATGCAAGTATTATTTTTTTAAAATTTAAAATTTTGATTTATACAATGTTTATTTGTAAAGTTTTTAATTTCTAAATTTTTTAAAATTAATTTACTTGAACTTGATTGGCTCATACAGATGGAGTATTATAGGAGCAAATTTTAAGCCAGCACTACCTGGTATTGGTATTTTAGTGTGCTTCTTTGATAAATAAAAATAACATTGTATGAATTTTTTTTTGTTGAGTTTATATTTTAGCATACAATAGTATTAACTTTGATAATTCTTAATGTTATGAGCTATTTATACAAGTGAAAAGGTAAAAAAAAAATGGTTATTAATAAAAGATGTAGTTATGAGTCACTATAGTATAGTTAAAATGTAGCAACTATTTTATATTAGCAAAGGATGGATCACGACAACATTTTAAATTTGATAATAATTAATGTTATTAACTATTGTACAAAAGAATTAGTTATTAGTTCAAAATTATCAAGTCACTAGAGTATGCTTAAATGATTATATTTGTAAAAGAATAATATTGTATATAAAAAATTATTTCCACACACATTAATTATAAATATATTTATATTAAAATATATTAATTTCAAATACTAAAATATTTAAAATAGAATGATAATTTCTTAATCTTTTTAAATTATAAATTAAAATGAATAATATTTCCTATATATTTTGTCATCCACATAAGTTAATTGTATATATTTTTATATTGGAAAAATTTATTTTTAAATACTTAAATATTTAAAATCGAATGATTTCTTTCAAAATTTAAAATTAGATTTATTATTTTGTAAAAGTTCAATCATATATTAACATATTAATAAATTTATTTAATATATATATATATTTTAACTCTATTAATTAAACTATAGTTTACGACAAATACAAGCCACTATGTGACACTTGTTAAAATCAACATTATAAGGAACATCACATGTAAGCCTCATAATTCCACAAGTTTCTAGTTACATTGTACAATACTCAAGCAATATATTGCATTCCACGAACAAAAAAACACCATCACACCAATTTCTTGGGGTTGACATGTCGTCTAATTCCAATTACTAGAATTGAGCAACTTTTTGATAACACAAGACAAAAACATAATAATACTTGAGGAATTTTTTTATAAATATTATAGACTAAAAAAAAAACACTTACAAATATAAATATCTCCTTACCATATTCCCCTTTGCAATGCCATCCTTAAAATACATCTTTATTATATACCATTTTAATTTTTCCAATAAAAAATCTAAACCTTAAAAAACAAAATTATAATTACCGAACTATTGAATGCATACAAAATTTCTTTTGAGTGGACCCACACTTGGTTTCTACATTCCAGCTCATATCGAGCAGTAGTGAGAAACAAATATCTGATACACATCAGGAAACAAATTTCCATCTCAAATGGTTGCACATTCAACTCGCAGGCTCATATTGGCCACAATCAACCTTATCACAGAACGATTGATATAATAGACTGTTTCTGCATCCACGTTTTCATTCCCACCATGGCACTAGTCTTATAAAATTAAGCAGTTGTGTTTGCTCAATAAGCAGTTGTGTTTGCTCAAGAACGTAGGACCTCAATGGCCCCTTTCTGCCATATTTATTTGTCGACACAGCAGGAGGCATCGTAGAATTCACTGCTTTTCTGCACAGGTAATCTCATTCATTGTTCAGCTGAATTTTGGGCTTTTTTCTACTTGGGTTTGGGTCGGTATAATCTTTCCTGGCTATCCAAGATCGCCATTATTGAGCAGACTGAAACATGTAATTGAAATCCCCTTAATTATCCAGAACCCTTTTTTCGGGGGCTATTTTAAGATGCCAGAGATCATTCCATTCTTCAGCTTTCCTTTTAACGTTTACATGCTATATATTGAATTAGTTATTTGTATTAATACGTCAATTATCCTGGTGAGTTAAGCTTGGGTTTAACAGCCGCAACTGCGGAACAGCGGTCTAACTTCTGGCGGTACACAATGTTTTGGATGAGGAATTTTAACCAATTTTGAGCAGTTTTAGTATGTGTCCTGGAAATTCAAACTCGGGGATTAATGATGGAAATTTGAGTTCTTTTACTACTGAGCTCATCCCATTATGCGAGCCCATAAAGAAACACCAAAAAAAAAATTTAGGTTTCTAACTTTGTATAACTTTGTAAACCGCTTGTCATTCAATTTATGCATCTGATGTAATAATTTATATTCCACTCCAGCAGGATGTGTATTAAAATGGCAATTCTTCTTGTGGGTAAAGTTTGGAATAAACTGCCACAACTGAGTTCGTGCCGGTCTATTTCTGGCCATACCCAATGTTTTGGATGTGGAATTTTAACCAATTTTGAGCATTTTGGTATGTCTTCTGGAAATTCGACGTCGAGGATATATGTTGGATGTTTCAGTTCTTTTACTACTTGAGCACATCCCACTATGGGAGCCCGACAGAGGCACCGAAAGAAAATCTAGGTTTTTTCTTAATTGATGTAAACCGCATGCCATTCAATTCATGCATCTAACAACATGTGGTCAGCTATAGCAGGATTTCACTTGTTTATAGAATCCAGTTCATGCCTCTCAGATTCCTGGAAACGACGTGAACGTAAAATATAGTCTATACTATGGCTTAAATTTTGTCCACCTTTTCTTCTACTTGTAGAATCTATCTCGTGTCTGATTTTTTTAATTCTCAGGCCGTGGATAGCTGAGTGCTTCGCTGAATGTTGCATCATTTATTTATCTACTTTTCCCGCTTCCAAGACTTTCTCAATACATTGAGCATCTGTTTCCACTAAGTTTTATGCTCGTTTGTTAATCATTTCTGCTTCCGCTTTCCCATCTCCTGTTGCCTGCCCTATGCTAGGCTGCCTTTTAGTATTGGTTGTAGTTTTTGGAGTTAATTGTTTGTCTCCTTGAGCAAAAAATTCCTGAACTTGAGAAGCTTCAGATGTCTGCAGGTTGTCATTGCAGAGAGAATTTACTTACGATTAAGAGTGATATCAATTTGGCGTCAGCAGACACAATAATCCAAGTTAAGAAAGCTGCACCCTCGCCTTACTTTTCTGCTATCTTCGAACTAAAATTGCTTAGGCCTATTCCAATTGGAAGTGAGATCATTTTGTCTTTTTTGTTTATGCTACATGGAGTTTCTTTCTCCTAGTTCTGCAATTTCTCCTGCCTTCTGCTTGTTTAGAGTCCATTATTTTTGTCCAATTTTTCAACCTCAATTGCGGTTAGCCAAAGCCTTGCTAAACCCCCATAAATATGATACAATATACTCATGCATAGGACATTCTCAAGGTTAACTTGTTTCTCCGTTGCAGTTATAGTTGTTGGTTTCTGTAAAATTTTCTTTGGTTAGGTTTTGCAACTTGTTTAAATGCAGCCGCACACATATCTTTGCATATGTTAATTGTTTCCTGTTAACAGTGTCTGAATTCGCACACTTCACCTGAATTTCAAATCTTATAAAGGATGCATGCCCTCCAGAGTATAGGAAGATTGTGAACCACAATCAACCCTGAGCCTCGAATGGTTCATATGGCACAAAGCTAAAACTCAGATTTCAATATCATAAAAACTCCCTGGAAGTAGCCTCAAGCTCCCTCTCCATATCTGCTACTCCCTTGGTTATGCAGGCCTCTGCTACCAAAGCAAAAGTATCTCTTTCCTTTGTCATCTTTCTAAGACAAATTTTGAGTTTACACTTCTATCTTCTCTGGACCAAACATGTATGTAGCATCCTTCCTTTACTGCTTTCATGCAGGTGGACTTCAACGACAGATTACAGTTAATTCATTATCTGTACTTGAACCATAGATTGCGGTTTATTTCATTATCTATGTATGTTCTCTCCACAGCCTTTGGTCCATGGCCAATCTACCATATGAATCTCTCTCTGTTGGTGAGGTGCCGCAATCCCCGGAAAATAGTAGGGGAAATGCATTATCCTCTCCTGGTCCCACTCACTTCTCTTTTTTGTAGGCAATACCTTTAATCGATGTAAGAGATGGGACTTTTCTCTTTCTTACTGCCTTACCCGCCAACCTATCAGTTATATCTAAAAAGGGCCCAACCCTTGTTGAAAGATATGCCCCAATCAAGCAGGGACAAAAGCAAGAAACAATGCCTCTGGGAAGGACTTGTACCCTGAAGAGGTTTAAAATTTTTGTGTTCTTTCAGAGCAGGCGGAGCTGTTGAATTTCCTTTTTATTGAACTCTATTACAGGTTTCACTTTTGCCATTTTTCACTATCTACATATTATCTCAAGTCAGCCGTGATTCTAGATTTTCTATGCTGGGCCAATCTGGAAGGATTTATGCCCTAAAGGGTTTAGCATTTGATCTTGTCTGGGAACAGGTGGAAAAATAGTAGCATTATTTTAACATGTCAACTACATGTCAAACTGAAAGTGTAATGGAATTCAGTAAAACAGCTCTGAAATGGGGAAAAAAGTCCAGTGTAACATGGGGACTCGCACTGACCTCCCAAACCTCAAAGTACCTGTCCCCGAGACATCCCCGCACAGGGTACTTGAGCACCCAAGTAGGGGACCTCCGCCATTCCGCACCCATGCTTCCGCTGGAATGGGTACTTGGATTTCTAATTTTTTTTATAATGTTACTATTGAGTATGTAATATATTACTATGTTGAATGTTCAATTGTTCTAGTTCATGTAGCAATTTTGATATGTTCAAGTATTTTAATTTGGTATGTTCTAATGAAACATCTTTTCATAACAAGCATTTCAAGTTCTATATGCATATTATACAACACCCCTCCCTGCCTTGCCCTCCTCTTGCCACCGTCCCCTAGCCGTCCCCCCGCCATCCTGAAAATGAGGCCCATTTTCTCCCAGTCCCAGGAACTCGTCCCAGTGTCCCCCCGTCCCGAGGTACCCCAGTACCGGGGTAACATTGGACAAAACAGTAAATTGCTAAAATACTCTTAAACACATGAAAACAAAATTCAAATCACGGCAAATTACTAAAATACTTGTAAAACGTGAAAACGTGAAAACAAAATTATTACCGTTATTCCATGCCAGTCAGATTAAGCAGAAAGAAACAAAGTCCAAACTTCAATTAGTAGACATGAGAAAGATTCAATGTTGCTAGTTATTCTTGAATTTTCCTAAGTATCAATTTTTAAGTCTTAGATATGTTTTATCATATACAAAAAAATTGGAGAATCTGGATGCCATTTCTGGATTTGCTTGTGTAAGCATTTTCTGTGTTGACATTTCGGATCACACTCCTCGATCCATCATCAGGATGATACAGGGCATCAGGAGAAAAATAGAAAAGTTGCAGATCAAAACTTATTTTTCCTCTGATGCTCTCGATCATCCTGATGATCGATCACAGGGTGTGATCCAAAACATCGGTGCAAACAATGCTTACACAATGAAATCCAGAAACAAATAGCCTTGAAGCCAGCCATAACTAGAAACATGAAGTGGAAGTTTTGATGCCTCTGCAGTGTGCACTGTCTATGTTCTCCACCTGAGCACAGTTGTGACCATCCAAAACCTAATTCAAGATAGCTAAACTCTCTTGATTAAATGAATTCTTCTGATCAGTTGTGTCCCATCTGGATTCAAGGTCAATCTGATTTGAAAAAAACTTTGTTCATCTTCAACACTACTCAAGAATGGCAATGACAAATGCATAAGTTCTTCACTTACTAGAGTATAATGGAAAAATAGAAACCTATTGGAAGTCATAATTGGAAAGTTTCTTACCTCAAATGAAGGAGGAGGTTTGGTGAGAAGACCAAATTGCTTATCTGTTGTAGGCTGAATTGGTTGCATTTCTTAAAAAGTAAATGCTCAAATACACTTTCGATTCAATAGATGGCCAAATTGCTCCTCCATTACACTGACATTAGATTAATTTTGAAACAAAATTTACTAATAGGAATAAACCTATGTGATTGAATTCCATTTAATGTATATTGAATCAATTGCAGATTATTAATTTATGTGGTAACTGGAAGCTGTGTCTCCCATCCCCTAAGATGTCCCCAGAAATGTCTCGATGGAAGGTTCTTTTAGCCAACATCTCCTGCCATCTTTGAGGCTCCTTGACCAAAAAAAGATGTCTCCTGCTAGAAAAATTAAGGCAAAACATGTTAAAAGGCAAGAAGGGAAGGCAAATAAATAAAAGGCCTTCATAATGTTTTCTGTTTCCATGGACAAACTTGGAACCGAGGGGTTGTCTCGAGGTTCCCATTCCATACAAGGCCTTGGATCCTGATGCCGCTTTTGTCTAATAGCCAAAAAATAATTCTCCATAAGGTTCCCTACTACGGGGGTGCCAATCCCCAATAATCAACATACATCACTATGCATATAAATCAGATTAAATGTTAACAATGAATGATTCTTAATACTTTCTGATAGTTAACATATTGTGATGTTCCCTTTCTAGTGGGCTCCAAGAGCTTGGTTATGTTGTGGGCTAACAACTAGATTTGAGGGTCTTTGGTGATTGCCTTGGGTCTGGCTATTTCAGTATTCTAATGGAGCCGTGACAGTTTCTTGGGCTAAGAGCATAATGAAAGTTATTTATTAAGTTTTACTTAATTATAATACTTGGTGCAACTTTATTAGCAAAAGAACCTTTTTGTGCAACGAAAAAGCAAAATATGTTTAACTGAAGAGTGTAAGCATGAACATTTGTAAGTGAAAAGTGCAAACATGAAGCCTCTAGCTGTTGGGTGTGAAGAAGCAGCTAGTTGAATTAAAATGTAATAAAAGCAAGCCCTTAGAGATGGAAAAGTCATTTGAGAGCATTTGATATTTTGTGTGAGTGATTTCCAAGGGTTTGAGCTTGCTTCTGAGAGAACAGTGACTTTTGGTGGATTTGCACTTTGAATTGGTGAATATTGTGCCAATTAATTATGCTAAATCTGATAACTAATCTGCAGATTGATCAGGGGTTTATAAGAGGGTTTTCTGTGGAAGTAATTTTCTTTATATCATTGCTAAGTGTTTGTTGCATGGATGGCTATCAGAATTGCTTTTAACTCTACCATTAAGAGCCATGTTAGGTGTTTGTATGACTGCCACATTGGGAGGCAATTGGATTTGTTGAGGCTGCATTTCATATTCTGGAAAAACGCAGGAGTTTAGAAGGGCTGCATTACATAATTAGGGAGCAACGTTTGGGTTTCTCAGGACTGCATCCACATCTCAGAGCCATTACAGCTGTTGGAAGGCCTGCAACTTCATTGGGAATTGGTTCATGAGCATTCCAAATCAATCTGGAGTTCAGCATTACAAATCTGCTATACTGGGTTCCAACGTTTGAATTAATAAGTGTATGTCATTGTACATATTTGCATACCATTGCATTGTTTGCATATTTAAATAAGGAGTGTGAATTTGCAATTTCAATTTTCCATGCATTGTTATATTTCATATTCTAAAGAAAGCAAAAAAAGCGTATATTTGAAAAAACACAAAATAATCATGAACTTTCAGAAACACAAAAAAATTCATTCTTCAGCGTAGTTTGAGCGAGAGCCAATAGGGCTCTTTACAGTGGTACCAGAGCTAGCAAGGCTCTTTACAGTGGTATTAGAGCTGTTTCCCGTCACCATTGGGGAAACTAAGTTCACATATGCAGTCACAACGATTCATTCTAGTTATACACTCACAAAGATAGAGCCTCATCCCTAGGTGAAGGTGATATAGATATTCAGTTTGGCACTATGGGTGAGAGAGAGGCTAGGGATTTGTTCAGGAATATTGCAGATGGTCAGTGTGAATGTACAGTTGGTCAGCATCAGGTTGCTAATGTATTGCAACAACTTTCTGAGATACTATAATGCATTTCATTACCTAGAGGTTTTAGTAGAGACATGAGCAATGGGAGTGCTTATGTGAGTACACACAGGTCCAAAACTGATTATAGACCGGATTATAGAGAAAATTTCATAGGTACACATGATAGGCCTTTGCTTCCTACTTTCCCGAGGCCTAAGTTGGACGAGGCTAGTGCACAGCACCTTGTGCTGATGATGTGGTGGCTCTATATGCATAGTGGGATGCTTTACCACGGGGTGAAATAGAACTTGAACTTTGACAGGTTTATGACCTAGAAGATAGAGCATTCCAAAGATAGACCTGAAGGGAGATCGAGGCCTAGACTCATTGATTTGAAATAGGCAACCAACAAGTTGACTTTGATTCATTTTGATGGGAGTGGTAAGGTAACAACTAGAGCTTGGGTTCGCAAGTTGAGGCATATCTCTCATTGTGTCCTATGTCTGAGGAGTATGCTATCTGGTTTGCTGTGTTGCATTTGGATGGTATGGCCCATGACTAGTGGTACTGTGGGTTGGTTACTATATATCTTGATCATATCGCGTCCTACCAAGTGTTTGTGGATAGACTGGTAGAGAGATTTGATCAGAAGGACCCAAAAAGTTACTTCCAGGGCCTTGCTCAGCTCAGGGAGATAGGTAGCATAGAGTCTTTCATTAGTGAGTTTCCGAGGATCCCTATCATGGTTTCTAATTTGATAGGGAAACACTTGGTTATGCTATTTACAAAGGGGTTACCGGAGCCACTTAAAGGGTGGCTTAAGGCATTTGATTTGCCTTTTTTTGTAGGGGACCATCAATAGGGCCAGGAACATGGAGCTTTAAGCTTTGAATAGACAAGCGCTACCTAAACCTACCATTTTACCTACAGATGGTACACCTATCGGTTATTGATGGAAAAAAAACCAATTGTGAAACATGATGAGGCAACTCGTGAGGATATGAGGAGGAGACAACTTTTCTATTGGTGCAAGGAACCTCATGATAGAGAAGACTCCTGCCCTTTGAGGCCTAAGGGAAGAGCAAATCGTTCTATGTGGATGTACTATGATGAGGTTGAGGGTGAATCTTCACAACAACCATTTAGTTTGGCTGTTGACATTGCTCAGAGAATCCCTATTAAGTTTGGTAATGCTAGGCTGTTACCTATAGTGTTGCTTACTACTGTACCACTTCCCTCCGCTTTCAGAATGCGAGGACTAGTAGATGGACATCATTGCATTTTTATGTTAGAACTAGGGCTATTTATAATTTCATACATGAGGGTTTTCTGAGCCAATTTGGCCTTCAGGTGAAGGAGTTTGCTAGGTTTCGAATAAGGGTGGCAGATGGCTACACCCTTACCTGTACTAGGCGCATACAACATCTTTCTTTATTTCTTGGTGATTATGAGATGCAGTTAGATATTTATGTGATCAACTTGGGAGGGACAGATGTGCTAGGGATGTAGTGGATAAATGATATTGAGGAGTTTTTCTTTAGTATGCATTTGATGTAGATGAGTACCGAGGCTAGAGATATACGTTGCAGGGTATCACCTAGGGGAGTTTATGTACTGACTCTTTGTGCAGTGGATAGTGGGGATTTACATAGGCATGGTATAGTTCAAGTGGAGCAGGTTACACATGACGTCTCCTATGGTTCATAGTTACCTAGTTCAAATCAGCATACAAATATGTTTCACTTTGTGAACAATCCCTTGTTTGATATCGATGTTACCCTGTCATATGATAATTCACAATTTGAGGTTGATGCTGGTCTCCCTCAAGTTATGACTGAGGATGATGTTTGGGATTCCTCCAGTACACCAAGATGTTAGTTAGTCCTTATAGGTTTCCAGACGGATCTTATTGAGGAGTTCACAAAGGTGTATACAGTAAGGAGTGCATATAGATTCACTATTCACCGGGTGCAGAGTTTGTTTGTGCTTGAGTTTGATGTTTGGTATGATAGCTTAGTTGGCACAGAGAAAGGGGAAAATATAGACTCCTTATCGAGTTACTTCCATGTGATGTTTCAACTTCTACATCACCAATATTGGCACTGAGTTTAACTCTACAGACTATAAGTTGAACATACAGATGGTTTGTATTTACAAGGATTATTAGGTGATGACAGGGAACTTACACACATTTTTTTGTGGGATCCTAGTGGGTGTTGGGGTTTGATGAGCTATTGAATTGCAATTGCTTGAGGACAAGCAATCTTGGGGAGGGAGGATTATGATGTCCTTTTTGGCGGGCTTAAGGAGTTTTGTTATGTTAGCTCATCATTGTGACCCTTGTGAGCTAACTTACTATTTATAGTAAGTTAGGAGGGCTAGTTTCCACTTTTAGTAGTGTACTGTGGTGATGCCTTGGGTCTAGCTATTTCAATATTCTGATGGAGCCTTGACAATTTCTTGGGCTAAGAGCATAATAAAAGTTATTTATCGACTTTTACTTAATTAAATAACTTTATGAGTTAAGTCAAGTAATTATTATAATACTTGGTGCAATTATATTGTTAAAAGAACCTCATTTTGCAACCAAAAAGAAAAATATGTTTTAAATGAAGAGTGTAAGCATGAAGCCTTTTAAGTGGAAAGTGTAAACATGAAGCCTCTAGCCGTTGAGTGTGGAGAACCAACTATTTGAATTAAAATGTTATAAAAGCTAGCTCTTAGAGATGGAAAAATCATTTTAGAGCATTTGATATTTTGTGTGAGTGATTTCCAAGGGTTTGAGCTTGCTATTGAGAGAATGGTGACTTCTTTGGTGGAATTGCACTTTGAATTGATGAGTATTGTGCCAATGAATTGTGCTAAATCTGATAACTAATCTGCAGATTGATTAGGGGTCCATAAGAGGGTTTTTTGTGCAAGGAATTGTCTCTATATCATTGTTAGGTGTTTGGTATATGGATGACTATCAAAACTGCTCTTAGTTTTGCCATTAAGAGCCATGTTAGGTGTTTGTATGACTGCCACGTTTGGAGGCAACTGGATTTGCTGAGGCTGCGTTTCATTTTCTGGAAAAATGTAGGAGTCTGGAAGTGCTGCATGTTATGTGTCAAGTGTGGAATTGTTTACCCCCTAGATCTAGAAGTGCTTATATGTCAGATATAGAAGTGTTTACATGCCAAGTATGCAAGTGTTCATATGGCCGATATGAATTTCATAGAATTGCGTAATACCAGAGATAAATGAAATACAACAATAGCATGGAATAACATAGAATCACATTACACCATAAATGATAGAATGATATATCTTTCATAGCATAATTATTCCAAAATTTACCATCACTTTCACTTGTTCCAGACTCCAACAAATAGACTCGACATGTTTGGTTAAGTCTCCAACCATCATCGACTAACGACACAAATGACACCCCTTCGGAATGATGTTTTATTACATTAACTAACAAACGTCTTAGTTAACTATTCCGAGCAATGCCCCCAACGAGGTTAGGGGGAAATACCCACAATAGGGTTAAGGGGCAACACCCCTTACAGTGTCTGGGGGCAACGCAAGTATAACTCTAGATTTGAGTTAGGAATTGCCAATATCTGATCCACCCAATTCAATACTGGACTTGGCCTGGATGAGCGGGTCATAGTAGATGGATGCTATATATATAGCTTGGCTGAGAAATGGGGGAGAGGGTGGCTCGACACTATGAGGTGCACTTCGTGTTGCGGTACAAGGTAGGGCCAAGGGGCAACACCCATGTCGCCAAGACCAAATTAATACGTCTAAAACCACACAAAACTCCATAACAAGTCAATTCTCCCACTTCCCTCTTGACAAGGAATCCAACTTTCCCACACCCCATATGACCCATACCAATCTCTTCTATTGTACGTGGTATGGTCTTCCTCTTTTCTGTATTGTGGCTACTCATCCTCCGGCTAGTGCTCAGTCTTTTGCTTCATGTCTTAGGTATGGATGGTTGACTGGTCTTGTTGGTTGTACAAACTTTTCTTATGTAAGGGTTTTTGGTAGGTCATATGGCTTGGCTTCCTCCATTCTGTACTTCTTAGTCCCTCATACACTGCGCAAACTGGTAATTGGTTTGTACTCATATGATGTGTACAAGATTGCTGGTGTAGGTACTCCCCAGTCATACAGACAACACTCGTACAAACTATTTTCGTACGAACGACAACCATATGAGTTGTTTTTGTACGAATGACACTCGTACATATTGTTTTCGTACGGACGACACTCGTACGAGTTGCATCCATAGGGAGATGTCTTTGTCCTCCTCTAGTGCCTTCACATCTTCTAGTTTGTGCCTTTCTACTCTCCTTTTTCACACAATGTTGGTTCGTATGGGTTGCTTCCATACTACTGTATGGTGCCTTCCTGGTATAGTTCTCAAACTTCTCCCAATGACTTCCTTCTTGTTGTGGGGGCTTTTTGTAATCTCCTTTTAGGGTACATATTTTTTTTTCCTCATTAGTTTTTTAATTACAACCTTCCTTTTTGCTTTTCCCTTTACCCTCCCATCATTTTTTAATTTTCTAACTTTACCCTTGCTTAAGTACAATTTTGTCAAAGTCCTCCTACCTCTTGGTTTGTGTTCCTTCGTGGCATTGTTTGGCTTTTCCCAAGTTTTTTAATAATACTTGGTTCTTTATTGTCCACTTCCTCGCCCATCACAAATCGATGGTCTACACTGGCTACCCCTTCCTTGCACTCCTTATATTCTGTTGGGTATGTGTCTCCATCCCCCTCTATCTCTGTTGGTTCCAACATGTGGCAGCTCAACTAGAATATCTCATAATCCTCCATCTACCAGTGGAATAATCCATTAAGGGAAATTATTTCGTCCTTAGAGCAGCTACCAAACCTTAGTATGCTTTCCTCATCTGGTTCACTCCTTCCTTCTTCATCGTACTCTCCTTCCTCAGACTCCAAGTACGATGCCAATTCTTGGCTTATTGTTTGGCTCCGCAAATCAATGACATATCTTGTCCCTTCTCTTTTAGTGGATAATGTGTTCTTCTAGTGATGGTTGACCTTTGCTCTGATCAACCATTCTCTACCAAGTAAAGCACTGTATCCCTTCTTTTCTAAGGCAATGACTACAAAATCTAAGAACTGTTGTGTTCCAGTTGTTACTTTTTTGGGCTATGAGTGTGCCAAGTGGTTTTATGTCATGTTGATATGCCCCTACTAGATGGAAGGTAGGCGGTCACAATGTTGGCATACCCATAGCCTTCCATGTTTCTTCAGGGAGTACATTTACTCTTGATCCTCCATCCACAATAGTGTTGGTAAGTTTATGGCCAGTGATTTATATTTCCGCTATGGTAGGGGTCCGTCCTATCCTAACCTTAAATACCATGGGATCTGGGTTTGGCGGTTCTGTTTATGGAGCATTTCTTCTTTCAACCTCTTCTTCCATGGTCTTGTCTCTTCTTGTCTTGGTGTTTTTTTCTTCCATGGTAGAAATTGCTACCCTTAGTTGGGGTAATGTTTCTAGTAGGTCCGCCACCCTCATTGGTACGGTGGCCTCTGATGCTGACCTTTCGGAAATGTTTGTTGCCTCTTGAGTTTGTCTCTGTTCCTCTTCCATTGCCAACTATGTTTCCTTTAACCATTCCTTTTCAGTTTGGGGATCCGAGTATGGGGCTTTCTTTGCTCGAAGTCTGGTAATCGCCATTACTTCCTTTTCTGGTTTTGTGATTTCTAGCATATTCCTTCCCTTTTGGGCATTGAGCATCTTCATGGATCCCCGACCCACACCACCACCACAACATGCTTCGCCCCCACATGGTGCATCTTCTTCATTGTATCATTGGGTGGCCTTTTACGTCATACTGGATAGGACTCCGTGGCATGTTATTATTGTTTCCACTTCTATTATTCTTATAGCTTCCTAGGGAGGAATTGCAAGTCGTTGTTTTGGGCAGTGTGGTGGGTGGGGTTGCTTGTTTTGTGGTTATAAGTACTTGCATACTTCTTATCTTTATATTGTACGAGCATTCTTTCAAGGAGTGTCCCATGATTTGACAGATGTCGCAGAACAATTTTTTGGGGCAACTGGCTTTGGTGTGCCCTTCATTTTTGCATTTTGTGGACCATAATTCTTTGTTCACCCTTGCTTCTTTCCCCCTTCATCTCTTTCATCATTCACATCATATCCTTGCAGAGTGCTTAGATTGTTCGTGATACCCCATCACTGTCTTCATGATTGTTATCATTACACGCTTTCCTTTTGTTTCTTGATGTTTTGCTCTTGCTTTCAATATCAGTTAATGCCTATGCCTCGTAGGGTGGTCAGGAAGGCCTTTACCTAGTAATCCTCATCTTCTTGTCCCGACACCTCCCAAACGATCACACATCTTTTGCAATGTCATGTTGGATCCTCCAACCTTTTGCCAATAAACTTGGGAGGCTTCTGTTTATCTGCGATGTTTGACATTTTTCTTCCTTAGTCTCTTGTGTTTTGGAAATTTGTACTGCTGTGCCCTCCTAGTATTTCTCTCGTGTTGTCTGGTTTCGAGACTTCCCTTCTTCCTCCTTTGGGTATACCTTGGTGGTATCGATACTTCTTCCTTCCAAGGGTCTTACACTCTGCTTGTGCTATTGTTACTTCTTTGAATATAGCCATCCCCTTTATTCAATGTAGCATACTTATAAATACGTCGGCTACTTCTCCTTCCAAACTTCTTTCTTCCTCGTCGGTTTCAGAATGCACGGAGTCCTGTGTCTCACTTGACTCGCTTCCCCAACTATTGGTGTCTTCCTTGTTTCATATTGTACCAAATATTAATCACCTCTCAGCAATGCTGCCAAATGGTGGCCCTTCCTTTTTGTTCTCATTGGGTTTGTGAGCTTCTATTTGTTTTTGTACTCGCAAGGATCGTCTTCCTTCCTTTTTGTTTACATTGGGTTTGTGAGCTTCTATCTGTTTTTGTACTCGTAATGATTGTCTTGCTTCGTGTAACAACTAAAATCTCTAAACCTTAAATACTCTTTATTTACTTGAATAAAAGTAAACTAGCTGCCCATTCACTTGAAAAAGATTAACGAAAGTAATTGATTAATTGCATTCACATGGTGACCCAAACTACCAACTATGAGATACACTATCTTTAAAAGAAGTGATCAAATTCGACTAACCAAATATATTACACATGAGAGTATTGTAATGTTTTAACTACCATTTCATATAACGGAGAAGTAACTGCATAAGATATATTTATAACTGAACTGAAATAAGATGCAATGAAAGAGAACAATGAAATACTAGTAAGGTTCAGATCAAACCATATCAAGTGAAGTGAAGACCGATATGTTCCATACTAGTCTTGGCATTTGGAGGGGAGAAACATTGGTAGAGGCTTAACCTCCCAACCATGGACCTAGTGCAATCCCCACTCATTCTCAATTGAGAATGACCCTACCCTGTATGGTATAAGGCATGTGTACACCATCTTGTCCTGTCACATAAGCATTCAGGTGCTAGATCTGCCAGCTATATAGCCGGCTAAACTGTAGAACCCTCCTGACAGACAATCCATTAAACTATGATCCTTGGTGTAATTTTCTAGCTTATATTATGTTGGTTAAATGATATAAAGAAATATCTTTTGCCTCTCAAGAGTTCTCTGAATGTGGTCAAGAAAGAAGTTATGAATTCCAAGTAACTAGACACTCTTCAATGAGGGGAATGCTTCCACAATCTCAATGACATATGAGATTGATGCCACTGTAATAGGAAGCATATGACTTACAATATTCTCCTTACTACAATGCATAAGCTCTAGTGAGGATTGTAGAAATAGAAAACAAAAATTGATTGAAACCAACGACTTCTTACATGATTGGTATGACAATCCCTCATTAGTTCAAATTTGCTTGCATCTAATTTCCAAGGTTCTTTTGGACCATTTAGAAAAACAAAGAGATTTATGTACACCATTCTATTATTGGCTAAACAACAATAACATGGAAAAATTCAGGAAATACGACCTGTCAAGAGGTTGCGTTGTATATATATATATATATATCACGTGCTTCTCACTGTCCAAGCAATGAGCTCCAATGAATCTCAATTGGTTAGCACTGTTCAACGTAACTAGTAGAGCAATTAAACTGATATGAAATATTTTGATCAGTCACTGTAGATTGGGAATAGCATAAGCATGAACTGGGAGCAAGCGGTTGAGTGGCTATGATTGCCAACTATATAGAACAAGACTCAGGTGCTAAAGGAACAAACCTACACAAGGAGTTACATGGATGAAAAAAATATGCAAGGTGACAAGGCACCCATTTGCAATCTTGGCAAAGATATGAATAGTAAAGAAGACTGAAATATTAAATGGAAGATTATAGGCTGCTAGACTATATGAGATAATTTAATAGATAATACTTATATTATTTGTGTTCTTGTATGTGTTACTTATACACATACATACATATGCGTTACATTAAAGTATGCATATGCATTATAGTATATGTATACATATGTGCACATATTCGTTACTTCAAGGTACACGTATACATATATATGTATAATGAGATATGTACAAATATACTTAGATACCTTGGGTATTATTTATATTATAACATATCCGACATCACATGGTGCAAAACTCCTAGGTTTAAATTTAAAGGTAACAATTTTATCTCTTATTGTTCATGTGAAATATAAATATATATGTATCTATTGATAAGGTGACCTAGTCAACTCATCATGGTGGACACTTGGCATTATCTAGTCTGTCCCAGTCTGCTTCTCCTTGACCAAAGTGGTTTAGATGGATATTTGGTAACTTGGTGGCAAGTTGGTGCTCATGCCCTACTCCCTCTTTGACAATGCTTCCCGCCCCTCCTCTTCACTGTGCTTCTACAAGGAGGAATAACATGGTGAAAGCACATTTACAAATCATTCATATGCATATCAGATTTCCACAAACCATTTGAAATGTGTAGTTTTATTTTTGGATTTGATTGTGTAAGTTTTCACAATCGAATCCATAAATATAACTACACATTCATATGTAGTTAAAGTTATCACAACAAATAACCATATTAACTGACCCTATCAAATTCATATAAAATCATATCGATTAACCAACATGTCTAATTCACATGAAATCATAAGGAGTAACCAATTTAACCAACCATTTCAATTCACATGAAATCATAATGGCTATATAGAACATTTTGAGTTTAGACAAAAATACGAGATGTAACATACCCCTCTCGATGTTTAATCGTCCCCGATGAACACTTACAATTGAGCACATAGGGTTAATAATCATAGCAATTATATAAGAGCTGCCATAAAGTCTTTTGTTCTCAGTTTGGATCATAATGTAATAGTTTTAATCCAAAGCTTATACTTGTGGAAAAAGATGGGGAAATTTCTGGAAGATTTCATCATAATCTTTACAAGTAGCATTATCCTTAGGATAATTGTCCCATTGGACCTTGCATTGGGTTATATCTCAATTTCATAAGCATAGCTTATGCACTTTGAGTATTTTGAGTGGTTATATTACCACCATCCCTAGATTTCGCATCTGCAAGAGATTCAAATCAACAATGTGCTCAACATTGGCTATATATTTCTTAAGATAAGATAAATTAAACACATTATGCATCTGGGCAAGGGCTGGAGGTAGAGCAATTTTGTAGGCAGGATTTACAAGTTCCAACACTTCAAAACGTTGCATGTGTCTTGCGGCCAACTTGGCGTTTTTACCAAATTTGATAGCATTCTTCTAGGGTTTTACTTTTAAGAGAACTTTTTCCCCTACCTAAAATTTTCTAGGAGTCCTTTTAGCATTTGCATAGCTCTTATGGCTATCATTCGCCTCCATCAACCTTTGATGGATTTGAACTACCTGCTCTTCCATTTACAAAAGCATTTCATGACCAATAATTGTTCAATCCCCAATCTTGTTTCGACTTACAAGGGTCCTACATTTATTGTCCTTACAAGGCCTCCAAGGGTGCCATCTTAATAGTAGACTGATATGAATTATTATAAGCAAACTCTACCAAGGGAAGATACATCTCGTAGTAATACTGCTGATCCATGCAGTACACCCTTAAAAGATCTTCTAGTACCTAGTTTACCCTTTTTGTTTGCCCTTCAGTTTTTGGATGATAGGCTGAATTGATATTCAATTTTCTTCCCAAGGTAGAAAACAAAGTTTGCCCAAATCTAGATATCATTCTAGCATTTGTATTTGAAACAATCTTTTTTTGGAACTCCCTGAAGCCTGAAAATTTCCTTTACGAATTTATTAGCAATTTCTGGTGCTCCATCTGTTAAATTTCCTGGGATAAAATGGGCTATCTTTGTAAGTCAGTCCACTACCACGAGAATAGTGTTGTGCCTATTTCTAATCATGGGTGATCCTTGTATGAAATCCATGCTAATTATTTTTCATTTCCATTCTGGAATTTCATTTGGATGTAGCAACCCTGTTGGATACCTGTGTTCGACTTTGACCCTCTAGCATTCAAGACAACCTTCAACAAACGTGATTGCTTCCTATTTCATACCCTTCCAAAAGTACAATGGTTTAATATTAGCCGTCATTTTTGTCACCCCAAGGTGTCCTGAGTAAGGAGCGGCATGGATTTCCTTCAAAATCAATTTTCGGATTTTAGAATCCTTAGATATATAGATTCTCCCCTTATACCTCAAAAGTTCATCTGCTTCTAGTTGGTAACCTTTGTATTTGGTGTCACATGGGTCATTCTGAAGAGCTACACATACTTGTTTGTAGAAATCATCCCTAGCTAGTTTTTCAAGCACCTATTCGTTAAGTCCAGTGGTTGTTGATATTATGCCAGAGATGTGTCTTCGCCTACTCAAGGCGTCAGCTAGTCGGTTCTCCTTTCCTTTGATATAGCTGATTTCAAAATCATAGGCTGCTAGGAATTCCAACCATTTCCTTTGACGAGCATTAAGATTAGATTGACTGAATATATATTTCAATCCATGATGACCTGATCTTAGTTTGTGTAACAAACTAAAATTTCTAACAAGTAAAGTTCAACTAGTTTCCTACATGTACTTGTCTAAGTTTTCAAATTCAAAGTAAAACAGTGACATTTTTTTTGCATGAAGTTTTCAAAGTAATTAGGATCACATAGTGTACTCTAGTACAATTTTGATAAGAGAGATGTTCTCATATAAAATTCAGTGACATTTTTTTTGCATGAAGTTTTCAAAGTAATTAGGATCACATAGTGTACTCTAGTACAATTTTGATAAGAGAGATGTTCTCATATAAAATTATTTCATTTAAACGAAAGGAAATAACTAGAACAACTTTTAAGGAACTGAAATGCAACTTTTCCAAAATCTGATATGCATATGTCTGTTGACAATGTTAAGACTCCTGGGATCTGGTGTAAGGATACCTACAACTTAGTCAGTTGTACCCTATAGCTAACCACTACTTTGGTACGACACCTGACAACAGTTGTATCCGATGTCGTCATTCTGATTACCATTATTACGTACCTTGGCCAAGGATTTATCTAATATGGAGCCAACATCTCACCCTTCCTACTTGAGCTTTGCCTAAGAAATACTTCCCTAAGGAGCTTATTTCTTTTGAGTACATGTTTGTGATTTCAGTTACCTTTTATTGTGATTCAACTTTATTGTCCTAAACTCATAGTTTTATGAGGCAAACCAATATAAATTGATATTGTCTCATTTTTTACTGTAGTTAAGAAGGGTAACCTCCTTTAGGGGTTACATGTACTATTTATCCAAGTTCTCTTCATGTTTGTTACTACCACTCCCTAACCCAAGTTAAAGAATTATAGTCAAACCGAGAGTATCTAGTCTAGAGTGCAAGTGGATGGATATCTTAAAGGACTTGTTCTTCAATATTTAAATCTGTAAGAATTGCATCTTGATCATATGAATAGAAGGTTCCTGTTGATTTCTGATAGTTTGGAGTTCTAAATTAAATATGATAGTGCAAGAAGATAAATATTTGAATTGAGAGTTCTTGATAGTGTAACAACCAGATTTCAGTTTTGACTTGTAAGATATAGTTTCTAGATTCACATCAGCTAGAATCCAATGGTAGAGTTTGACGCTTCTGAGCCAATTTATTTCTCAATATGGATTAACATAGTTAGCAAATATTCAGTCATGGAATTGTTTCCGAAAGCTTAGTTCCAATGAAGGGCTACTCTTACGAAGTTACTTCCCTTACTATGCAAAACCTTATTGTGTGACATCTATGTTTGTCTCCCTATTCCTTGAATGCCCGAACTTATATCTCAAGTTCCAACTTGGAAAGGAAGAAGACGAGAAGGTTGTCATTATTCTAGGAAGACAAAATCTCATTACCTAGTGGATTCTGCATGGAATGTTCATCCCCTGTTTGTGTGCAATTATGGTGGAAATTTCTTTCAGTTGAACATAATAGTAAGTGGTTAAAAGATAGTGTTATCAGAAGCAAATTCTTTCAAACTATAACAACTATGCATACTGTAAATGTGGTTCACTCTCTCCTAAAATCCTGTTTATATACACTGGCTTCCCATCAATTCTTTAAACGATCTTTTGGTTGTCGATTTCGGTTTAATAAATTTTCTTCCGTTTTGACACTACAAGACAAATAGTAAGGTAAGTTACAATCTATGTGTTTAGTAAGGAGTCACGTTTTGTTATACTCTACACATTTTCCATCGTTCTTATACTCTATCCGATTGGCCATAGTCAAGACAAGAATGCTTAGAGATTAAACAATATTTGACAAATGATTCTTTTCTATCATTAAAATCTAGAGATACGATGTTTGAAACAAATATAAATCTTGTAATGACAAGGAATAAACTTATGAACAGGTTGCAAGAAGAAACTAGCACTCGCCTAGAAGTCTCCTCGTAGGAAGTATATTAATATCAGTAAATGTGCAATTTAGTTGCTCGTATTCATGAGCTCCTTCCTACTATTGCTTTCTCTGTTAATATTCCAACTAGTGTTACGGGACTCGGACTCGCCTTTGACTTGGAAAGTCAAAATCTGACTCGGACTTGGACTCGACGACCGGACTCGGCAAGGACTCGGAAATTTGAAAAACCCATGAAATTCAAAGATTTTTAAGGATTTTAAGATTGTTTCATGCATCTTTTAGTCAATTAACATCAAATACACAATAATTGAGATAAATAGAAGTTACTTAATACACATACACAATTTTGCATACATCACATAAGTATAAAAGTGAAATTTCTGAAGGAAAAAAATTGAATAACACAATATAAAGTTATAAACTATAAAGTAATAAAAATAGTGTCACTCCAATGTTAAAAACTCAAATGTCTACAATATTCATGGATTACAAAATCCATGGTATCAAATTCAAAAGTTCAAAACATATATCAAAATAACAACTAGAGGACTAAGGCTCATTGTAGTCTATGTCCTACGAGTGCGCCTAAGATAAGTCATGGAAGATTCTAGAGCCATCCTCTCTTTTTGTGTCTGAGGTTGAGCCTGAACCTCATCCTCATCCTCCTCCTCATCCTCATCCTCACCCACATAATTCTCGTCATTAGATTGGGATCGATCACTCCTAGCCTCAGGGTTCTGCACTCTGTCTCCTTGCGCTCTAGCCTCCTCAACTGCCATCGCTACTGCCTCAGCTTCCCAATCCACCTAATCTACCCACTCCACATCTTCATCATTGAAGATAGGATCAGCCATCTTTGTGTTCCACTCTGCATGGAGATCAACATTCTCTAATACAATCGGTGATGTATCGGTGCCAAGGATCTGTCTATGGTGAAGGCGAAAGTTTTAGTGAACAAAGACAAGATTATTTAATTTTTTCACTGCCAACTTATTGCGCTTCTTCAAGTATATGTGCTCAAATAGACTCCAATTACGTTCGCATCTTGATGCATTAGATGTCTGGCTCAAGATGCGAATTGCAATCCTCTGTAAATTTGGCACCTTTGTGCGAAACATCTCCCACCATGCATCTGAAACAAGAAATTTTGAGTCATATCAATAACTATGAATTTATCAAATTAAAATGGTAATAGAATTACTATTAGAAATTAGGATGTAGATTCAAAGATTTTTAGTATTTACCAGGCATCAATTCTTTGCTATTTTTTCTTGCACAACTCTCATGCAAATAAGTCCCCTTGAGCTTTCTAAAACGACTTAATCTCATGGACTATAATTGTTCCAACTGTTGAATTAGGTGACATTCTCTCTACAACATCGTAGAGGCCGCTCCACACCTCATCATCAGCCTTGAAATGTGGGCTGAATTGGTATGCTGGATTAAGGAAGTAGGCCACTGCATGTATAGGCCTGTGAAGTAGATTGTGCCAACGTCTATCAATGACATCCCATATAGGCCCATACCTATCTCGATTCCCTGCAAAAAAAAGAGCGAAT
Organism: Cupressus sempervirens; assembly: GCA_028749045.1. Taxonomy (NCBI): domain Eukaryota; kingdom Viridiplantae; phylum Streptophyta; class Pinopsida; order Cupressales; family Cupressaceae; genus Cupressus; species Cupressus sempervirens. The sequence continues at coordinate 535,373,694 of CM053791.1, forward strand.
GACCTCTTTCACCCTATCCATGCCTTCATAAATGTAGCCCATTAAGAGCTTCTCTCCATCAACAGTTCGTATGAGAACAACAAGCGGCTTTACAAACGACAATCATTATGAAAGTTGGAAGAGAAATATCAGCTTTAAGTTTTTTCTTTAAAAAATGAACAATAATTTATAACATAATTTCATAAACAAAATAAAGTTGCAATGAGGACAAAAAGGAAAATTATCGTCACAATATCAGCAATCAGTGTCCAAAAAGAAGCCTCATCAAAAACATGATCAACTATAGCAATCCCTGCAGTGGTCTTTCCATATGATGATGCAATTCACTCCTCACTAACAAACATGCGTCTCAAACCTCCCTTTGAATCAAACAAAGATTTCAATGTGAGAAAATTGGTTGCAAATCAGTGACCCCTGGATGAGACAACTCCTTTTGCTCATTGTGTTTCCTCATGAGGTGAAGGACCCATGTATGATTATATATAAATTTGCACACACTCCTTCCTCGCTTTATAACTGTTTTTATCCAAGGGAGTTTATCAAGATCCTCTAATATGAGGTCAATGCAGTGAGCAGCACAAGGAGTCCAAAATAAGTGAGGGTGTCTCTCCATAAGAAGCTTTCCTGTAGCAACATAATTTTCTGCATTATTTGTAACTATCTGCACCACATTTTCCTCACCCACGTCCTTTATCACTTCATCCATTATCTCACAAAGATATTCAACATTCTTTGTTTTTCCTGAGGCATCAATTGATATCAAAAAAATCGTGGCACCTGAAGAAAAAGAAACAAATTAGTGTAATGATTGATGATGAATCATGATTTATAAATTCATATTTTATAAACTTAATCACTTAAGTACAAGTTCTACTTCTAAATTTTTAATGTCTAAGACTGTAAGTACAATTATGGTTTACCCGATGAGGAGACAAGAAAGTAGATGAGTGTTCTACTCCTTCTATTAGTCCAACCATCAGTCATGATGGTGCAACCCTTCCTCTTCAACACCTCATGCTGCTCCTTGATTTCTACTTCTACATCAGCCACCCTTTGGTTCAAAATAGGGCCTCCTAGCTCTTCAACACTAGGGGCTTTGAACTCCGGACCACAAACAACAACATTATCTATTCCAATTTGCCAATAAGGGGACCTAAAACAAATAAAATAAAATTTAAAGTTAAACAAATTAGTATATTATAAATAAATTTGAAAACAAAATACAAATTAAAATAGACAAAATAAACATATTATTGTCTCTTGAAAGTTGAAAGTTGAAAGTTGAAACTTTGAAAGCAAGAGAAGACATAAATTTAAATTTAAATAAATAAGTACCTTGTTGCATTGAATGAAATGTTGTTGTAGATGAAGAAGTCTCCAAGTGCCAATTTTGCATAATCATGTTTCTCCTTGTTCCAACCCATGCCCTCAAGCCATGGTTGTGCCCCTGGAGCCGTGTGTGGAGCAAACATGGAATCAAGTGTTGATCTTTGCTTACGAATGCGAGGCCCAATGGTCACACTCGTAGAAGCAATGGCATCCGTAGGTGGAGTAGGGGATAATGGAGAGTGAAAATTAGAAGATCCCTGTTGGGCTAGTTGTGCCATTTCTTCATGTTGCTTCTTTTTCAATTCTTTTTTCTCCATTTTTATGTCTCGCATAACATCTTGGGGTACATCTTTGCATTTTCTGGCATCACGTCTAGGTATATTTGCTAGGTGATACTTCAATCTATTTATTCCTCCCCCATTATATACTACACCACAATGCCAACATGTAACAACTCCCTTTTTGTGCCCCGGGATGACATGTTTCCAAGCCCTATACCTTGCTATTGCACTTGGGTTTGCATTAGGGTTAAATGGAGGCCTAGTTCCACTTCCCTCACTCTGAGACATTATGTCAAATTTCAATGTGTTTGCTGCTAGCTTGCTGCAATATGAATGTAAACAAAATGAGAAGTAAAAAATAGTAGATAGTAGTAGAAACCAAACAAATTTAAACAAAATGAGAATTAAAAATACTAAAAAATGCGAATGTAAAAGTTAAAACATATTACAAAACAACACAAAGAAATGCAACTTGTAGCTTACCTCTTCAAATTTGCACAAAGTCAAATAATGGAAATGCAAATTTGTAGAAACCTTCTCCAAATGCTCCCTTAAGCTCCTCTCAATGCTTTGATGCAAGCTACAAAGATGCACAAACCATTAGCAATCAATACGGGAGAGCCAACCGGTTTGCTGATTTCTCTCTCAAAACCCCAATATTCTTCTCTAACTCTTTCCTCTCTCTTGTGAGCATAAACAAATGGTGGAATGACCTTTTTAGGTCAATAACATGTTACAAGAACCAAAAAAGACAACATAAAACAATGCATTCTTTAATTTTTTGCCTTTTTCTTTCTTGGCTGCCGACGAGAGTCCAAGGCTCAGGACTTGGCGAGTCTGAGTGGACTCTGCCAGGACTCGGCCGAGTCCGAGTCCAGAGGCAGATTGCCTCAGAAATGGAGACTCTGCCTCGGACTCGCAGAGTCCTAGTCAGACTCGACGAGTCCCATTACACTAATTCCAACCTTAGTGTAATAATCCTTATTGATTTGCTCATAGTCGTTTATGAGCCTTATGGTTGTAACCAAATTCCGGTCATTTCCTTTGTCTTCCCATATTTGTTTTCAAGCGGGAGTTGATAGTTTATCCCGTAATCTTCTTTTTGCTTTAGAAGGAGATGCCTCAGACTTCTTGAAGTTGTTCCTATCAACTACCACCCTACTCACATTGCCTTCAAATTCGCATGTCCCTTCTCCTCTGTCGCTCATTGGTGTGACAATGCACGCACAACCCGCCACTTCATCCTCTCCAGAAATTCACGACTCTTCCAAAGTATATCCTTAGGAAAGTTCACAAACTTGTATGACATAATGATTTGTCCTTGCAATAATAAAATCCCGCTACATGTCTCCAACCTTGTAGTCCCCTAAGGTTTATTTATTTAGAGGATTTAATCATTTCATATTTGATTGCAAGTTGGTTGAGCATCTATGCAATTCTATTAGAACCATAGTTTTCTAGTATAATGAAATCTTGTTTGGTCCCCCACCTTGAGGCTATGTAGTGATTTAAATGAAAAAAGACACGAGGAAAACTAATGTAGGAAAGTTTAAGTAGGGTGAGTTTATGGAGTTTGGAGAAATACAATTTTAGTGAGCTCAATGGTACTTCCATTCCATCGCTCCCAGTAGTAGTCCTTCCAATATTTTATTTTCTTAATTTCCCTATTAATGTTAATCATAATAGGATACGATTCCCAATTCAATGGTCAAGGAGATGGTAGTTAATTTGAATAAGAACAAAAGTGTTCTAGTGTCTAATGATAGAGTGACATGTCCTTGTCAAAACCTAATAAAAGGTGTTACAAGGTTGCACATGTCAATGGTGTCAGACCTTACAAGTTATGTTATTCTAAACACTACCATTTATCATCCCCTTTTCCGATGATACCTCCTTCGCCCTCTAGAATTGATCTTGGGATCTCCTGTATCCAAATCAAGAACAAAAGTGGTTAGAAGTTAGAACATTAAAGATTAAGTCAGATAGTAACTTCAACATATATCCAGAGTTATTCTAACAATTAAAAATTGTTTCTAACTAGAATCAGCTCATTAGATCATAATTAGTTCATTTATAACCTTGGTAACAAATAATGTACATAACAAAATTAAGTTAAATTCAAGTAAATCCAATTCACAATGTCTTGAACCTGCAAACTAGAGTTCACCTAGGGCACAATCTATGAAATTGGGGTTAGTTCGTATAAAACCATCTAGGGCACAAAAGTTAAACCATTGTACATTATAATTCCAATACCGCCTAGGGCATTTAAAACCATGGTTTTAAATTTTTACCTGTGTAGGGCACATTTACAAAACCATAGTTAAAATGAAAACAATTAAATTATGCATAAAATAGCATGAGGTAACAAAACATAATGGAATAAAAAGGGGTGTGACAGTTCTAATGGTTTCCCTATTAGGTAGTGTCTCCACATTTATAGGGAATGAATAATGGCCGCCAATTCTAAATCTTGGGGTACATAATTCTGCTCATAGTTCTTTAACTTTCCGGATTCGTAGGCAATAACCTAACCTCCTTACATCAATACATCCCCCAATCCTTCTCTTGATGCATAGGTGATAACTACAAAGTGACCCTCAAGTTTTCACACTCTTGAGTATTGGAGCAGTAGTTAACTTCTCTTTTAAATACTCAAATGCCGATTGACACTTTTTTGACCAAACAGACTATTTTCCTTTTCATTGCAGGGTACTTATGGGATAAGCTATCCGAGAAAAGTCTTTAGCAAATTTCCTATAAAACCCAGTTAAGCCCATGAAACTTCTGACTTCTGATACATTTCTAGGTGTGCACCACTTCTTGATTGCTTTAACCTTGGTAGTGTCTATTGCAATTCCTTTCGCAGATATAATATGCCTTAAATATTGAATCTGTTTTTGATAGAAAGAGCATTTAGACATTTTCCCGTACAACTTGTGCTCAAACAACCTCTGAAGAACTATTTCTATGTGTTTTTAATGTTCTTCCTCATTCCGAGGATATAAGGATATCAACAATGAAAACCCATACAAGCTTCCCTAAGCAATTCTGGAATACACTATTCATAAGAGTCATAAATGTTGCAAGGGCATTGGTTAATTTGGAGGGTAATACCGTGAATTCATAATGCCCATAATGGGTTCCTAAGGGTTGTTTTATGAATATCTTTCTCTTTTATTCTTAGTTGGTGATAGCCCGAGCTATAAGGTGAATCTTAGAAAATATTGTCGCCCCTCTCATTTGGTCAAACGTTAAATAGATCATCAATTCGGGGAAGTGGATATCTATTTTTTATGACGACCTTGTTAAGCATTCTATAATCTATACACAACCTCATGGTTCCATCCTTCTTTTTAACAAACAATACTGGGGCTCCCTAAGGAGAGACGCTAGGGCTCATGAGTTTCTTGTCAAGTAGTTCCTATAACTGCACCTGTAATACCATCAATTTTGTGGTAGTCATTCTATAAGGCACTCTAGATATGGGTTCTGCTTCGGGCACTAACTCTATGGTAAAAACATTATTCTAGGAGGAGGTAATCCAAGTAACTCCTCCTAGAACACATCTTGGAAATACTTAAGGTAAGGATACCTTTCTGCAAAAGATTCTTTAAATCCTTCCCTAATTCTCCCACCCTCTAGAATGTAATCATCTGTAGTAGTCATTCTATAAGACGCTCTAGATATGGGTTCTGCTCCAGGCACCAAATCTATGGTAAAATCATTATTCTAGAAGGAGGTAATCCAGGTAACTCCTCTGAGAACACATCTTAGAAGTTCTTGAGAACACATCTTAGAAGTTCTTAAGGTAAGGACACCTTTCTGCAAAAGATTCTTTAAAACCTTACCTAATTTTCCCATCCTCTAGAATGTAATCATCTTGGTAAACTTTTTCCTGAACCTAATTTGGATCTTCTATCTTACTGCATAAATCTCAGACCCGTTTCTTCTACATCTTTTAAGTTGCATGATTGATATTTGACAAGTTTTAACTTCATGTGGTATTCCTTGAATAATCACAGAGCTCCCATTGTAATCTAAGCATTCCATTGTTTTTGCAAGACAATCCACTTTTGCCTTATGTTTGCTAAGCCAATTGATTGCCATAATAATATCATAAGACCCCAGAGGTGCTGCATACAGGTTAACCTTAGTTGAAAAAGCTGGAAAGCCTACCTGAGCCTCAAACAAACATTGATCTACCCGAGCCTTTGATTGGTCTGCATACTCAACAATCCAAGCGTTGCCATATATCTAGTTCTTTTTGGAAACCTACTAAACAACTTTGGAGATATAAAGTACTCAGTGACTCCAGTATCAATTAATATAGAGATAGGGTTCCCATATGTCTTATGTGAGTTCCTATAGTACCCAATTGGTGCTCCGCTTGATGGTTATCCATTGCTGCATGAATCCTCTGCTGGAAGACAGTTTGCTGCAGAGGTAATGGAGGACATGCTTGCTAGGTAGATGTGCCCTTACTATGACACTAATTGGCATAATGATCCCTGCCGCAGACAAAGCAACCCCTTGCTTGTCCCTTCTTTTCATTCCCCTTACTGCTATTATTATTGTTGGAATTGCCCTTGAAATCCTTACTGTTGTTTTCTTTGAACTCGGATTTACTAGCCTTAAAGTTCTTGAAGCTCTTTTTGATGCAAGAGCATCCTTGGGCTGTTGGCATTTGTTCATTACCCAAAAAGATATTTGCTTGTTTTCAGTTTTCTAGTTATCTGTCTAACAGTTTGATTCGGAAAACACTTGTTTGTCCTTTCCAGATTCCACAAGCTTGGCTTCATATTGTGGACCTATCATGGATCATTATCCTAAGTGCGCATTATTTAATGTTATAGCTGGTGCAAGTTATGCTTCATCTGTTAGAAAGTAAAGTCCACCAAGATAACTGAGAGGGGGGGGGGGGGGGTGAATTAGTTATCCAACTATTAAAACATTTATCAACCTTATTAATCCTTAACCATGTTAGCAATATAATTAGCAACCATATGAAAATGCACATACACAATAACACCAGATATGTTAACTAGGGAAAACCCCGGTGGGAATGCTACCCACGAAATTTTCTACTAATATAAAACTTCTTTGTAAGAGGATGGACTCTGTTAGGAGCCAATGAAATACATGTAGTAATATCAATTACTGTTAGGAGACTTTGAATCCCTATTAGGAGATTTCAACCTTGTTAGGAGTTGTAGAAGGCAGAAGGACCCACTGTCCAAACAGCTTCAGGGTTAGACCACCAAACTCACTGTCCAACTGGCCTCTATATTATTCCTTGTAGAATAATAGAAATGAAATAACCTCAGCTCTTTTTCTGTCCTCTTGACCAGACCAAACCTCTTCTGATCTCAATACTAGATCACCAACATCGCATCCAATAATCCTTTGGATCTCTTACATGCATTTGCCAAATACTTTTCTTTTGCTCGCTTGATCTCAAACTCAACATATTCCTGATACGCTTACAAACAAGGAAAATAACCTTCCTTTATATCACATCCTCAAAATAATTTCTTGAGTCGGCCTTGAGGCTTCCCCAATTAATTATAATAGGACTTCATTAAGATATTATAATCATTTTACAATTACACAACATTGTCGACTCATAGTCTTTAGAACTTTTCACACGTGCGACATCTAACCTTGCGCTTCACTGACATCATCATCAGATTGTTTATTGTCACTATCTAATTGCGCTCATCATGATTCTATCCTTGCTAAGAGTTAGAATCCAAACATCAGAGATCACTTATTAGGTACTTCGTCTACGTACTGTCCTTTGTAATCCATGAATAACTCTCACATGTCTTCGACTCTCTGTATGCGCTCTTGTCCACTTTATCAAGACACAATATTATGTTGACATCAATGACAAACACAGTCATGAATGCAACATGTCAATCATGTTAACCATCTCTCAAATGCTTTGGATACTCCCCCAAAGGAATACCATCAGCTTTCATGCTAACATCATCTTCTCGGGTGCTGATTTCCTATATTGTTCTTCATACGATGCGTGGTATTTAATTTGGTGAGGTTCTATATTTAAGAGTTAGCTTATGTGCTCTAGATAGGTGGTTAACGTGTAGACCTATACTTGAGGCCGCATAAGGCTTTATAATGTATTACGTATTTTGTCATTAATTCGTTGAGGGTTAGTGCTATATTGTATAACACGCTTCCTTTTTTGGGGATTGTGAACTCAAAGCTGACCTGTGTGTCTCGATGGCTGTAAATGTAATGCCATTGAGTCTTAGAAGGAGGGATTCAGTAGTATGCTTGGTAGAGCAAGAGGATAGCTCGAGAGTAGCAAGTTTTGGTCTGTAATTTGAAATATATTGGCCGTAACTGAGAAGGCCTTACAATTCGACATAATGTATGCGAGTTGTCTCATCAATCAGTATTCAGTTGTGTAATTGAAGATCTTTTGTTAATTAAGTGAGTTGTATTCATTTGTATCTTGTTATACTTCAACTATGTTGTTATTGCTGGGGGCTTGGTCATCTCCTTTGGAGATACACCTGCCTTATACTGCATCAGATGGTATCAGAGTATGGTTAATTTTGGTTGAGAGAAGATTGATTTGATTGTGGCTGATCTGATCGTGGTTAAGCTTGGTAGACTTGTCAAGACTTGGACTTTTTGGTTGTGAGGTGGCAAATTGTGGTTCTGGCTCACAATTGCAGAAGACTTGTTCAAGTTGTGTTGGTATCTTGTTATAGACCTGTTGACTCTTGTTGGTGAACATATGGCTGAAGTTTGAGGCAGTTGCACCTTGTTTGATTAAGTATGTCGCCTAGAAGGATGAATCCAAGGAGGTTAGAACATATGTTTGAAGAATTCAAGGCAGAGATGAGTAATGAGATCTGAAATGTCTTGAATGGCTTGAGAAAGAATCTTGAAACAGAGAATGAATATGTGGAAGCTGCTGAAAATCTTGAAGCACCTGAAGTAGGGATCCCTGCAGAAGAAAAAAGATTGTTGAGAGCTATGGCACAAGTTGGTATGAGTCATAGAATGAAGGTATCAGATCTTCTGGAATTGATAGATTGGATTAATGAACTTGAGAATTACTTTGAGCTTGACAATATTGTAGATTCACAAAGGGTTAGGCTAGCACAAACTAAATTGAAAGGTCATGCTGCCTTGTGGTGAAAAGAATTGCAGAAGGATAGAGAAGATAATGATGAACCTAAGATGAGTAGATGGAAAACCATGGTTTGTAGATTGAAGGCTAAATTCATTCACGAAGATTATAAACTTGAATTGTTTAAGAAGTTGTAGAATTTGAAGTAGAAAGATATGTCCGTGAAGAACTATATTGAAGAATTTGACAATATACAAATGATATTTGTACATCGTGAATCTTCTAAGGAAAAGGTTGCAATGTATGTTAATGGTTTGAAATTCAATGTTCAGGATGAATTGAGAATGTTGAAGCTTAGTTCAGTTGAAGATGCTTATCAGTATGCATTGAAGGCAGAAGAAAAGTGAGGAAGGAAGCAAGGTAAACAATTGACTAAAGTAGATAAGGGTAAGCAAATTGTTCCTGATAAGATGCATTCAGAGGTACTTGATTTAAATATGGTAAAGATGGACATCGAGCTTTTGAATGTCCTAGTGTGAATATTGACAAACAAAACTTGGAAGTACAGGAAGATCAAAAAGTAGATACCTCTAATGTTGATATGGCTTCACTTGAAGTTGGAGAATCTCTTTTGATGAGAAGAATCATTTTGGCTAAGCATGATGTGGAACCAGTGCAAAGAAGGAACTTATTCTGAACTCTTCGTAAGTTTGGAGGTAAATGTTGTAAAGTTATTATGGATGGAGGTAATGCTGATAATCTTGTTTATGAGGAAATGTTTAGGAAAATTGGTTTGCAAATATTGAAACATCCTGCTCCTTATGGTATCAGTTGGTTTCAATATGATCATTGGGTGTAGGTTAGAGATAAATGCTTGGTTAATTTCAGTATTGGACTTTTTAAGGATGAAGTTTTATGTGTTGTAGACATGTGCTTGTCATGTTTTACTTGGAAGACCTTGTCAGTTTGATAGAGGAGCTATACATGATTGCAAAAAGAATATTGTTAGAGTTGAGAAAGATAGTAGAAAGTTTGTTTTGATTCCTTTGAAGGATGAGGAAGGAGGAAAAGCAAAGAATCCGAGTCTTTTCAAGACTTTCAGTTTGAAGATAACAGAACTTGTGGTTGAGGTTAGAGCTGATGAAGGACAATCTGACTTGAAGAAGTTATCTGATCCTGTGATTAAGAACAGATGTAAAAGAAAGAAATCTTGTAATCAGAGAAAGGCATGTAACAGGTATGATTCGTTTGATCTTGGAAGTAGCAACAGTTGCAGATCTGAGGTATTTGATGGAATAGTTGATTATAGCAATAAGCCTAGACAATCTTCTATATTGATTGATGAAGAGGATTTATGGATTGAGAATGAGCATGGGATTTATCATCTGAATTCTCTCAAATGTTCATAAGTCTTTATGGGACATCTTTTGTCACCTTGGGTGTTTGATGTAGGAGCATCCTTGGGTTGTTGGTAATCTTGCATCACCTAAAAAGTTTTTTGTTTTTCTTGTTTTCAGTTTTCTAGTTATTTGTTTGATAGTTTGATTTGGCGAACACTTATTTGTCTTTCTTGGATTCCGTGAGCTTAGCTTCATATTGTGGACCTATCATGGATCATTATCCTAAGTACACATAATTTAATGTTACAACTGGTGGAAGTTATGGTTCATCTTCTCAGGTGCTGATTTCCTATGTTCTTCTTCATACAATCCCTGGTATTTAATTTGGCGAGGTTCTATGTTTAAGAGTTAGCTTACACACTCTTGGATCTAGATAGGTGGATAACATGTGGACCTATACTTGAGGCCGCATAAGGTTTAATAATATATTGTGTATCTGGTCATTAATTCATCGAGGGTCAATCCTATATCGTATAACATGTTTCCTTTATTGGGGATTGTGAATTCAAACACAACCTATATGTCTTGATGGCTTTAAATGTAACGTCATTGAGTCTTAGGAGGGCTTTAATAGTATGCTTGTTAGAGCAAGAGGATAGCTCGAGAGTAGCGAGTTTTGGTTTGTAATCTAGAATATATTGGCCATAACTGGGGAAGGCCTTACATCTCGACATATTATATGCAAGTTGTCTCATTAATCGGTATTTAGTTGTGTAATTGAAGATCTTTTGTTAATAAAGTGAGTTGTTTTCATTTGTATCTTGTTATACTTTTTTAGTGTTGTTATTGCTGGGGGCTTGGTCATCGCCTTTGGAGATACATGTACCTTGTACTGCATCACTTTTTGTGAGTTCCTTGGTCAAGACTAGAGGAACTCCAATTTGCCTTCCTTTTATTATCTTGGATGAAATCATCCATCTTTAACTTTTGCTCCTTTTTGGTGGCCTTCACCAGAGCCTCTTTTATGGTTCAGGGTTCCAGTACATCTGTGGCTCCCCCAATTCTGTTATTTAGCCCCACTATGAACTTCTTGACTTCAAAATTTATGTCTTGTTGGCAAGAAGGGACATACTTTATAATTCGAGTAAACCTTTCCCAGTACCCGTTGACCAACAAATCCCCTTGTTTAAATTTTTGGAAATCCAACACCTTTTGATTGTAGAATGATTGGGGTAACCATTTGGTCTTAAAAATTGTGACAAACTTATCCCAAGTAATATCGGTGGTCTTAAGATTCAGCTCCCTCTTACTATTTTCCCACCAAGTAGCAACTTCTCCAATAAGTTGATAGATTCCACAATCAACCTTTGAGGACTTAGAGAAACTCCAAATATTAAATTTCTTTTCCATCTCGATTAGCCATGCCTCAATGGAGTCCCTAGACTCAGATTCTGAAAACTTAGGGGGTTTGATTTTCTTTATGCCAACAGATTACTCATCGGCTATTTGATTCTTCTTTTGAATCTCCATCTGAGTTGGAAGTGGCATGTTTCCTTGCTCACTATGACTAGATGGTTCTAGTTCCGTTTGGGGTTGGGCTAAGGATTATGTGTCTTCATGCCCTTGCCCAAGTTGGTTTACTAAATCATTCATTCTCTGTTCCATCTTCTCCATTCAAGTTTGGGTGTCCAGTAATACTTGAACAAGTTGGTCCATAGATCCCTGTGAATTAGTTTCCCTGGATATCTCATTCCTGTATGTGATTGTTGTTTTCATTGTTTGCCATTGCTTTTGATCAAGTTTCTTGTAATAAAGTTGGTTTCATCTATCAATTTTTTTTTGAAAGCTGATTGCTAAAGAAATAACAATCCCATTCACTCTCAACATTTTCTTTATTGATTTCTCATTTTGAAATAAATAGAACTATGGGTTTCTATTGCAATTGCAACTACATTTTTAATTGCAACTACATTTTTAACAAAATTTACCCACTACATTGAGTACAAAATTTCAACATTATTCTTTAAGGCAATCAGACACACTATACCTGGGTATCCTGTTTGTTTCCTTCCTTGGGCTTATTCTATCTGATAGAAGGTACTTGGTAAATCATAAGTGGTTAAGTTTGTTTTGAATTCCAAATTTGGATAATTTTGTTTTTCATGATTGCCTTCTTTGCAGGATTCCATTTGACTCTTTCCCTTTTGATTTTGATTAAAGCATGAGCTAGTGTTTCATCATCTCCAGGCATAGAGCCAAATGAGAAACGAAATTTTGGCATAGTTTTAATTATAAAAATATGAATTGGGTGATAGGGTTCCTTCCGGGGTGTACTCGGGTCCTCATCTGACTCTCATTCAGGCAATTCTGTTTTAGTTTTAAGTCAATGGCAAACCCAAGGTTCAGTGTCGAACCCAGAGCTCTAATACCATATGTAACAACTAAAATTTCTAAACCTGAAATACTCTTTATTTACTTGAATAAAAGTAAACTAGCTACCCTTTCACTCGAAAAATATTAATGAAAATAACTTGATTAAATGCATTCACATGATAAGCCTTAACTACCAACTAAGAGATTAACTATCTTTAGAAGAAATGATCAAATTCGACTAACCAATATATTACACATGAGAGTGAAATGGTATCTAACTATAATGTTATAGCTACCATTTCATATAACAGAGAAGTAACTGCATAAGATATACATAGCTGAACTGAAATAAGATGCAAATGAAAGAGAACAATGAAATATTAGTAAGGTTCAGATCACACCATGTCAAGTGAAGTGAAGACCTATCTATTCCATACAAGTCTTGGCATTTGGAGGAGAGTAGAAGCATTGACAAAGCTTTAACCTCCCAATCATGGACCTAGTGCAATCCCCACTCATTCTTAACTAAGAATGGCCCTACCTTGCATGGGATAAGGCACATGTACACCATCTTGTCCTGCACCTAAGTATTTTGGTGTTAGAGTTGTCAGCTATATAGCCGGCTAAATTGCAGAACCCTCCTGACAAACAATCCATCAAACTATGAGCTATCCTGACCTCTACTGATCATAGCAACATCATTTGCCACTAAATGCCCTAGCTAGGGATTTCCAAAGGACACTATGTGCCCGATCATCCACCACTCGACTTGACAGACGTAAACAACACCCAAGTCCCACCATGAGCTGACTAGATTACTAATTTTCAGATTGTTATTTCATCCTAATTCTGATGCATCTTTCTATTTTCTGCAGATTGTTCATACTGTCCAATTTACATGGACTACACCACTCATCTTTGCCATTCTTGGCCATCCTTGATGATCCTTGGTGTAATTTTCCAGCTTGTGTTATTTTGGTTAAATGGTATAAAGAAATATGTTTTGCCTCTCAAGAGTTCTTTGTATGCGGACAAGAAAGAAGTTATGATTTCTAAGTAACTAGACACCCTTTAGTGAGGGGTATGCTTCCACAATCTTAGTGACATTTGAGATTGGCGCCACTATATTAGGAAGCATATGACTTACACACAATATCCTCCTTATTACAATATGTAAGCTCTAGTGAGGAATGTAGAAAAAGGAAACAAAAACTGATTGAAGCTGATGGCTCCTTACACGATTGGTATGGCAATCCCTCATTAGTTCAAATTTGCTTGCATATAATATTCAAGGACTGTTTGGACCATTTAGAAAAACAAAGAGATTTATGTACACCATTCTATTATTGGCTTAACAACAATAACATGGAAAAATTTAGGAAATACGATTTGATAGGAGGCTGATATATATATCATGTGCTTATTGTCCAAACTACAAGCTCCAATGAATCTCAGTTGATTAGCATTGTTCAGCGAAACTAGCAGAGCAATTAAATTGATATGAAATATTTTGATCGGTTACTGCAGATTGGCAATAGCATAAGCGTGAACTAAGAGCAAGCCACTGGGTGGCTACGATTGCCAACTAGATAGAACGAGGCTCGGTTGCTAAAGGAATGAATCCGCACAAGGAGTTACGTGCATGAAAAAATATGCAAGGTGGCAAGGGATGTGTTTGCAATCTTGGCAAAAATATGAATAGTAAAGAAGGCCGAAATATTAAATGGAACATAAGAGGCTGCTTTTTTGGTATTTGGTCATCTCTCACACTATTATGGATAGTGCTCATATTATCTAAGTGTTATTGTATGTATTGCTTATACATATATAGATATGTGTTACATTTAAGTATACACATACATGTATGTATATATGCATTAAAGTATAGGTATACATATATGCACATATGCATTACTTCAAGGTACACAGCTACATATATATGTATAATGAAATACATACAACTATACCTAGGTAGTACCTTGGGTATTGTACTCATATTATGTAAGTGTTATTGTATGTATTGCTTATACATATATAGACATGTGTTACATTTAAGTATACGCATACATGTATGTATATATGCGTTAAAGTATAGGTATACATATATGCACATATGCATTACTTCAAGGTACACACCTACATATATATGTATAATGAAATACGCACAACTATACCTAGGTAGTACCTTGGGTATTATATATAATATAATATATTCGACATCAGATGGTGTAGAATTCCCAGGTTTAAATTTAAAGGTAACCTAGTAACACTTCGGCCTCACCTTCCTCTAGATGTGTCTCCATATGATGCCTTTATCCTTATTCGATAGAAGGGGCATTAATTTTGGGGGTTACTTGGTGTGTGGCGTTTGTATGTGTCCCTAGGTTCCTCATCTTGCCAGTTCCTTTCGTAGAATCATTGCAATGTTTGCTGTATTCGTTGTTCTCTTTGGGTAGCCTCTCTTTCCTCTTCTACTTCCCCCAACCTGTGTGCTAACAACCTTGGATCGTACACAACTTTGTTCACCGTGAGATTGCCTCACATTGTATTGGTGGGGAGAGCTCTTTGATCCACCTCCTGCCATACATACTCGTTTACCACCACATCCCATGTCTGAACAAGGTCTCATGCCAATTAATCCTCCTGGGTAATTTCCTCCTTCTCGATGTCATTGTTTGCTATCACTACTTGCTGGTCAAAAGTACAACCCATTATGCTTTCATCTTTTTTGTCTGTCCTCTTTAGACCTCCGTGTTCATAGTAGGCAACGACGCCAGAAATGTTATGTGCCAAGTGTGGAAGTGTTATATGTTGGATATGGAAGTGTTTACATGCCAAATATGTAAGTGTTCATATGGCAGGTATGAATTACGTAGAATTACGTAATACTAGAGATAAATGAAATACAACAACAACATGGAATAACTTAGAATCACATTACACCATAAATGACAGAATGATATATCTTTCATAGCATAATCTTCCAACATTTACCACCACTTTCATTGTTCTAGAGTCCAACAAATAGACTTGACATGGTTGGTTAAGTCTCCAACCATCATTGACACCCGCTTGAAACGATGTTTTATTACATTAACTAACAAAAGTCTTATTTAACTATTCTTGGCATAATTGCCGCCTACATTGCAATACATTATTAGGGAGCAGTGTTTGGGTTTCTCAGGGATGCATCCACATCTCAAAGCTGTTATAATTGTTGGAAGGCCTGCAACTTCATTGGGAATCGGTTCATGATCTTACAAGTCATTTGGAGTTCAGCGTTACAACTTTGCTATACCAGGTTCCAACATTTGAATTAGTGTGTATAATATAAATATGTTATAAAAATACACACTTTAGTTAACTACCTTATTACTATTATTGATTAATAAATATGATATTAAGAATTAAATATTAATCAAGGTAATATCAATAATTCATATTAATCTACAAATATTAAATAATAATAAATAATATAACTTATTATTGTTAAATTAAGTATATTATAATAATATAATCATCCTCACCTATTACAAATTAATAAATATTAAAATACTAAATGAGATATATAATTTCATTCAATAAAATTAGATATTGTCATAATATCAATTAATGTTATCATGTAAAGCAAGGTGTCTTTTAATCTAAGGACATAACCTTTTAAAATAAAAGATATATAATTTTCAACAAACCAAAAAATGGGGGATATTTGTATACATTATTAAAAAAATCAATAAAAAGGAATTGAAAGAGATGGTTGAGAGTTTTAGAACATCACAGTGGTATCAGAGCATTATTTTGCTACCTAAAGGGTTAAGAAAATACAACCAAAAAAATAACAATTTGAAAAGAAATGCATAATGATAGGTAACTCCATGCAAATCAGAGTGCAAGAAAGCAAGCAATCCCCTAACAAAATTGCGAAAAGACCTACTGATCATTTTTTGTCAGTGCGTAATGTAATTTATAATCCTAATACATAATCAAGGATGAGCGATACCCATATGCAGCAATTGGAAAACATAAATCAATTTATATTTTTAAAGATGCCAATATTGAAGGCCATCATAGAAGGAAAAAGCGCTGCAACGAGCAAAAATAATGAGGATTATAATAGGGAGCACTGAAAAAAATTCAATACAGTAGATGGGAATAATCAAATGAGGACATGCAACATGTAAATAACAAGTCACGTTATGGTCATGACATGGGAAACATTAATAGAATTAACCAAAACCCACAAGTAAGTTTTCTATGTTTTTTTCATTATTAAAGTTGCTATATAAATGTAATATATGATGTGGAAAGAGTATTACATAGTATGGAAAAATAGCGCAAGACATTTAATAAGGGAAGTCAAACAACAAAAGGGGAATTAAGAATAATCTATCCCATGTGGAAACTAAAATGATGAATACATGGAAGAAAGGATTAATACAAGACAACATGAGTTAATAAGTAAGGGAATCTCAAAAAAGGTAGATATGGTTATCCTTTTTTTAATATATCTTATTCTTTTTTATTGTTAATATTTTAGTATATGCTTGATAGTATAAATGAGTAAAGATAAATGCAAACATAAATAAAATAAACTTGATTATCTTCTATTGAATATGGAAGGAAAAAGGTAAAAGATTGAGTTTTAGTCAACATTTGAGTATAAAGGAAATTATATTTAAAGGAGTATTCATTAATATATAAGATTTATTAGATGTCTATATAAATTAGAAGCAAGTATATTCTCGTCGAAGTCAAGTCATATTTTCTAAATTATTATTATTACTAACTTTTATTAAATAGGATTTTTTTAAAGTTAAAATTGTACATTCTAATTTCAAATAGAGTTGTAGTTTTAGGACTAAATTAGGGTAATATCTAAATGGGGAAATGCCAATAATATTAGGAACATTGCAAACCTGAGAAACAAATTACTTAGTCCTATACGAGATATTATAGTAAGGAAGGTTATAAGTTGCGACTTTTAGGAATAAACTTATATTTAAAATTAGGACTTATAAAGTTAATTAAGTTCTCAAAAGGGAACATTACTTAGAATCCTTTTGTGCTTAGATTCATGATGGATAGAGAGTTTGCACAGAGGAAAGAGTAATCTGATCACGCTGAGGCAATCAAGTCTCAATATGGGTGAGAACCATGAGGGAGCCTTGGGTAGATTGTTTCTTTCCTTGAGTAGCAATAATTCTACCATCCATTATGTAATTAAACACATAAGAGAAAGATAGAAGAGAATCAAAAAGTATATAACAAACAACATAACACAATAACATAGATAATAAGGAAAAAAGATGAGTGTAACCAAAACAAGAATTTAGAAAGAAGTATTCTTTTTAAGGGTGTAATGGATAGGGAGTGTGCACAGGGGGAGGAGTAATTTGATCATGTTGGGACAAAGGAATCCCAATATGTATGTAAATTTGAGGGAGTCCCAAGTAGATTGTTTCCTATCTCGAGCAACAGTAATTCTACCATCTATTACGTTATTAGTGGGTAGGGAGTTTGCATAGGGGGAGGAATAATTCGATCACATTGGGGCAAGAGAATCCCCAGATGGATGTAAATCTGAGGGAGTCCCAAGTAGATTGTTTCCAAACTCAAGCAACAATAATTCTACCATCCATTATAGAGTTAGACACACAAGAGAAAGTCTTTGTTCAAGGGAGAAATGCTAGGGAACCCTATTGCGGTATTGGCTAAAAGACACATTCTCAAGAAATTTGATTTCCAAATAGGAGGAAGGAGCATGACATTTATAGTCAAAATTGGTAAAACATTTCTTAAACCTTTACCTATTTCAAAATATGGAAAAGAATCTAAAAGGTTTTAACATGTATACTATGTGTCTACATCATGTCTTCATGAATTAATGTGTTTGCTTTGTGTCTTCATTCTTTCATTTGTCTACATCGTGTTTGCATTGTGTCTTCATGCATTAATGTGTCTACTTTGTGTCTTCATTCATAAATTATCATATACTAACATGTGTACGTTGCAAGTGTTTTAATACATATGCAGGGAAAAGATGAATCTGAGCTATGGACCAATTAGAATCACATCAATTGCTTGAGGACAAGCAAATTTGAGAGGGGTGGACTTGTCACGAGCCCTAATTAGTGTGTATAATATAAATATGTTTTAAAAATACATACACTTTAGTTAAATACCTTATTACGATTATTGATTAATAAATATTATATTAAGCATTAAATAATAATCAAGGTAATATTAATAATTCATATTAATCTACAAATATTAAATAATAAAAAATAATATAACTTATTATTGTTAAACTAACTATATTATAATAATATATAATCATACTACATCTAGTACAAATTGATAAATATTAAAATACTAAATGATATAATTTCATTAAATAAAATTAGATATTAAATAAAATTAGATATTGTCATAATATCAATTAATGTTATCATGCAAAGCAAGGTGTCTTTTAATCTAAGGACATAACCTTTTAAAATAAAAGATACATAATTTTCAACACAGCTGAAAATGGGGGAATATCTGTATACATTATTAAAAAAATCAATAAAAAGGAATTGAAAGAGATGGTTGAGAGTTCTAGAACATCACAATTAATAAGTGGGTATCATTGTACATATTTGCATAATTAAGTAAGAAGTGTGAATTTGCAATTTCAATTTTCCATGCATTGTTATATTTCATATTCTGAATTTTTTAAATGAAAAGCACAAAAAATATAAACTTTCCAAAACACAGAAATTCCATTCTTCAACATAGTTTGAGTGAGAGCCAGCAGGGCTCTTTACAGTGGTATAAAAAAGTTAGTAAGGCTCTTACACATACTGAAGACCCAGTTGCTTACTTCTCTCCTAAACATTAACCCTTAGGAGGATGAGGATTTACTTGTCATAGGGCGCTTGGAAATCAATCTACAAGTTGATTTCCTCAAGGTTTTGAAATAACATGCTCATACCCATCTCAGGATTCTCCCTCGAGGCTTCAAAAATACATGTCCTTACCTCATCTTGAGACTCACTTGTCTTGTGAGGAATTACTTAGCCTCTCCCCAAAAAAAAACAACCTATTTGTTGATGTGAGTTTTGTGGCCATTTGAACATGCAAAATAAATTACAAAGTATTGTATCCTCTCTTGAACAAGAAAACTTCAAATGCTAAACAATGTAAAAAATGTGTAATCAAATGAAGCAACTCAAGGTTTACAATTCGAACAAGCTGGTAATCATGAGGGTAATTACATAAATGTTCCTGAACTTAATCAATTCTTTTCCTGTCAAAGCTACTGGAACTTGAACAACACTGTCTTGAATCTCAAAGAAAAATAAAAAAATAATGTTTTTCCTTGAAGATTTCAGGGCTAAGGTTTCTCTGGTTGCACTAAATGCAATGAGTGCATGAATTAACTCCTTAGGGATCTTAATAGATCTATCACAAGCAAGAAAAATTGATCATGAATCTTGCTGAAAGCAATTCTCATCCACTCTGGTTCATCAAATGCACAGAAACCCACAAACTGCGGTTCTACATTCTTAAAGTCGTCCTTCAATTTTCCATTCTCACACATTGATCTAAACTGTTTGTAATGTCAATATCACCTAATTCCTCAATGTTACAATGGACATAATCTCCTAGGTCTTCACTATGAAGAACACCGTATGGCATATGTGAAATGTGCCTTTAGGATCATCCTTTGTGGACTTAAATGGATGTTTCTTAAACTAATTACCTTGGCTTCTTAATAATATCAATGATTTGTGGTGTATCCATGTTAAAGGTTTGTTTGAGCATGTCAAGGATTGTTGAGGTGCGCTGACATCAGTGTCTTGTCAATATGATGTCAACACACTATTTATTGTTGCAGAAAGTATACTGAGCAGTGTTTAGCTTGTTGATTTGAATGGTTTGGATACTGTATTGAAGATCTAGTGTTGCTATTCATGTTGGAGGTTCTGTGTTGTTTGTAGTTGATGCTTGTCATCTTACGTAGGTTCGCATGATTGTTTGAGTGAGTTTTGGTTGAGTTGCTGGTTACTGGTGGTACAGTGTTACTGTGCACAAAGGTTGAGTATTTGGTTTGGTATGAGTTGGATTTGATGAATCAGAGGTTGCGAAGCTGGTATTTTCATTGTGTCCACAATTACTATTGCTCATAATTTTGAGTACAAGGTATCTTTTGATATGATAGAGTTTGGTAGTACAATGTTCATCATGATTAGTGCTGAAAATGAGTTTGGATTTCGAGTTGGAATTGATGTGTGTTTACCGCATAGATTAATTAAGAAATGCATACAGATAATGAACACGAACAGCAGAACTCCTTCGATTAGTCGCATAGGCCAGAACATTACATTATGCTTGATGATATCTCTTGCTTAGATGCTTTACAATGACCGAAGATGGTGTATAAATACTTTCCGAAGAACCTTCTCGAAGGGGTCCGTCGGCCACATACAACATGTCGTTACATAACAAGAACCTTCCCGAAGGGACCCGTCGGCTAATACACAATTTCTACCAAAGACATCATCCCCCACAAAAGAAAAAGTCGTCTCCGGACGACAATTACAAAATATCCGAGATGATTACAACAAGATAAATTTGCTTTTGTCACATTACTTTCACGCTCGTCCCATGCCTGCACCAAATTGGTCGCCAACCCACGTTGCATCTGTAGCCTCTGCTAACACAATACTGTCTCCTTAGCTGACCTTAATAGCCACCCGTGCTGCTTTCTCTATTTCCAACTGGGTACCCTGAGCCAAGTGTCATTGTACTGCCTCCAACTGGATGATCAGCTCCTCCCGAGCTCTCTATGCATTCACCAAGACAGCCTCATGTCCAACACCTCCAAGTGCCTCTTGCAGCAGCTCTAGGTCTCATCAATTGGTCATACTTCCCACGACTGATAATCCGCAACGACTGGGGGTCTAAGGGGCAACGCCCCCAGCGGGGTCCTGGGGGAGCGTGAATCAACACTTTGAAACCCACACAAAATTGCATGGAACACACTATTTTTGTGATTTCTTTTGATCCCACACTCTTTCTGGCAACCACTGAAGTTTTCCTTCCCCTTTGGCATCATCCATCACTCATTCTGAGCATTCTTGATTTGTCGACACTTTTTTTTTCTTTTTTTCAAGAAAACCTCCTTTCACCCCTGTTATGTGACAACCTTAACCTTGTACGCCAATTCCTTATGCAATAACTTGTAATGTCATTCAAAATCTAAATGCCATATCTTGCAGAAGCCTTATGCCCAGACCCCAAATTTTGGAAGGCCCTTCCTCACGCCAAGCCCTGAGAATATTAAAACAGAACTTTAATCTTTCTACTCCATACGCCAAGTCTTTCAATCTTCAAAAATCTGTACACATTCCCTTCTGCAAAATCCGTACGCAACTGGAAGCTTTAAATTTGCAAATTCATTGAAGCACACAGGGAACTTATCCATTGAAATCCGTACTGTAGCAATATCCTTCCTCATCTTTCAAAATCCGTACGTCTCCAATCATATAATGAAAACCTATTAAACTTCAATCGAAATTTGTACGGTAACTTATATTCAACATACATCAACTTTGTGAAAATCCATACGGTACTTCTATTCAACAAATCCGTATGATGACAATATCAAAAGTAAACCATATGGTGGCAAAAAGTAATCTTGCAAAATTTGTACGGTGGAAAAATCCGTACGTCAATCTCCAACATCCAAAAATCTGTACGGTACAAATTACTAAAAATAATGTCTTTAAAAAATTCGTACGTTTGCCTACCTTATTGGAATCTGTACGCTATATGATATGAAGCCGTACAGTGCATAACCTTTCCTTTTCCAAGCCATACGGTGGGTAGGCTTTCAGAATTCGTACGCCAGCTGGCTTAAAAAACCCGTACAACAACTGTGCTTCTTTTCACTAAAAATCGTACGGTGACTGGGCATTCCAAAACTCGTACGGTGACATTCTCACTTTTTCTTCTTTTTTTTAAAATTTTCTTTTTTTGATTTAAATTTTTTAATTTTTTCCTTATCTTTTTCTTTTAAATTTTAAAATTGTAAATTTCTTTCTTCAATTGCTCATCGACGGGGTACTATTCCCTTCATGATAGATTTTTTACTCTAACCCATTGATCGTGTCCGATACTTCCTTCCCATCGAGCGTCCATAACTTGATCGCGCCATTATCACCAACTTCCCATATTTTGTATGGTCCTAACCATTTGACTCTGAACTTGCTTGGTTTGATCTCGTTTCGACCATCATACTTCAACATCCACTGTCCGGGTTGAAACTTGTGCAGTTTCAGGTGCTTATCGTGCCACGCCTTATGCCTGTTCTGTGTTACCTCTGTGTCCCCTTGTGCCTGCAATCGTCGCTCATCAAGTTTATTTAAGGTACACGATCTCTCCATCCGGTTTTCCATATCGCCCAGTTTGTTCCCGAAGCTTGGTACCATGGACTCCGTTAGCTGCCCCTTCTTGCCATCAATAACACTTCCACTCCGTACTACTGCAACTTTTATTAAACCCTTCCTCTTTGTTTCCTGTGCAGATCGTATGATGTCTTTCGTGCTGCTGGCACCTTTATGCTATATCCGTGGTTCGACGTAGCACTTTCTTTCTGCACGGTCGTACAGTGGAATCTTTCCTTCTTCTGGGTTCATACTGTGTGTTCTTCCCTTCAGCTTTAGCCATAACCGCCTTTTCTTCTTTTGCTTCTCTGTATTCCTTTAGACATTCATTTCTCTATTCTTTCTCACCTTCATCGACCCTTAACATATTATAGCTCGGAAAGAGTTCGTAGTCCTCTATCTACTAGTGGTAAAGACCGTTCACCGAATCCAGATCGTCGTCTATCGATCCTCCTTCCAACCGTACGACTCCCTCCTGATTTGGCTCCATATTCTGCCTCCTTTCATCCTCTTCTTCTTCGGAATTTGATGATAGAGCTTCTTCCCCGACCATTTGAGTGTGTAGATCGATGACGTACTTCCGCCCTTTGCTTTCAAGTGATAAAAGTATTTTTCTTCCAATCGTGCTTCGCCTTGGCTTGTATCAGCCACCCCCGGTCCAGAATGACATCATATCCTCTCCGTTTCAGTGGGATCACGACAAAATCCAACAAGAATGGCTGTGTTCCAATCATCATTGGTTGTGCTGTTAGGACTTCCAATGACTTGATTCCATGTTGATCAACCGTTAGCAGCTGGAATGTAGGTGGCCATAATGTCGACTGTCCCAACCTTTTCTAGATGTCTTCGGGTAACACATTGACATCGGACCCTCCGTCCATAATCGTTTCCGTCAATACAGTCCCGAGAACTCCCATTTCGACGACTGCCGAATGGCGTCCGAATGAGAGGGCTAACAGCATTGGACCTTCTGCACTTGTGCCACTTTCCTTCTCCTTTTTGTCAGCTGTACTTGCTCCACTTTCCTGCTCCCTTCCATGTTCTCTTGATAGTTTAGCAGCGGAAACGATGTTTGTGAGTGCCGATCGAAGCTGAGGCATAGTGAGCAACAAATCATTTATCTTGACGGGTACCTTAGTTTGTAATATTTGTCGTACAATGTTCTGTTCTGTGCAGTTCCGTGCGGAGGTACAAGTTGTGTCCTTCAGGTGTGCTTTGCTCTTTGGATCTCTGCCCGTGCTTCCTCCAGTCTCTTCTTTTCCTCCGTTGGATCGGGGTATAGCTTCGCCTACTTCCGAGTGATTGCCAGAACTTCTTCCTCGTCCGTCCCAATGGTGATCAAGTTTACTCCAGACTTTGGGCACTTAGCATCGTCATGATTGCCAGGTCCACACCATCGGCATAGCAACTTCGGTGTGTTCGCCGTTGTGCACTCTCGGGCGAAGTGACCCCACAGATTGCATGCGTGGCATTGAACTATTGGCCGACCATTCGCATCATACTGAATTTGACTCCTTTCGCCATTATTGTTGTTACCACTATTGTTGTTGTTGCTGTTGTTGTTTTGACTGCGCCAGTTATTTCTGTATCCACCCGATGTGGCACCTTCCGTACTGGTGTTCCCACTCCCTCCTAACATGGACACCTCTTGCGTGAGGAACACTTGTTGTGGTGCTCTTGATTTCAAGTTGAAAGGGCATTCCTTTATCGAATGTCCCATGATCTGACAAATTTCACAAAATTGATCTTTCGGGCAGGATCCCTTTGTATGGCCTTCTTTCTTGCACTCCGTGCACCATAGCTCATTGCCTTTAGTCTCCTTGTGCATGTTCTTGAACTCCATCATCCGAATCATGTCCTTTTGAAGAGTGCGGACCTTTTTGCTGCTGCCTTCATCATCGCTGCTATCTTCTCTTGAAGGTTCGTCGTCATCTGAATCGGACGAGGTACTCTTCTTCTTCTTCGTCTTCTGCTCACTTTCGAGGTTCATTGCCTGATTGTACGCTTCAGTGTATGTCGATGGTGGCACGATCTTCATCTTCTTTCGCAGCTTTGGGTGAAGGCCTTCAATGAACCATCTCTTTCGAGCCCATCAGCCGACTTATTCTCCATTTTATTGATCAGGTCCTTCAACTTCTTGGCGAAGACTCGGACTGTTTCATTCTTCCCCTGTTTAGTATTAAATATCTCCGCTACAATCTCATTATCGTCGCGCGATATTTAAAATTCTGCAATAAATTCCTTCTTAATATTATCCCAACTGTTTAACTTTTGTGGATCTGTCTCAGTAAACCAATCAATGGCAACACCCCGTAGGGTAGTGGGAAACTGTTGGATCCATTCGTTTGTATTTGTTATGCCATTTGCCCTCCAGATCATTTCGCATGTTATATAATGTCGAATCGGATCAGCGGTTCCTTCACTATCAAATTTAGGCAACTTTTCTTTTGGTCCTGCCATTATTACTGGATGTTGTGGGTTTTGTTGTGTACCTGCGTTGTTTTGCACTCCCGCATTGTTTTGTATTCCTACGTTGTTTTGCACTCTTACGCTGTTATGAATACCTGCGCTATTTTGTATACTTGTACTGTTCACACCCGTGCTGTTCTGCACACTTGCGTTGTTTTGCACACCTGTGTTGTTCTGCCCACTTGCGCTGTTTCGAACACCCGCGTTGTTTCTGACACCCGCGCTATTTCCAACACCCGCGTTGTTTTCAACACCTGCGCTGTTTTCCACACCGTGCTGTTTTCGATACCCGTGCTATTTTGTGAAGAAGGGTTTTCGTCAACTGAAGCTGTCTGTTCCAGAAGTATATCTCGGACGAAGAGTTCACCCCACGCTCGTGCCCCCTCGGCACTCCGAGCCGTGCAAGTTGATCTCCTTCCGTCTGGATTCTCTTCCCTTGGCGTATACAAGTTCAAAAACTCCTCCCTTGCTTCTTCCACCAAATTGAGCCACTGTCGAGTCTCTTCCAATAATTTTTCAGTGCTTCTGTGTCCGTTGGTAACTTGCTGAAATCTTCGTTTGCGTTCAGCTTGTTGTGCCAAAATTAAATTTTCTTGCACTGTGTGTAATTCGTCCTTTTCCTTCAACTTTTTCTTATTTTTGTTCAACTGATTCGGCATTTAGTCTTCATTTGCTTGTCATCGTACTAGGTCCATTGGGCAATGGCGCCAAATGTTTACTGCATAGATTAATTAAGAAATGCTCACAGATAATGAACACGAACAACATAACTCCTTCGATTATTCGCATAGGCCAGAACATTACATTATGCTTGATGATATCTCTTGCTTAGATGCTTTACAATGACCCAAGAGGGTGTATAAATACTTTCTGAAGAACCTTCTCGAAGGGGTCTGTCGGCCACATACAACATGTCACTACATAACAAGAACCTTCCCGAAGGGACCCATCGGCTGATACACAATTTCTACCAACGACAATGTGAAGGTTCTGGATGGTATTCATGTTGCTTTTTGGTGTTCTTGGATTGTGTGATGATTGCGCTACTAGTATACATTGATTGAGAAGATCAGAATTGTCATTTTAGTAGCATGTGGGCGTTTCTTCATTTTGGTCCTAATCGACATGAATGAAGAACTATGTTATTCCAACTAATTTATCACAAGCTGCTACAACTGAAAAGAAGAAATTCAACGAGAACATGTTGTCAAGAGAAGCAATTATCAATGTCTTATCTGTTATAGAGTATTCACACATCTATGGATCAAGGACAGTTTATGAGGTATGGACTAAATTGGAAACTACTTGTGATGAATATGTTAAGCAAGCTAAGTTGCAGGGATTTAAAGGAAAGTATGAAGACACGAGGGTGGGCAAAAAATGAGACTATTGCATCTGTTATGCAGAAAACGAGTGATCTAGTTTGTGCAATCAGATATCCTGGTGGAACCTTGAAAGAAGATGAGGTTATAGAGAAGATTTTGAGATCTTTGCTGAAGTGTTACATTGAGAAAGTTTCTTCTATGGAATATTTGAGAACATTCAAAAAGATTTCCAGAGAAGCATTGACTAGAAGATTTAGTGCCTATAAAATGACTACTCTTGACAAGGAACTTTCGAAGATTGAGATCACATTTAAAGATAGAATCTATAAGGATAGAAGAATGATTGAATATGGGAGCCCTTCTACTGTGATCAATGACAAAAGAATAGTTGAGTATGACAGTTCTGCAAGTTCATCATGTTCTATTAGATTTGAAAGATATACTAAAGATTGGGAAGAAATTGAAGAGGAAGAAAGGAATTTGGATGAGCTGGAAACCTTGATTGCAAGAAGACTACCTAAAGTCTCTGGTAAGTATGGAGGAAAGCTACCTTTGTAATGTTTTAATTGTAGTAAGATGGGACATATTGCATCTAGATGCCCTGATAAAGTTGCCAGAGATCATAAGTAGAAGGAAAATTCCAAGAGGTTGAGACATAAGGGACATAGAAGTTAAATATTTTGCTGATGAAGGTGTGACTGATGAAGAATCTTATCTCTAGTGAGGAAGAGATTGTGTTCATTGCTATTAAAGAAGAAAATCCCAATGAAGAGAGCTTTGATTTTGCATGTTGAAAAGAGAAAAGAATGGGTCATTGATAGTAGATATTCACATCATATGACTAGTGAGTTTGTGAAATTAGAAGATTATGATGCAGGTTTTGTTAGGTTTGGTAATGATGCTGCTTGTTAGATAAAAAGAAAAGGATCTATTTCTCCTGGTGGTAAGAATAATATTAAAGATATTCTATATGTTGAAGGTTTAAAACATAACTTGTTGAGTGTCAGATATTTGTTGACTAAGGGTTGGAGGATGGAATTCATGAATGGTAGTGTGAAATCCTTGGAAGTAGTGGAGAACTGATTGCCCCGTTAAACAGACTGAAGGTAACCTATTCATTTGAAAACAATTGAGAGTACTGTAATGTCCCCACTTTTTGGATAAATTATAGTTGTGACAATTACTAAAGAATTCTTTGCACTTATGCTTTATCATTACTGCACTTGAACTAGGTAATGGATGATGTGCCCAATATCACTTGCTACTTCAAATTCAATCATTAATATGTGCTCTTATCAAAGATATGAACTTCTTCTAATATGAATAAGTATATCAATTGATTTATGGATGTTCCTTATTATAGCAATATATTCGTGGACTGCATATGAATTTTTATATTTGTTGTTATTACTGTTAATCCATATCTGATTTACTAATTGTCAGATTTAATTGCTTAATGATTCTTTATGTGATCAGTGCCATATGTATTTATTTTCTCCTCATTTAATTAGAGGCGTCATCCTTTCTACAATTCCCTCCTATGAATGACTTCTGTATTCTGTTGTAATAATTGTAATAAATCTGCAATTAATTTTGACTGACTCTTCACAGTTTTACGATATACATAGACTATCTTTTTCCCTCACATTTATATTTAAGCTCGATACTATTGAGATCCTTAGAATGGAATACTGATCGCTCTCTTTAACAAATTGATGATCTGACTCTAAATGTATTCCCATATTTCTTATCAGTAGTCCATGGTAGAGTAATTTTACTACCAACTGATATAATTTTCTGAGTTCAAAATATTGGATTACTTATTCTGATTCGAGTATCATACATATAAAATATATGGTGTCTCTGATATTGAATGATGGGTTTGAGATATTCATATTTGACCAGCATATTTCCGTGAAGTAGAATGGTAGATATCCTTTCAGTGAGAGCTGAAGGATAGACAATTCTATGTTACACCACAAACAGCTAGTCAACCCTGCAATAGGGTGAAGACTTCCAGCGTCACAATCAAGAGCATATTCTCAGTCTGTATTATATTGTTGAATTATATGTTTCACTATTATCACACAAGTTTAGATAACTACATGAGCACAAACTTCTCTAATGGATCTGATTCAAATAAACATTTGCACTGCTAAAGGATTCATCTCTCAGAAATCAGAATGATGCACAATCTAAAACTCTTTTCCATGGATATAGTGTGTCCTTTCACTGGCGTTTATTTCTTTATTTCCTTTATCTCTATTTTGATGTATTCTATAAGACATCCACTGAAAGTCCCTCTGTTGATTGTCAATTAAGACAGTCCAGTAACAAACATTTTTATAGTATTCCAGCGATCTTCTATAGCATTTCCTCTGTCATGTACAGTTTTCTACTAGATCTGGTAAGGCATTGACTGTATATCCTAATTTACACGTAGTTGATTGGATTAAACTTCTCCATTAATGTATCGTCATTTTTTTATTAGAGTAGTGTTGTCTGTGTTTGTTGTTGACCTCATATCTCTATTTCACAAATATTTTGTGCGATAATCTCCAGAAATTTCATTCTTAATTTCTCTTCATTGATGATGCATAGCCTTATCCCCTATTTCTTTCTTCTTCTTTTTTCGGTTTCCATATATCTTCCTTAGTATATTTCTCCTCCCTTTATATGTGTAGAGGAAAGAAAGAGGCGCCTTTCTCAAAGGTTGCCTATTAAGTATCTTATTAATTTTTTTAATTGTTATTGTTTATTATTATTTTATATTTTTAATATTATCATTATTCATATTCTCATTTATTTATTTATTTTCGTATTTGGTTATTATATTTATTAATAATAATATTATATATCTAATACTATCTATAATATATTATTCTGGTATTTTAAAAATAATTTAAATAATTATATATTATAATGTATTACTATTTATATATTCTCTTATTGTTTGCTTATTCAATCTTATATTAGTTCTTATTATCATTAAATTCTTCTCTGGAAAGGGAACATTATAGTATGCCCTTCTCAAATTGCTTGTCCTCAAGCAATTTCAATTCCATGTGATTGGTTTCTGCAATTGTGATATCCTTTCCAGCAACCCTGAAAAGTTAATTTCAACTTGAGGTTAGAACTGCAAAATCAACTTTGAAAATATTTAATCAATTATTTAGTTTAGGAAATATTGGAAAAAGATAAGCTTGTCTTGATTTGTTGTAGCAGTTCTCCCTTGTTAAGTGTTGCTTGACTCTTAAGAATAAGGATTTGAGATATAGAATCTCAAGAATGCCCTTTGCTAGTAATGGCGACATTGTCCAACGATGCTCTCTACCAAGGTTGATGACATGTTCCAAGAACGACCTTTGCCACAATTGGCGATGCTCACTAAGAATGTCCTTTGCCAAGAATGGCGACGCTTAGTGAGAATGCCCTTTGCCAAGAATGGCGACGCTCACTAAGAATCCCCTTTGCCAAGTATGAGGGTGCTCGCTAAGAACGCCCTCTGCCAAGAATGGCGATGCTTGCTAAGAATGCCCTCTACCAATACTGCAACACTCACAAGAGCATCCTCTACCAAGCATGACAATCTTTACTAAGAACACCCTCTATGGCCAGCATTCGCCAACAATGCCCTATGTGGTCGACATTCAAGATTGCCCTCTATGGCTGACATTCATGAAGAATGCCCTTTGTGGCCGATATTCAAGAATGCTCTCTATGGTCGACTTTCACCATGAATTCCCTCTGAGATCGACAAAAAAAAATCCCTCTAAAAAAGATATCTTGGGTTAGATTCCCTTTAGGAATCCCAACATTTGTCATGAATCCCCTCTTCTAAATCTTGTACATAACTCATTTTATCACATATCATCCTTAAATGATCTTAGTATGTTCCTTATGCTTGCATTTTTTTTGTATTGCTTTGAATAATATCGCCGCAATTTGGAATCAAGACTTGCCAAACCTTAGTACTATTATGTTGTTTGATGTGTTGAATAATGATGTCCTCTCTCTTGTAACTAAATGATGGGCATTCCTTAAATCTTTTATTTGATGATTGTTTATCTTTTACCCTGCAAGATGGAAGGATCATGCTCTGATACCACTGTAATGTCCCCATGTTTTGGATAACTTATAGTTGGGACAGTGACTAAATAATTCTTTGTAGTTACTCTTTATCATTCTTGCACTTGAACTAGGTAATAGATGATGTGCTCATTATCACTTGGTACTTCAAATTCAATCATTAATAGATGTGCCCTTATCAAAGATATCAACTTCTTCTAATATGAATAAGTATATCAATTGATTTGTGGATGTTCCTTAACATAGAAATAAGTTTATGGACTAGATATGAATTGTTATATATTTGTTGTTATTACTGTGTATCCCTATCTGATTTACTAATTGTCAGATTCAATCTCTTAATAATTCTTTATGTGATCAGTGCCATATGTATTTATTTTCTCCTCATTTAATTAGAGGCGTCAACCTTTCTGCAATTCCCGCTATGAATGACTTTTGTATTCTGTTGTAACAATTGTGATAAATCTGCAATCAATTCTGACCGACTCTTCACAATTTTATGATATACATAGACTATCTTCTTCTTCCTTGCATTTACATTTGAGCTCGATACTATTGAGATTCTTTGAATGGAATACTGATCGCTCTTTTTAACAAACTGATGATCTGACTCTAAATGTATTTCCCCATTTCTTATTGGCAGTCCATGGTGGATTAATTTTATTACCAACTATTATAATCTTCTGAGTTAAAAATATCGGGTTCCTTATTCAGATTCGAATATCATACATATAAAATATATGGTGCGTCTGATATTGAATGATGGGTTTTAAATATTCATATTTGAGCAGCATATTTCCGTGAAGTAGAGTGGTAGATCTCCTCGTCAGTCAGAGCTCAAGGTTAGAAAATTCTATGTTACACCACAAACGGCTACACAACCCTGCAATTGAGTGAAGACTTTCAGGATCACAATCAAAAGCATATTCTCAATCTGTGTTATATTGTTGAATCATATGTTTCACTAATATAGCACAACTTTAGATAACTACTTTAGCACAAACTCCTCTAATGGTTCTGATTCAAATGAACATTTGCACTGCTAAAGAATTCATCTCTCAGAAATCAGAATGATGCACAATCTAAAACTCTTTTCCATTGATATAGTGTGTCATTTCACCGGCAGTTATTTCCTTATTTCATTCTTCTCTATTTTTATGGATTATGTTATACACGCACTGAAAGTTCCTCTGTTGATTGCTAGTCAATTAAGACAGTCCGGTAACAAACATTTTGATAGTATTCCAGCTATCTTCTATACCCTTTCCTCCTTCGTCATGTACAGTCTTCTACTGGTTAAGTGATTAGATTTTTCATTAGATCTGGTGAGGTGTTGACTGTATATCCCAACTGATGACTAGCTGATTGGACTAAACTTCTCCATTAATGTATCCTCTTTTTTTATTAGAGTAGTGTTGTCGACCTCATATCTCTATTTCACATAAATATTTTGTGCGATAATCTCTAGGGATTTCATTCTTAATTTTCCTTCATTGATGATGCATAGCCTTATCTCCTATTTCTTTCTTCTCCCTTTTTTTGGGTTTCCATTTAAACCCCCTTAATATATTTTTCCTCCCTTTACATATGTGTCCAGGAAAGAAAGGGGTGCCTTTCTCAAAGATTGCTAATTATCTCATTAATTTGTATATATTTTTGTTATTGTTAATTTGTTTACTATTATTTTATATTTTTAATATTATCATTATTCATATTCTCATTTATTATTTATTAATATTTCTATTATTAATAAAATATATCTAACATTATTGATAATATATCATTCTGGTATTATAGTAATAATTTAAAATAATTATGTATTATAAGTATTATTATTTATATATTTCTCTTTGTTTACTTATTTGATCTTATATTAATTCTTATTATCGTTAAATTCTTCTCTAGAAAGGGAACATTTCAAGTACAGGTTTGGTTGCTAAAATTGATGATAGCTGGTTATAGTACAAAAGATTGTCTTGTGAATTTTGACAATATGGTGAAAATTAGCATTAGTAATGTTGTGAGAGATTTACTTAAACCAATGAAGCTTAGTAATATGTTGAAGTTATGGAGAGATTGTTTGAGCTGTATATACAAAGTAATCAGGTGGATATATTATGACATAGTGGTTAGGTGGATATATTACGACATACTGGTCAGTTGGGTATATTATGACTTCATGAATTTATTGGTTTTTGACTCCATATGTTGTGCCATCAATGCCAAAGGGGGAGATTATTAGAGGTTTGGTTGAGATTGTTGAGGTGCATTGACGTTAGTATTTTGTCATTGATGTCAACATACTATTTGTTGTTGCAAGTAATATATTCAGCAGTGGTCAGTTTCGTGATTTGAGTGGTAGGGAGACAATATTGACGATTTATTGCTGCCATTCATGATGGAGGCTCTGAGATGTCCGTAGTTGATAGTTGTCAACTTACAGAGGTTTGTATGATTGTTTGAGTGAGTTTTGGTTGAGTTGCTCACTACTAGTGTTATAGTGTTACTATGTGCAGAGTTTGAGTATTTGGTTCGGTATGAGTTGGATTTGAGGAATTAGAGGTTGCGAAGCTGGTATTATCATTGTGCCTTATCATTTTGTTCGTAGTTGCTATTGTTCATGATTATAAGTGCAACGAGCTATCTTTTGATATGACAAAATTTGGTAGTACAATGTTCTTGATGATTGGTGCTGAAGATGAGTTTGGATTTTGAGTTGGGATTGATGCAAAGGTTTTGGATGGTATTCATGTTGCTAGTTGGTGTTCTTAGATCATGTTCTTGGTCCGCATTGATTGTGGAGATCATAATTGCCGTTTTGGTTGCCTGTGGGTATTTCTTCATTTTAGTCCTAATCAACTTGATGGAATAACATGTTGCGATTCTTGGGGTTGCATTGGCGATGGTGCAATGTGTTCATGGTTGAAAATTCAGATCCTATCTAAGTCTTAACCGACTTGATTTAGATTGCATTAGATATTGAGTATATTGTTATATCTTTTATTGTACTAGGTCGGTTCCTACACTAGTGGATGTTTATTCTTTGTAGTGAGTATAAATGAGAGATCATTTTGTGATTGAGAGTGTGCAGAGAGAGTTTAAGGATGGTGTAAGCAAGGGGATGTGAATTGTACTCATTGGATTTGTATAAGCATAGGAGGTGCTATTTGTTAGTTCGCTTGCAATGAACTGCTTGTCCATCTTGTTGTAATTGAAGAGGAGATCAGTGAACCTGACTAAGGGCCAAATCTAAGATCGTATTGTGAGAAGTGTGCTCTTGGTAGTGTGCCTGCAAATTGGGCTGTAAGCTTGTGGGTGTAAGTACACCTTCTATTCTCTATTTTTATCCTCTTAAACGGCCAGTACATTTAGCAAATTACATCATCTTGTGGTTTAGACTCCTACTAGGATTTTCCCTAATAGGTTTCCTCGAGAACATGCTTTCTGTTCATGTGTTGTGAGTTGTGGATCTTGCATTTACTATTAATTTTGTTAGGATTAACCTCAGATAGAAATAACAATTACATGCAAATATAACCAATACCAGAAAATAGTAGATCGCATAAAAGAGAACACAAGACACCAAGATTCCAATCCCTAGGCTATGTCCACCAACAAGTTCAATATTATTATGATCTAGTGATTACAACCTGATTACAATATGCAATCCCTTACAGCTCAATACCGCTGCAAGAACCAATTTTCACATCACACATTATGAAAATCCCTAACCCTAAGCCTTTTTATACAAGCTTTTTGCCGCTTACAAAATTAGGGCTAGAATAATAGAAAAATAGTAGCCCAACCCTTTTACAATATAAGGTCATTTTTGGCTTCGAAAACCCCCACGAGGGTGTTGCCCCTCGACCCCACCCTGTACTGTGATAGGGAGTGCACTTGGGGGGGCACTGCCCCTTGACCTTGTCTTGGAACCCCCATAGAAATAATCTGGAGGGAAACCGTGCCGAATAAACCTCTGAGTCTGATTAGGCTGCACATCACAACAAATCTTTCAGATCTTTATTATGTTTCAAAGGTTTTGAGTAATAATTGGTACAACTAGTTCACCCCCCTCTCAATTGTGCTTGCCTTCTTTGGGCCTAACAATCCATTCTTCTCTATTAAATTCAAGAAGATTTCGAAAAGACAAATACCTTTCTCTAGCGTTCTGGGTTTACTCACAAAATTCAATAGGTTGCTTGATTTTCTGTAAGCTTCTACTCAGGTAATCACTTTTTCTCTAGATAACAAGGTGTGAAATGAAGTCATAAAACACCCTTTTATCCTAGAACTCCCTCATTTTAGCTTGATTAAATGTCACTCGTACCCTAGCTTCAAAAAGCTGATATTTGCTAGTCAATTACATGCTGTCTACAATGCCTAATATTGTCATGATATCATCTGCAATTCGAAACACGGATCTGAAATAGCATTTGCCAACTTGTGTTACCATTGCAACCTCTACTATTACAAAATTCGGGGTAAGTTATGATCTTCTATTAATATCTCCCCTTAGGTTTAAAGATCTAGTCAATTTGATGATGAAGTGTTCATATCAGAAGGTGGTGTGACCTTTCTAGTTGAATCAATTCGTTCCTTTCTAACCCAAGTCTTATCTCCTCTCTTACTCCATCAAAGTCAATACCTTTACCTATAATGTCAAAATTCCGATTCCTTTTTTTTTTCCGACTGATTGATTCCTCCTATTGTTTTCTCCATTATAACTACAATTCTTTGCAATATTTCCTGTATTGTTGCATTTGTAACAATTAACATTTGAATCTTCATATGTCTGATTTGTCTGATTAGTCTTCAACTTGCAATCTCTTGCAATGTGTCCAAAGTTGTTGCATTTGAGACATGTAGAATTGTAGATCTTGCACTAGTTCTAGCATTAGATTTGTGTCCATACTACCAACATGTGAAACAATATCTTGTAAATGGTGTAGTAGAAGTATTGCCCTTGCATTCTTTTGCCTTATGATCAAATTTGTTACATGTGAAACATCTGCCATCAAATCTCTATCCATTTGCTTGCCTTTTAGGTGCTTCTTAGGTTCCTTAATCTCAGTCATTCTTTCTTCAACAGTCTAGAACATTCTCCCTTTTCATAACTCAATCCTTTCTTGTCACTAACTGGTCTTTGCCTCTCCAATTGTTCATCAAGCTTCTCTTCGACAAGTTCATTCCTCAAGATTTCATTTACCTTCTCAAGTTCTTGCTCACTGTGCTTTGGCTCATCAAGATCAAGTTGCATCTGACCAACCTAAGTGTTCAATTTATGTCATTCATCTGATTTGTCCTTCAAAGCTTTCTCAAGCCTTTCTTTATCTTGCTTACTTTCTTCATTATTATTTGACATCCTGAGAATTGTTATCTCCATTTTTGTTGTGTCTCATCTTTCTCCTTTTGAAGCTTCTCGAACTTATCTGGTGTAGATTCGTCTCTCTCAATTATCTCAATAACTGTGCTTCCATCTATCCGCATTTGATATATGAGTTCTTTCCTTTTATATCTAGATTTGTCCAACTGATCCTTAAGAGTTCTGATAAAGATATCAGCTTCCTTAAGCTTGTTCTTTAATTCAGTGTTCTCTACATTTGATTTATCAACATCTTCGAGTGCAATCAAGAGTTACTTTTGAATACCACTGGTTGTCATCAAAGATTCTCATCAAGCTTAGCCATAACAAAACTGAAATGAAAAGTAAACCGAAACATAACAAGTACACCATGCGAGAACTCATAACACCATATTTTTATTATGGAAACCATGCTAAGCGAAACACCATATTTTTCTCGACTAAATCACCACATAATTAATTTCTATACTATTAAAATAATCTCCATAGTTGGCTCTGTCATGATCAATCAACACAATAAATTAAGTCATTGATTCACCAAGTCTACTGCTGAAATCATACAACTTTGTTTCTGTTCCTGATAGTTTACTGATAACCCAATACTCAAAATGGAATATCTCATGTATCTCTTATCGTTTACCTTGCGATGATTGGATTACACTCCAGAATGTCTACTATCAGAATCCATCTGCGTAGATCATAACTTTCTAACATTTGTCTGTATTGATCAAAACTATCTGCTTCTATCCTGCACAATGTTGTATAGTTAGTTGATCATCAACTAAATACTCGGCAAACCAAAATTTTTTTTAAGATGGCTTAGAGATTATTGTATAGTTGCCATCAATGACAACATGCCATGCATCGTCAGGCGTCTCTTGCCAACAGGACGTTCATACCTTTTTTAATCCGATTCTTTCATTTTTCTGCAAGCAGGAAAGATGCTTCTCCATCAAACGCCACCTATTTGGAAGTTTGTGAGTATAGCCTCACAAAAGTGGAGTTGAGCGATGGAATCACCTTTGAGATTGCAAATGATCTGCAATGAACTCCATCGCTGTGACAATTTCGCATAAATTTATTTCTTTTCTTTCTTTTTCCATCATTTTGACAAGATAGTTGTCACCCTCTCGCAACTTTGTTTATTACTCTTCACTTCAATCGGCTTCCACCATGTACTATCCTCCTCTTCCAGTGGTTCTCTCCTCTCTTCTTTGCCTTTGTGGGATCCATGCCACCATCAACTAACCTTCTCCATCAAAAATTCTTTCTATTCTTCCCCTCTTTCATGGATTTTGATACACCATGAGCTGACCAACTCCACCAAGGTTCACATTGCACAATTTTTTGCAACTTCCACATACAAATTGGCAACATTTGTACTCCACTCTGGCACTATACAATTCTCTTTCTTACTCACCTCAGTCTACAAATCCCTCTCGAATTTACCTCGTCTATTGCAATATTTTCTTTATCACCTATCATTGCAACTGCAACTTCCTTCAATAAGTCATCTTCTTTCTCATTCTCTTCACTCAAAACAATCTCTCTCCAAGCAACCAATCATCTTCATTAGGTCCCTGATCAACCTCTGCTACACCTTCAACTTCATTCTCTTCTTTCATGCCTTCAACAAGGCATGTAATCGTATAACTTCATTGACCTCCAAGGCAATTCATTCTGCCTCCACTTTTGTAATCCTCATTAACAAGTAATCTCTTCATCTTCCCATTTTTACATTCTTATCCTCATCCAAGAAAACATTACAATCGGATTTTACCTCATTACCTTTTTCTGCAATCTCTATAACCTCATTGTCCACATCCTCTGACAAATATTCCTAAGCTTTACATTCATCAATTTCTTCATATTCGTCCTCTTCATCTTCTTTTATGCCACATGCATGACGCTCCATTACATCTTCTTTCTTTCCTGCATATAAATATCGTTACAAATAGAAATAGAACTACTGCCACCTTTTTTTTCTGATGAAGGGCTCTTCTCCTTTGCAACTCTACTTCTATTTCTTTCACCTGTTTTCTCATCTCTATCATTCCAGCTTTTATTTCCCCTCTCTCTCTGTCTTTCTTTCTAATTTTCCAAAATCTCTCTAATTTTCTGAAGTCTAGGAATAATAAGTATTCATCAAATAGCACAAGTCTATTTCATCTTCCTCTTTTCTTTACTATAGGCCTCACAAAGCCTCAACACAAATCCCTGTACGAACACTTCCCTATTCTATTGCTAACTCTCTCACGTTCAACATTCTGTTTTCTTCACGAACCTCTACTCAAGAAACCCTCTTAGCATTTTTTTACAATTTATGCATTCATGTACAAGAAAAATCCACGCTTCACTCTTAGGTCCTAGTACAGTCTGTTTCCTTCTTGCAAATTTGCCTACACACTCAGAATTAACCTGCTCTGGTACCACCAATGCAAGGGATGAACAAGTCCCTCTTGTTAGCAAACTCTAAAACGCAAAATAGTTACTAGCATAATATTTATATATACTCTGCTTCTACTTGAACATTTGATTGCATTAAATAAACACAACTTAATTCATTACAAATCTGCAATCACAAAATTACAATCTGCATAATAATTTTTTATTTAAAACACAAAATCAACACAATCTTTTCATGCCCTTAACATGTTTTTCTTTGAATTTACAATCTCTTCCTAAGTTGGTCCTTACACAAGGCAACCACCTTAATTTTAGTCTCTCTACACAGC
Source organism: Cupressus sempervirens (assembly GCA_028749045.1). Lineage (NCBI taxonomy): Eukaryota > Viridiplantae > Streptophyta > Pinopsida > Cupressales > Cupressaceae > Cupressus > Cupressus sempervirens. Next base: position 535,412,535 of record CM053791.1, read on the forward strand.
TTTTACTGGGTGAATTTTATCCCCACACACCTCCCTTCCCCATGTCTCTGAACCCATAGAATTTCTCTCTTATTTAGCACCCATCTCATCCTCTCTCTTGGGCAATACCTTTGTGCCTCATTGGGCCACCTCTATTTATCCAATGGCTCAATCTGTCTTTTTTCTTTCTCCGCTTCTACCGTTTCATCTGCGAACTCAATATTTGTGCATAATTGCACTATTACATTCCTTTCTGGGCCAGTTATGGTGCGATACTCCTCTTTCCTACAGTCACTATACACCTATTTTCTCATGCAAAATGTCATTGTTTTTGTAATTGCCTGTCGGTAATTCTACGCATAGTCTTATATTTGCATTTTACTTGCAAATAGTCATTTCTCTTCCTATGCATCAGTTTGTAACTCCACAGTTCCAGTTGTCAAAGAATACCCTTTTTTAATTTGATGCTCCTGTAAAGTTTCTGCAATATTATGTTTCTAATCAGACTTTTGATGTATCCTTGAATGCTTAAATCAAACTTCTTAAATTCTGAATTAGTTGTCAATCTTCAAACTGATCTGAAAGTATTTTATTTTTGCAATGAATTGATTGGATAATATTACTTGAAGAAGCAGACTTGAGAGTATTTGTGTGTTCTTCAAACTGCAATACTATCCCTCCTAAATATCCTGACTAAAAGACGTGACCCACAAAGGGACATGTCCCTTTCCTAAGTTGCTTCATATGACTTCTCCATAAATCAGTGATTTGCAAGTTCAATTTAACATTAATTAATAACTAACACAATGTGTTAGATTAATGTTTAATGTCAAATGAATTCTTTAGAAAGTTGCTGCCTCAGTAGAGGAATATTGGAATATATATAATGCCATGGTATGATATTAGGATGAGAAGATCAAGTGCGGTCTGCACTTTCAGACCTGTAGATTATTAGGTTATATACTTAACACTCCCTCTTAACTTGATAATTACATAGAGAGATATCATATCTAGCAACATCAATACAGATGAATAAGCAAAATAAATACTCTATATCTGTCTGAATCTTCTTAGTATGTGGTATCATAGAACACATGATACAATGTCATATTACTAAATCTATGATATGACAAATCACTGCTACTAGTGATAAGATACAGGATAAATCTGAAGAGTAATTTAATTTCTTCATTTATCCAAGTTATGACTCATAGAAACTGGTATTTCTATATCACAACATGATCCTGAGTTTAAGACCTACCAGAATATAAGATAAACCCGACAAATACTACAATTCTTCCTTTATCCAAATTGTGACTCATAGACATAGCAATGTCTACATCACAATATGATCTTAAACTCATCTAGATCTTATAGTAGAACTCTATTGTTTAGCACATTATATAAGAGACCGTCATCTCTCATAATGTCTTTTATACAAGTGTTCATTATCTCAGAGATTGTCACCTCTTAAATAATGAATATAAATGGTGGAGCCCATAACAGTGAATAGCCTGACAAAATAAAATTATTTTATTAAAAATTTAAAGAGTACAAATGGATTACAACTCAACCATACCAAGTCTCCTCTTAAAGTGTTCTATCTTCATTTTAGATAGAGGTTTGGTGAGTATGTTTGTTGTTTGATTTGTAGTGCAAATGTATTCTAATTTTACAGAATTTCTGTCTACCATATCTCTTACATAATGGTAAGGAATTTCAATATGCTTGGATCTATTATAAAAAACTGGATTCACTGAAAACTTGATGGAACTTTGATTATCACAATGAATAATCGTAGGATTCATGGCTTGCCCAAATAATCCCACAAGTAACTTCCTTAGCCAAACTACTTCTCAAGAGGCCATCGCTGCTGCAATGTATTTGGCTTCTGTGGAGCTCTAAGCTACTGAAGATTGCTTTCTGCATATCCAAGATATCATCGCTAATCCTAGACTGAAACAACATCCTGAGGTACTTTTCTTGTCTTTAACACTTCCACCCCAATTTGAATCAGTGAATCTATGTAAGTCTAAGCCAACCTTCTCGTATTTGGGTCCAAAATTAAGAGTGCCTTGTAAGTATCTCATAATGTGTTTAACTGCAACTAGGTGAATCTCCTTTGGTTCACACATAAACTGACTTAAGGCATTAATAATATAGCAAATATTCGGTTTTGTATTTACTAAGTACATAAGGGACCCAATCATCTGTCTGTAGAGAGTAGAATCTATGGAAGGTGATTCTGCTGTTGCTTCCTAAGTTTATGTAGGTTAGTCTCCATTGGAGAAGACATAGGCTTGCAATTCCACATTCCAAATTTCTTCAAAATGTTTGATGTATACTTCCCTTGATTAAGTATGATACTATCAGAATTTTGCTATACTTCTAGTCCTAGGAAGTATGGAGGAGTCCCAAATCTTTCATCTCAAATTCTCTAGTTAGATCTTTCTTGCACTGATCTATGAGATGATCATCACCTGTTATTAGTAAGTCATCAACATACAATATCAGAATTACCATATCATCTTTATCTCTATTATAATATAAATTTGGATGGTCTTCATTCTTGGAGAATCCTAAGCCGGTGAGATACTTATCAATTCTTTCATACCAGGCCTTGGGAGCCTGTTTAAGCTCATAGAGAGCTTTCTTGAGTCTGCAAACAAAATTTTTAGGATCATGAGTTTCAAATCCTTCAGGTTGCTTCAGATATACTTCTTTTATAATCTTTCCATTTAGGAATGTTGTTTTTACATCCATCTAATGTACTTTCCATCCCTTCGATGCTGCAATTGCTAAGACTGCTCTTACAGAGGTATATCTACCAACAGGAGCAATGATTTCTTCATAATCAATCCCTCCCTTCTAAGAAAATCCTCTGGCTACAAATCTAGCTTTATACTTTTCAATGCTACCATCAACAACATGCTTTATTTTAAATATCCACTTGGAAGAGACAACAAATTTTCCTTTAGGTCTTGGAACAATTTCCCAAACATCATTTTTTTATAATAGATTGGTATTTTTTTGTCATAGCTTCTTTCCAAGCTGTATGTTAATAGCATTAGAAGGATTGGTTGGTTCTATTTTGGATAAATCACTCATGCTTGCTGTATAACTAGATAACCTTTTAGGTCTTTTTCTTTCTTTGACTGTACCGGAAGGTGCAATAAAGTCTTGAGCTGCCTCGACTATTTTAATGGTCCAAAGTGGTCTTTTCTTTGAATTTTGAGTTTCTTCAAGATTCAATTTTGAATTTCATCTTTAATTTCTTCTAAGTTCTCCCTCTGGGACCCAAATTCACTATTTCTTTTAGAACTAGATAAATGAGAAGGTTCATCAGAACTTAGGGCTCTTTTAAATGCAAGATCTTTTTCAAAAATCACATCCGTACTAAGTTCAATACTTTTCTGTCTAGGTATGAAAATCTTATATGCCTTAGATGTTTCGCTGTACCCTACAAAGATACCTTTCCTCCCAGATGGTTCTAACTTGGTTCTCTTTTCTTTTGGAACATGGATATATACAGGGCACCCAAAAATCCTAAGATGACTTATATTGTGTTCAACTTTAGTAAATACTTCTTCAGAGGTTTTATCTCTAAGGTAGGAGTGAGAGCTTTTATTTTGAATATAGACAGCAGTACAAGAGGCTTCTGCCCAAAGATAATATTCTAGATTTCAATAAAAAATCAGAGCTCTAGTAGCTTCTATAATTGTCCTATTCTTTCTTTCTACTACCCTGTTTTGTTCTAGATTATAAGAAACAGTGTACTCCCTCTTAATCCCCGATTCTTTACAAAACCTTTTGAACAAGTTTGAGGTATATTCCCCTCCATTATCAGTTCTAAGGGTTTTAATTTTGTGTCCTGAAAGGTTTTCAGTTAATGTTTTAAATCCTTTAAATCTCTTTAGGATTTCTTCTGATTCTTTGCATTTTAAGAAGTAAATCCATGTTTTCCTAGAGAAGTCATCTATGAACAAAATATAATACCAGAATCCTCCAAGAGAAGGAACAAACATAGGTCCACATAAATCTGAATGAATTAATTCCAAAACATTATTTGTTTTCCTAGTGCTATCATGAAATGGATTTCTGGTGTTCTTACCCAGAGCGCATCCTTTGCATATACTTGAGTGGTCTTTATTTAGTTTAGGTAATCCAGTAACCATCTTCTCCATAGTTGATAAACTATTGAAATTTAGATGCCCTCATCTTCCGTGCCATATTTCATTTATGTTTGTAGCTTGATGAACTAAGGCTTGAATAGGTTGACTAGATTCTGTATTCAATTCATACAAATATCCTTTTCTTTGACCAATCAACTTCGCTTTCTTGATTGAGGAGTTCTTTGCCCAAGTTAATACTTTGCCATCCATGAAGGCAACATTATGTCCATCATCTTCTAGTGTTGTAATTGAGATTAGATTTCTTTTAATTTTTGGTACGTACAGTACACCTTTGAGAAGAAGAGAATTCCCAGATTTCAGCTTCAAGGTGCAATTTCCAATTCCTTCGACAGAATGTGCTGAATTATCACCAATGGTAACTTCGCCACTAACCTTTTCTGATAAGGAGTCTAGTGCTTCTTTGTATCCTATTATGTGTCTAGAAGATCCACTATCAATTACCCATGCTTTACTTGAAATTTCATTTGATAGTGATGAGTACAATGCACGATTCTCAGGATCAGAGGTATCTTCTTCTCTAGTGACATTTGTACAGTTTGCATGTTGTTTAGAATTCTTAGGACAATTAGATTTGTAGTGTCCAAACTTTTCACATTTGAAACACTTTATTTTGGATAAATCTTTCTTGGGTTTTCCATTCTTTTGAGTTCCATTTTTCTTCTTGAAATGCTTCTTATTGCTCTTATAAGAGTTTGTATTAAGAACATGAAGTTCTCCATCTTCTATTTTTAATTTTCCTCCTTTCTTTAGTTTTCTAGAATCTTCTTGAAGACAATCGTTCTTAAGTCTGTTGAAATCAGGAAGATTATCTTTGGCACTTATTCCTTGTGCAAAAGTCTCCCATGAAGTTGGTAATCCATCTATGGCCATTAGTGTTAATTTTGTGTCACTAATAATGGTTCCTATACTTGACAGTTCATCTCTAATGCCAGCAATCCTTGGGAAGTAAGAATTCATTAATTCTCCTTTCTTTATCTGAATGTGATTTAGTTGCTTTTTCAGTGCGAGAACCCTAGTTGCATTGTTGACCTCATATGCATTTTGTAATGCTTTCATCATATCAAATGCAGTTTGATGTTTTGTAAGCATGGGTATGATATCATTTTTTACTCCATCTAAACTGATTTGAATGGCTTTTCTATTTCCTTTGCTTCAGATAGATTTATGAGGTTCAACTGGAGGTTGTTTGGATGCTCTGTCAACAAATCGTCTTACATCATTCTCTTCAAGAATCATCATGATTCTGAATTTCCATGCATCAAAGTGTTCTTTCCCATCAAACTTGTCTTCGTGTCTGATTGTGTATGCCGTTGAAGATAGGAGATAGTTGCTAGATATATATGAAGTCTGATAACTGAATTTTGCAGAGCCTAGGTTCGACTATTGGAGCTCTGATACCATGTAAAGTTTCTACAATATTATGTTTCTAATCAGACTTTTGATGTATCTTTGAATGCTTAAATCGAACTTCTTAAATTCTGAATTAGTTGTCAATCTTCGAACTGATCTGAAAATATTTTATTTTTGCAATGTATCGACTGGATAATATTACTTGAAGAAGCAGACTTAAGAGTATTTGTGTGTTCTTCAAACTGCAATAATATCCCTCCTAAATATCTTGACTAAAGGACGTGACCCACAAAGGGACATATCCCTTTCCTAAGTCGGCTCATATGACTTCTCCATAAATTGGCAATTTGCAAGTTCAATTTAACATTAATTAATGACTAACACAATGTGTTAGATTAGTGTTGAATATTAAATGACTTTTTTAGAAAGTTGCCGCCTCAGCAGAGGAATATTGGAATATATATAATGCCATACGTATGATATTAGGATGAGAAGATCAAGTGTGGTCTGCAATTTCAGACCTGTAGATTATCAGGTTATATACTGAACAGCTCCATTTTGTTGCAGGCAGGCAAGATGCTTCTGCATTAGGATGGGGGTTTTCTAGGGGTTGACGCATTTCTGATCTTTGGTGATCCCGGTGTTATGTCATTAGATTCTTAGGTCTGATTCTACAATAGGAGAAATTAAATGGCAAGGGATAATGATTGAGCTAAGACAATTCATTGTCTCTTCCTTCCTGGTTCTTCTGATTTGAATTGAATTATTGTGAGTCCATTAGTTAGTAAATAGCACAATCTCAATTTCTTCAGAATGGTGTAATGTTTAGTGGTTTTCAATCTAGTTCCTAGGATGAGATAATGTACAAGCTAAGTCATTGTTTTTGCGTATTACTTTGCTTTTGTAGAACTTTAGTGAAAAGTGGCAAGGTAGGTATTAGGCACCTTGGAGCCTGTTACAATAGTTCTTTCTTCATTTTTTTGTAATTATTAATTATTATTATTTTTAAAGTTTGAATGGACTCAAACCCAAGACCTCCCAGATAAGAGGCTCATACTTTACTGTTGTGTTGTAGGCTCTTTCCCATTATCAGTGCCATTCTTGTCATATAGTCTACAAATTTATTTTTTTATGCTTACATCTTGGTAATATTTAAGGTTCTATCAGATTGATTTGAGTGCCATTAAATTAATCTCTTCCACTTAGCTAAGGAGAAAATTATTTTTTTAGAAAAGGGTGTCATAGAATATGCCATCATTATATACCCAATAGATCAATAAATATAGGATTCACAAGTCAATATTGGTCATAGCCAATTGACAAGTAAGATATTTTGGGGTTTTGATTTGTCACTTTCTTAACAAATTAGAATGAAATAATGCATGAGCAATTCGTCTCTTCAAATTAGCTAGGGAAGCTCCTCCTCCATGCACTCTATTCCGCAAGTCTAAAACAAGCAATCTATTTTGGGGGTTTTCTCATGTAAACACTTTTATTTTTTTGAGAAAGAATGCAGACTCATCTTTTGATCTCAATGGTATAACCACAAGACTGAAATTAGTGATCTCACCACAAGATTTTATCTTTTTGCAGCTAAAAACCACCTTGATTTTTATTTTGGTAGGGGAAACTTGGGTTTTTAGCTTGGTACAAGCCCAAAGAGGCCACTCAATGAGGGTTTCTTCCCATGAGGTCATTTATGGGGTTTCATCAGTCCAAATTAACACATTTCATTTGTTCAAGTCCATGAAACTCATTGGCCCAGCAAAGGCCCACAGCTTATGAGCACATCTGCCCATCGAAGGCACATATCTTGTGAGCACATCAGATCAATGAAGGCACAAGGCCTGTGAGCTCAATGGCCCAGTGAGGTTTTGAACCTTGGTGGCCTCTCACCAACAAAATGACTATACTGTGGCACTGTGCCTCAAATGGTACCAACTTCTCGAGTTTAAACACTAATGCATTCCAATGATCACAAAAAAGATTAATAGAAACACCTAGAAATTATGCAGAGCCTCCAAGCAAATAGATGTACACCAAACCAAATTCAAATAAAGGAGCAAAGAGTGATTTCATAAATGGAGTACATTGTCATGATCCATCTTGACAACCTGATACCAACTACTCAAGGCTAAAATTGTAATTAACATGAAATGTATTCACTCTCAAGGAAACCACTCCTCGAATGGCTTTTGTAATCCCAATGTATCCTAAAACTCACAAGGAAACACACTGCAACCCCTCCCAATTGGATACAAATAGATCTTCACAATGTACACCTACCCCTTGTAGCTCTACCTAGAGGGTGCTTACTACACAACTTACTGTATGGACATAATCTAGACAAACTAAGAGCATTTCTGGATACCCTTTTCAGAGTTGTAAAACATATGTGAAATCAAGATATACTTGTTTTGGAACGTTGGCTTCAAATTTTGACTGATTTGTGGTGGATTAGGCCTGTTTAGGCCACATTAACAAAGCAACCTCAAGAAATACTGATCACCAACTCCTAAATTCTTCTCCACTAGCCTAAATATGTTGAAACAAAACCAATTCCACCATTTTCAGTATTGGCCATGCTCCCCAATAGGCTCAAACATCAAAACCGTTCTCTAGGTCTCTTTAAGGCACTTTGAATGAGGGTTTCATGGAAATGCCACTTCCAAACCTTCTCCAACCTCACCAACATTTCAGACACCTTGAATTACATGTTCACATGCCTTCTGAATCATTATTTGGTCAGCCACTTAAATGTTTCATCAAATCCCATCTCCAACAACTCAATTTTGCAAGGACGATGTATAATAGTTCCTCTAGGGCATCAACAAACAGCCGTCAAATGAGATCCACTTCTTCTAAAAAACATTCCAACACAAAATACACACCAAAGTATGCCATTCCACCAAGTCACAAGATCAAACAATGGGTGGAATGGCTAAAATCCATTTTTCTTCTTTTCAAACCTTGTTATTGGGCAATACATGCAGTATATTGTAAAATGGTTGTAAAAGTCAAATATCTTAATGAACTAATATCAAATCAAATGTGAATGGAAGATAACTCAGACTACTATCATTCCATATCAATCTCATAGCATGAGGAAACCGTACAGGTCTGAGAAAGAGGCAGAAATCAGTAATTTTCTGAATATGCTTATTGAAAAACAAGGATCTCTTATTGAAGTTCCTTCCTTACAATCTCCAACCTTTTCAATGAGGCTCTTCAAGAATAAATAAACTAAAAATAAACCAATTTAATTGACAAGCTAACTTTTAAATCCCTTTTTGACTGTTGGAAACATATTAGTGCAAATTTGCACTTTTTGTATATAACAACATTAGCAATTTTTGGACAACTTTTACAATTTTGGACATAATGTTGCGAAACTTTGTAGAAGCCTATATAATGACCTCCAATGAATCAAACATGCTTAAATGAGGACAATAAAACCTTATTACATCAAGACATTGCCATGGAAGGCTTAATTGCACCTTTGGCTCCCTCGTGATAACAAAGGAATTTTCTTGTCAATTTGCACTATGGGTACAAGAAGTCCCAAATACATTAATTGGCTACAATTTTTTTGAACTTTAAAAATTGTTCATAGGACATTTTTCATGACCTTGACAACAATTAAAACATAAAAGACTCATATTTCACCTCATGGAGGCATCATAGCTCATTAGGTTCTCCTACACTGAATGCCTGGCCTAGAAAATGACTCATTTCATTGTCTTGTTCAATATTTCTCCGCAGCTTCATCATGTATTCTACATGTTCTATGGACTGTGACTCTCCTCCATGAGATCAGATTCACTATCATTTCTTCATGTCTTCCATTCTAGGACTTTTCTATTCCTTACCATTGTTCGCTTCCTGCAATCAGACCTACTCTTTGTTTCTCTGAATTTTCTTGGTGTCATCTTTACTTGAATACCTGCGCACAAACACTTACCTAGTTCCCTTTGAACTGTTGTTATGGTAGAACATGAGTGCTCATCAATTTCCTTAGCAACTGTGGAACAAATGGCATTCCCAACTAGGATTGTCTCCTCCTCCATCCACCCTACTTGTGGCTGAATATAATCCTGCCCTTGGGCCTTCTCTTGGTCTGTCTTGTGCGTCGCTAACTTGCCTCTGTTATTCATGACTGAAACATCCTTTGGATCCTCTTCTTTGGTGTCTCCAATCCTTGGAGTGACATAATCACCTTTTCTGACTGATCTTTCACATTTTCTTGTGTGTGGTGGTACTATGAAATTGTTTTCCTTGTGCTTAATCTGATAACTATTTCTTCTACAATCATACATGGCATGATTTTCATATTGCCATGGTCTCCCAAGCAAAATGTGACAACAATTCTTTGGTACAACATCACAAACAACTTTGTCTTTGTAACTACAAATACTAAATTCAACCAATGCTTGTTCACTAATCAGAGTAGATTGACTATCATTTAACCATGAAGGGGAGTTTACACTTTCATCTCCCTCCTTGTGTACCAACTGTAATCTGTTTTCACTTCTGTCACAACCACTGTAAATCATTGCTTCTCAGGATACTTGAATGCTGGGTGTCCAGACTCATAAAAATGATAACATCTCCCTGAAAATGTGTTAGAACCTCTACTCCCACCAAATCTGCCTCTTGTGCTTCTGAATCCACCTCTGGAATCTGTAACTTTCTGTTTCCCCTTGTTTGCATCTTCTTGTCCTTCATTTGATTGTCTTGAAGTAGGGAATGCTCCTCTCCTTCTAGAGGTGCTTCCTCTGCCTCTACTTGCCTTATCTTTTCTCTTCACCTTTTCTTCCACCCTTATTGCTATTTGGTAACTCTTTCATGTTTCTTGATTTTCCAAAGTGACTTCATCCTGGATATTGAATCTCAATCCACCAAGGTATCTAGCAACTTTTCCACTACATTCTCATTGTGACCTGGTCTTATGTTCAATTTGTAGAACTCCTTGATATATGACTTGACATCCATTTCTTTTTGTCTCGAACTTTGAATTTTCTTGAACATATTCACTTCATACCCTTCACTTAATAGTCCTTAGGTAGGAACTTACCCTTCAATTTTGCTACCATCTTTTCCAAGAAAAAATATTGGACTTGCCTTTCTTCCTCCTCTCTTATTGTTCATAATCCCACCACAAATGTGCATAATCCTTGAATTTGGTCTTTGCAATCTTCACTCTTTGTTCTTTAGGAACATCCTTACTCTCAAAGCAGTTATCTAATGCTGCAATCCAATCTAGCACCTCCTCATCATTTACATTCTCCCTATACTTTGGTACATCAATCTTCACATTTCATCCATCCCCTTAACTGCCTTTATGATCTTTAGCATCCCCAGAAAGCCTTGCCAAAAAAGCATTGTGAGACTCTAAAAAATTTGCATGTCTATCCTAATTCCTGCAACTTCCTAGCAGTGTCACTATCCTTGGAGGCATCTTGATTCCAACTTCTCAATCTTCTATCAACTTCCAGCTATCTCCTTCAAGGACCTGCTTCCTTACTCTGATACCACTTTGATGCAGAACCTTCAAGGGAGTATATGTACACCAAACCAAGCTCATATAAAGGAACAAAGACTGATTTCGTAAATGGAGTACATCATCATGATTTTTCTTGATGACAACTTGATACCAACTACTCAAGGCTATAACTGTGCTTAAAATTGTTGGATGTGTAGAATCAGTCGGATACTTAATATCTGATTATAGCTCAAACAAGTTGAATATATATATATAGGTGCAAAGTATTATGATCTGATTATTCAATATGGTTCAATCTGATATTTCTCTTATACCAGCGATCATATTGTGGTCATGTCACAGGCTATATAAGCCGTGGATTATACTGATCATAATATGATTAATATCAGTCATACATGATTCTACAACATGTGGACTATGCATTCATGGTCAGGATTCATGAACAGTCGAAATGACTGTGATCGCGCATCTACCAAAAGGAATCATCAAATGAGATTGGGTTTCTCCCATATGCAATCACCGAAGGTGATTAATTGTTATGGTTTGTTAATTAAGTTGATGAAGGGTCGCCTCCTGTATAGACATGACCCTACAGGCCCAAAGGGCACATAGAGTCATGTCTCTACATGAGACATGCCAATTCCTTAATGTATATATGCTTTTAAAAAAGATCGCTTGGAAACACATCAATACCACATGTTAATAGCTTCAATCTGCAAATACATATTCACCTACAATATATAAGAGAAGTCAGTATTGTTCAATTGAAGATTCAAACTTAAGGAAAATATCATAATACATATAAAGCATTGAACTTACATTTCTGCAGTTGATTGATAATATGTTCATAAAGCATCATATACCCCTGCTACTATTGCTGAAGAGAAGATTTTGTAATCATCCACATTCACAGTAAAGCAGACAATAGAATTGAAGGTTAAAACTCTTACCACAGATCCTTTTTTCCTTAACATGGTATCCGAGCCTAGTTGGTAGAACAAGTATTAAACCAACTGTGATATTTGCTTCAAGATCACTGAAATATTTTTGAATCCATTCAACAAATCAATCATGGTGAACAATATTAGAGTTGAGGATAGACTGAAAGGAGCCTCAAACTTTGTTTCATGGAAAATTTGAATTACGGCAATATGTAAAGAACTTGAATTGGATTTATTCATAGAAGAAGACAAGAAAATGCCTGAAGATGAACTAGAAAAGGCAACATGGAAAAGGCTTAATAATAAGGGTAAGAAAATAATCATTGATGGAGTTAAAGACCACATTCTTCCATCAATAGAAAAACTAACAACTGCTTATGAAGTGTTCAAAACTATTGAAAATACATATGAAATAAACAATGCGAGCAGGTTGCTTACCTTAAAGCAGCAACTCATAAATATCAAAATGGATAAAGGAGATACAATTTCATCCTATTTCTTAAAAATTTCTGAGTTAAGGGGCCAACTCTCTATTATTGGAAATAATGTAGATGATTTGCCGTTATCTCTAATAGCCCTTAGAGGATTACCATTATCATGGGAATCCTTTATCCAATGCATTAGTCGTCCCTCTCTACCTAAATTTGATCAACTAAAAAATGATTGCGCTCAAGAAGAGTCTTGATTGATCTCAAGAGGTATCATCCCTAATAAGGAGGAAGAGATTCAAGCATTACATGCAAAATCAAATAATAAGCAAGCTAAATCCAAAAAGAAGAGAGCAAAGAAAAACTATAATGAAAGAGATCTATCAAAAGTTCAATGTTACAAATGTGACAAATTTGGACATACTCACATGTATTGTCCCGAAAGGAAGATAAATCTTGTCAACATGGCTGAAGTCAAGGAAGTGGAAAACTCACTATTCTTCCTTACCTTATCAAGTGAGTTAAACACCAATAAAAACACTTGGATAGTTGACAATGGAGCCTCTAGGCACATAACCGGATTTAGAGATCAGTTTGAAACTCTTGAAGGATATTCAACCGAAGAAGTGACAATAGGAGACAACTCCACTTACCCTATAAAAGGAATTGGGACTTGTTCAGTGCAACTAAATAGCGGAGTTAACTTACACTTAAAGATGTCCTATTTGTTCCTGGAATCAAGAGAAATCTTATTTCTATATCTGGTCTAGCAGATCAAGGGTATTGGGTTGTTTTCCAAGAAATTAAAGTCCTATGCTGGCCTGAAAATTCAAACATAAAAAATGCAATTTCTATTGGATTTAGATAAGGGAGTCTATACAAACTTGTAATTCCTCAAATCTAGCCCTAAACCATGAAATTGGGAAAACAAATGAGATTTGGCATAGCAGACTAGGGCACCTAAATTTCCGAGCTCTACCTTCTATAGAGAATATTGTAAAAGGCTTACCTAACCTTAAACTTGAACATGAAGGAATATGTAAAGGGTGTGCATAAGGAAAGAACCCTAAATCTTCCTTCCCTCATCGTGAACATAAATCAAAGAGTATTCTTGAACTCATTCATAGTGACCTATGTGGACCTATGTCAGTGCCTTCATTAGGAGGATACTCATACCACATCATCTTTGTGGATGATTATTGTAGGTAAACTTGGATATATTTCCTTAAACTAAAAGAGTCAAATGAGGTTCTATCCAAATTCAAAGAATTCAAAGCCTTAGTTGAAAATCAATCTGGGAAGAAGATCAAAATTTGAAGATCTGATAATGGAGAATACATCTCCGAGAACTTTAAAGAATTCTGTATATCTATTGGGATTAAGGGGGAGTATATTGTCCCATATAATCCTCAACAGAATGGAGTAGCAGAAAGAAAGAATAGAACTATCATTGAAGCAACTAAGGCCATGATGCATGATCAAAATATGCATACAACATCTTGGGCTGAAGCATTCAATACTGCAGTATACATTCAAAACAAATGCCCTCATGCACTTCTAGAAAACATAACACTCGAAGAAGTCTTTTCAGGAAACAAACCTGATCTAAGTCATTTACGAATCTTTAGTTGTTCTATATATATATTCATATTCCTAAGGAGTAAATAACTAAACTAGAGCTCACAAGAAAGAAAGGCATTTTCGTCAGCTATAGTGATTCTTCAAAAGCCTACAGAGTATATGTGCTAGGGTCAAGAACAATTGAAATCAGCGGAGATGTCAAGTTTGACGAAGATATTGCATACAAGACTTCTAAAGATATAGAAGAACCTAATGATGATTCCATTCCTGAGAAGAATGAAATTTCTATGATTGAGAGGGAGAGTGGTACAAAAGATAATGGACCCACTACACCTAACCCTAAGGATAATTCAAACTCACTCAATAAGAAGAGGCCCTTATGGGCAAGAAAAACGTTTGAAGAAAACAATGTGGCCCCTGATGAAATCCTTAGAGAAACCAAGAAAACAAGAAACCATTCATGTTATGTCTCACATAAATGAGACTACTAATTTAGAACCTTTTGATGTTGAAGAAGCCCTAAAATCCCAAGCTTGGAAGGATGCCATGATTGAGGAATATCAATCTATATTGAAAAATAATGGTTGGGATATTGTGCCAAGGCCCAAAGACAAATTAGTTGTCTCATCAAGACGGATATTTAAAATCAAAAAGGCACCTGATGACAGTATTGAAAAACACAAAGCCAGATTTGTGGCTAGAGGAATTCCATAGAAAGAAGGAATTGATTATGAAGAAACATTTGCTCCTATTGCCCGTTAAACATCTGTTAGAACCATAATTGCAATAGTTGCATCCTCAAGTTGGAAGGTACATCAGATGGATGTAAAGACGACACTCATGAACGGAGTCATTAATGAAGAAGTATACCTGGAACAACCAAAAAGGTTTTTTATCCATGACAAGAAATCACATGTGTGCAAATTGAAGAAAGCTTTCTATGGTCTTAAACAAGCCCCCGAGTCATGGTATGAGAGAATAGATAGCTACCTTGTCAAATTAGGGTACGCAAGAAATGAACGAGATCCTAACATATACTTCAAGAAATCAGAGGGAAGTATGCCAATACTAGTTCTCTATGCTGATGATCTTCTGATTTCAAGTGAAGACCACCTTATTGTTAAATGTAAGCAAGACCTTATATCTAAATTTGAAATGAAAGATTTAGGTCTTCTACATTACTTAGGATTAGAAGTAAGAGAAATGGAAGAATATATTTTCCTAAAACAAGGGAAGTATACTATTGACATATTAAACAGATTTGGCATGATGGATTGCAAACCGTTATGGACACTTATGGAGACAAATCTTCATAAACTCAAAAATAAAGCACATGAGTTTGAGGCCATTGATCCTACATATTACAGATAGATAATTGGATCCTTAATGTACTTGGTGAACGCACGTCCTGATATTTGTTATGCTACAAATGCTCTAAGTTAGTTTATGTGTGAACATAAGAAGATTCATCTCATGGCAGCAAAGCACATTTTGAGATACTTGTGAGGCACTATTGGACTTTGTCTAAAATATGACAAAGTTGAGTTACAATTTCATGGATTTTCAGATTTTGATTGGGCCGGATGTTCTATTGATCAAAAGAGCACTGCAGGATGTTGTTTTGGTCTTGGATCTACAATGCTATCCTAGTTTAGTAAGAAGCAATCTTCTGTCACTCAAAGTTCCACCGAAACAGAGTACATAGCCACACCGATGGGAGCTCGAGGGGCAGTATGCTTAAGGAAGTTATTGGTTGGACTTTATGGGAAGCCTCTAAAACCTATAGTTATACATTGTGATAATCAAAGTTGTATCAAACTCTTAGTGAATCCAGTCTTCCATAATAGATCCAAGCATATAGAGATACCCATCCACTGCATCAGAGATATGGTAGATAAGGATGTCATCAAGTTGGAATATATCAACACCGAAGAGCAGCCTGCTGACATATTCACTAAACCTCTTACAAAGTTAAAAGTGGATTACTTCAAAGGAAAACTTGGTATGATAAAATTGTAATTATAATTGCAACTCCTGAAACCAAAAAAATCTCTGTTTTGTGTAATATGTGTGTGTTCTTTTATGTTCAAAGACTTACTATTGTGCACTTGTTTATTTGTGGAAAGATGACGATCTTTCATTTTGTGAGATGTTAGGTCTCTACTGTGAGGTGACTACCTTAACAATAGGTTGACCTATTATCATGGACTTTCTCAAACTTCTTGTCCGGGAAAGTGCCGGATAATGGACTTCCTCAAACTTCTTGTCCCAGAAAGTGCCGGATAGTATGATAACAAAAGTATCATGGCTGACTTCTTGTGTTGTCCCGGAATGAGCCGGAAATCATGAGATTACTTGTGTTGTTAAACTGTTACATTCTTGGTTCATTGTTATGTTGAGACTACTTGTCGTCTTGGAATGTGCCATAGATCATGACAATAAAAGAATCATGATAGACTACATTAGTCTCAGATGAGCTGAGATCATAATCCTATAAAGGCAAGATTGTTATTTGATAGACTATACTCAGTTATTGTCCCGATAGATTATACTCAGTTATTGTCCCGGAATGTGCCGGAGATTAGATTTCTAACATCCCTTTAGGATATCTGTGTTGATGAGCATCTTAAGAGTTCAGATCACCATTTTGTGAGATAATCTAATCCTCCCTCGCTAAGAGGGAGTGTTGAATGTGTAGCATCAGTCGGATACTTAATATCTGATTATTGCTCAAACAAGTTGAATAGATATAGTATACAAATATATATGTCAAGTATTATGATCTGATTATTCAATATGTTCAATCTGATATTTCTCTAATACCAGCGATCATATTGTGGTCATGTCACAGGCTATATAAGCTGTGGATTATACTGATCATAATATGATTAATATGACAGTCATACACAATTCTACAACACCGTCGTGGACTATGCATTCATGGTTGGGATTCATGAACAGTCGAAATGACTGTGATTGGGCATCTACCATAAGGAATCATTAAATGAGATCGGGCTCCTACCATATGCAATCACTTTACTGAATGTGATTAAGTGTTATGGTTTGTTAATTAAGTTGATGAAGGGTTGTCTCATGTATAGACTTGACCCTGTGGGCCCAAAAGGCATGTAGTCATTTCTCTATGTGAGACATGCCCTCCTTAATGTATATATGCTGAGTTAAGAAGATCACTTGGAAACACATCAATACCACATGTTAATACCTTCGATCTGCAAATATATATTCACCTGCAATATATAAGAGAAGTCAGTATTGTTCAATTGAAGATTCAGACTCAAGGAAAATATCAGAACACTTATAAAGCATTGAACTTACATTTTTGTAGTTGACTGATAATATAATTGAAGAGTTCATAAAGCATCATATATCTCTGCTACTATTGCTGAATAGAAGATTTTGTAAGCATCCACATTCACAGTAAAGCAGACAATAGAATTGAAGGTTAAAACTCTACCACAGATCCTTTTTTCCTTAACAAAAATGAAATGTATTCACCCTCAAGGCAACCATTCCTCTAATGGATTTTGTAATCCTAAGGTATCCCAAACAACACGAGGAACCACCCTGCAACCCCTCACAATTGAATTCAAATAGACCTTCACAATGCACACCTACCCCTTGTAGCCCTACCTAGAGTGTTTTTCCTACATAACATACTGACTTGACTTAATGATAATGTGTGGGGCTTCCCTTACCTCCTATAGAATTTAGGCCATTCAGGCCTTGCAATTCTATGGGGCTCATCCCAGAATTTTTTGGCATCTGAGAAGCCTTCATGATAATGTGTGGCGGCAAAGGGCTGCCCATGAGAGTATGGACAGAATCTAGACAAACTAAGCATTTATGGACACCCTTTTCAGAGTTATAAAACATATGGGAAATCAAGGTATACTTGTTTTGGAATGTTGGCTTCAGCTTTTGACTGAATTGTGGTGGATTGGGCCTAATTAGGCCACATTAAGAAAGCAACCCCAAGAAATACTGATCGCCAACTTCTAAAACCTTCTCCATTGGTCTAGATATGTTGGAAACAAACCGATTCGACCATTTTCAGCATCGGCCATGCTCCCTAATAGGCCCAAAACATCAAACCCATGCTGTAGGTCTCTTTAAGGCACTTGGAATGAGGGTTTTATGAAAATATCACTTCCAAACCTTCTCCAAACTCACCAACGCTTCAAACACCTTGAATTAGGTCTGCACGTGCCTTTTGAATCATTATATAGTTGGCCACTTCAGTGTTTCATCAAATCCCATCTCCAACAACTCAATTTTGCGAGGAAAATATGTAATAGTTCCTCTAGGGCATCGAGAAAAAGCCATCAAATGAGATTGACTGCTCCTACAAAACATTCCAACACAAAATATACACCAAAATATGCCATTCCACCGAGTCACAATGTCAAAAAGTGGGTGAAATGGCTAAATCTCTTTTCTTTTTTCTTTTCAAATCCTTGTTATTGGGCATTACAGGCAGTCTATAGTAAAATGGTTGTAAGATTCACAAAACATAATGAAATGGCGTATAACCAAATGAAAATGGAAGCCAAATAAAACTACTATCATTCCTTATCGAATTTTGTACCATGAGACTGTACTGGACTGTACAGGTCTGAGAAAGATGCAAAAATAGTAATTTTCTGAATATGCTTATTGGAAAACAGGGATCTCTTATTGCAATCCCTTCCTTACAATCTCCAACCCCTTCAACAAGGTTCTTCAAGCATAAATAGACTCAAAACAAATCAACTCAACTGACAAACTAACTTTTAAATCCCCTTTTGACTGTAGGGAACATATTAGTAATTTAGTGCAATTCGGCACTTCTTGCATATGACAACATTAGCAATTTTTGGACTACTTTTACAATTTTGGACATAATGTCACCAAATTTTGTAAAAAGTAAAAAACCTATATAATGACCTCCAATGAATCAAACATGCTTAAATGAGGACAAATAAACCTTATTACATCAAGAAATTGCCGTGAAAGGCTTAATTGCACCTTTGGCTCCTTTGTGACAACAAAGATAGGTTCTTGTCAATTTTGCAAAATGGGTACAAAGTGACTCCCAAACACATGAATTGGCAACAAATTATTTCAAAGTGGTCCATAGGATCTTATTTGTGACCTTGACAACAATTATAAGATAAAAGGCTCATATTTGGCCTCATGGAGGCATGATAGCACATTGTGTGCTCCTGCACCAGAATTGGATTGGTATGAAGAAGCACAATATTTGTAACAACAGTTGATGAAGAACAATATTGAAAGCAAGCAACAATTTGAGCATACAAAGATATTGCTCAAGGTAGAAGGTCGTTGCTACACAAAGTTATATATGAACATTATTTATTACTTGACTTGCCAAACGTACACAATTATAATAATAACACAGGCTTGATAGAAACCTTCTTTATTTTTCATGTGCTTAATGCACTTATTTATAAATTATAAGTTCTGTAAGAGGAGCATTTAAGGAAAAGTAATAATAAAATAATTCTTTGAAAGTTAGAAGGAGATTGGAAATTACTGTCTTTATTGTTCTTGGATGATTTCTTGGGTCTTTGGTAAGATTTTTATTGTGAAAGTCAAAGCTTTCAAAATTCTTTTTATTAATGTGTGGTTGTACTTTTATTTTTTTAGGTTTTACTATTTGTCTTTATATGTATTACATTGGTGCACCCCTATTTCCACATACAGAAGATTTGGTAGTCTACCCTACATCTTGTTTTTTGCATAATACACACTTTGCTTACTCTGAAATCCACATACCCAAGAAACTATGATGCATCCTAACTGCATTGATTGCTAAGGCTTTCTATGCCTCTCAGAAAAAAATATTGTTTTCATTTATGTGTAGAGTCTATATTTCATGTTGAATACCATCTGACCTACAGTAATATTTGTTATTTGTTTGGAGGTGTTCTCTACGTGACTTAGTCGTTTAAGTGGCAATAAGATCTGCAATGATGATGGGGTCACTAGCACAGTTTGCAGCTCCACCTTACAGAATAATCAGCACAAGTCATGTTCAGGTTCAGAACTCTATGACAGTGCAGGGAGTTCCTAAGACGATGTGCAATATGCTATCACATTCATTTAGATTTAAAAATGATATTCAATTCAGGCAAATAACAGGCCTAGGCAAGGTTTCAAGTCCTGCAACAAGAGTTCATGCAAAAGTACCTGCAGCATTCTCTTCTTCAGCAAGAAAAGAAAGGAAATCAATGAAAGGGGTGATTACTTGTATGTTTGAGCGGTTTACAGAGAAAGCCATCAAGGTAATTATGCTTTCTCAAGAGGAAGCACGACGCCTCCAGCACAACTATGTAGGTACAGAGCAGATTCTGTTGGGTCTTATTGGTGAAGGGACTGGTATTGCAGCAAAAGTCTTAAAGTCCATGGGAATCAATTTAAAGGAGGCTCGTTTAGAGGTTGAGAAAATTATTGGCAGAGGCAGTGGGTTTGTTGCTGTGGAGATTCCTTTCACTCCAAGAGCAAAGCGTGTGTTAGAACTTGCACTTGAGGAAGCTCGACAACTTGGTTTGTCATTATGGCTCATAAGAATCTCAACTTTGCAGTGAAAGTTGAAACATTATTGACGATGAATTAATTTCCTAGGTTTAACCAAATACACTGTAATGCCTATTGGTTATAAAATGTCATTGTTTTCTTCATATTGCAGGACATAACTACATAGGTTCTGAGCATTTGCTTTTAGGGATGCTGCGTGAAGGTGAAGGTGTTGCAGGTCGTGTCCTTGAGAAACTTGGAGCTGACCCTAGCAATATTCGTACCCAAGTAAGTAAATGACATGATCAATTGTGACACTATAGTGAGAGTAACCCTTGGAGATGATTTATTTCCAATTTATTGTTTGCTAATTCAGATTCTAGATGCATTATTCTAATTTATCAACAGGTAATTCGAATGGTTGGTGAAAGCTCAGAGGCCGTTGGTGCTGGAGTCGGAGGTGCTAGCAGCAGCAGCAGCAAGACGCCAACTCTTGAGGAATATGGAAGCAATTTGACGAAACTTGCACTGGAGGTATGCTTTAGGATAGCTCTTTGTTTTCAGACTCTATTAATGTTTATAAGCCCTTGATAATAATTGGCCTGTTCCTATGCATTCAGGGAAAGCTTGATCCAGTTGTTGGAAGGCAGCCACAAATTGAGCGAGTTATTCAAATACTGGGGCGCCGTACAAAGAACAATCCTTGCCTTATTGGTGACCCTGGTGTAGGTAAAACAGCAATTGCTGAGGGATTAGCGCAACTGATAGCTAATGGAGATGTTCCAGAAACAATTGAGGGTAAAACGGTAATACTATTGCCTATGCTGTGTAAAATTTCAATGCTAATTAAAAAAATATATACTCTGCAACTTTCTTGATGCATTAGGAATCAAGTAGGAACCTGTTTCTCAACAAGTCTATACCTAGAATGACAGGAGGCTGATACAAAGTAATTACTTGATGCAGGTTGTTACTTTGGATATGGGGCTCCTTGTTGCAGGTACTAAGTATCGTGGAGAGTTTGAGGAAAGATTAAAGAAGCTAATGGATGAAATCAAACAGAGTGATGATATTATACTCTTCATAGATGAAGTCCACACTCTAATTGGAGCAGGTGCAGCAGAAGGGGCAATCGATGCGGCCAATATCCTAAAACCGGCTCTTTCACGAGGAGAACTACAGGTGCTTTAGCTGGCCACTACTATGAAATTATTGAATTCAAAATAATCTTACTTCTTAACTTCTCAAAATGAGACATGTATCTATTAACATTTTAATATAGTTTATCTTTGAAGAACTAATATATTGGCTACCTAGTGCATCGGGGCCACCACCTTGGACGAATATAGGAAACACATCGAAAGGGACCCTGCACTAGAGAGGAGATTCCAGCCTGTGAAAGTGCCTGAGCCAACTGTGGATGAGACAATACAGATATTAGCAGGTCTACGTGAACGATATGAGATTCATCATAAGCTACGTTATTCTGATGAGGCTTTGGAGTGTGCCGCCAAGCTGTCACATCAATACATCAGGTGTATACTACTTGTGATTTTATAATTATTAGTTTCATATGCATTTTAATTTTTTAAGAGATCTGAGGTATTGAAAGGTAAGTGATTTCCCAACAGCTCCACCTTGCTGATGGGTTTTATTTTATCTGTGCATTCTCATGTTGATCTGTGGAAATTTCAATTGATTTTCTTTGGTTCTTCTGTGTGTGTATCCTAGGAAATGCATAAATTGTATTTTAATGTTGTCCATTCTATGAAGTGATCGTTTCCTTCCCGACAAAGCAATTGATCTAGTTGACGAAGCTGGCTCCCGTGTGCATCTTCGTTATACACAGGTTTGTTGCAATTTGTATTGTGAAGTTTATGTTAAATGTCATAATTTTTAAAGAAGAATAGTTTAGCAGATTAGCCCTGTTGAAATTTATTCTTTCTATTAAAACCCTTTTTAACTGGAATAGCTTCCTGAAGAAGCCAAAGCACTTGATAAAGAACTGAGGCAGCTTACAAAAGAGAAGAATGAAGCTGTTCGAGGCCAAGATTTTGAAAAGGTATTAGATATTAGATATTAATTTTTAAAGATTGTTCCCCAGCTTCTTATATTTGGAACATATATTTGGAAATTGTTTTTAACACTTCTTATGTGAGTTTGTACGTTTTTGTAAATTTGCATGAATTGATAATTCCAAAATTTATGGTGATTTATAAGACACTGTAATTTCTTGTTGGACCACCCTCTGTAAAAAAGGCTGGACAGCTGCGAGATCATGAGGTTGAACTGAAGGCACAAATTACAGCTATAAAAAGTAAGGGAAAAGAGAAGTCAAAGGCTGAGGATGAAGCAGATGGAGGTCCACTTGTAACTGAGGTAGATATTCAGGAAATTGTATCTGCATGGACAGGCATTCCAGTTCAGAAAGTATCATCTGATGAGTCGGACAAACTCCTGAAGATGGAAGAAACACTCCATCAACGCATAATTGGGCAAGATGAAGCTGTCAAAGCTATCAGTCGAGCCATTCGCCGTGCAAGAGTTGGCTTGAAGAACCCAGCCAGGCCAATTGCAAGCTTCATATTTTCAGGCCCTACAGGTGTTGGCAAGTCTGAGCTTGCAAAGGCATTGGCAGCATACTATTATGGTTCCAAGGAGGCAATGATAAGGCTGGATATGAGTGAATACATGGAAAGGCACACTGTTTCCAAGCTGATTGGTTCACCCCCAGGATATGTTGGATACACTGAAGGGGGTCAGTTGACCGAGGCTGTTAGGAGACGCCCTTATAGTGTTATCCTCTTTGATGAAATTGAAAAAGCTCACCCTGATGTCTTTAACATGATGCTGCAAATCCTTGAAGATGGAAGACTCACAGATAGTAAAGGAAGAACTGTGGACTTCAAGAACACTCTCTTGATCATGACTTCTAATGTTGGCAGTAAAGTGATTCAGAATGGGGCGAAACCTCGTAGTAGATCTGGTTTCCTTTTTAATTTTGAAGAAAAAGAAGCACAAACAGAAAATCAAAGCTACAAAAGAATCAAAAGACTTGTTTTGGAACAGCTGGAGAGGTATTTTCGCCCCGAGTTCTTGAATCGACTAGATGAGACAATTGTTTTTAGACAGCTCACTAAGGAAGAGATTAAAGACATTGCAGATATAATGCTAAAAGAAGTCTTCGAAAGACTAAAACTCAAAGAAATTGATCTTCAAGTAACAGATCGCTTCAGAGACAGAGTTGTAGATAAAGGTTATAGTCCCAGCTATGGTGCAAGATCACTACGAAGAGCAATCATGAAGATGTTAGAGGATAGCATGGCTGAAAAGATGCTCTCTGGTGAGATCAAAGAGGGCGATTCGGCCATAGTCGATGTAAATGAAGAAGGGAAAGTGACCGTGTTAAATGGAAATCAAAGCAGTTTCACTTTAGCTCCACCATCCTCAGCAGCAGCTCTGTTGTCCCCAGAGGCAGCTCCATCATCCTCAGCAGCAGCACCATCTTCCCCAGAAGTAGCTCCATCGTCCCCAGCAGCAGCTGTCTAGGAAAATATATCATGCATTTGGGAGGCCAAGAATTGCTGAAAGTTGTTGAGAATATTATATAAATGACAAATGTAATTAGTTCCATCATTCTAGAAGTTCTATTTTGCTTAACTAGAATTTCATTCACTACTTGTTGGATGTATGATTAGTGGACAGAAAATTTGAGAGCATCTGTTTGGTTGCATTTCAAAGGTAAATATTTAATGCTCTTTTATGTATTGAAAGAATTGAAACTTCCCCTGGGTTAGGCCTGTCATTGTCCTAGTTATATTGGTGATGAATATTTAGGTTTGGGGCAAGGGAGTTGACCAAAACAAATGTCATTTCTTCAATGTTTATTAGTTTTCTTGAAGGAGAGTGGCAGTTGTAGTCACTTTTACAATTTTTTTCTTATGAAAAAAGATCAATAACTATTTGTAACCTCATCATATCAAATATGTTGTCCGTGGTGAAATAATTTCAATGAGGGTTGAAAAAACCAGAGTTTTTATTCCCTTCTTAGATGTATTTGTGTACCTACATGCACAAGTAATGGTCACAATTATTGTTCATCATGTTTTATTTAAAATGTCATGTATTTCATGTTCTTTATGCAATGCAAGCTAATGTTTTATACCCTGTCTGAATACTGTTCTAAAAGCTTAAGAATAGTGAATCATGTAATCAAGGAAAAGGGAAAACTGGGATTGGCTTCATAGTTCATTCAAACTAACAAAATCATTCCCGGTTTATTCTTTCATGGTAGTTAATTCTTTTGAATTGTGTTAGGTCCGCAGCCATGCATGATTGACCAATTCAAGCTCAATTGAGATGATGAAAACTGATGTGCTAGGAAATAGTATTTTTTCATCAGAAAAGGTCTCCTCTCATAAATATAAGTATAGATCAGAGCTAGAGATGTCTGCTCCTCTTATTTTGTTTTGTAAGCAGTATTACATATCGTTCTTGTAAAATTTAATTTCCTGCCAAGTATAATCTTTTCCAGATATGATTGGGTATGATTGGGCATGTTAGCTCAATGACAAATATCTATGTTCTACTAGAATTTCGGTTGGAATATATATCTTTTTATTGGAAAAACCTAGGTAAGCCAAGGTTTTGATAATTTTACCAGTTGAATTTTGGCTTCCTCCCTTTGAGGGGCTTTGGGTTCTTCAGTTTATCTGAATCAGTGTGGGCTCTATAATTAGGGTTTAGTCTTATCTTTAAACAATATATCGGTGGAGTTTTTTGATGGTTTAGCATTTTTCTTCCTGCAAGAGTAAATATTATTCCATTATTGCAATGTGTTTCAGTTATTAGTATTGCTATTTGAGACTCATTCTGTGATGCTTTTACTTCCTGTGTCTGTATTTGGAGTCTATCTGTTTGGACATCTTTTTAAACATTATTTTCTAGTTTTCTTAGGGTGCTGTTCAATTGCTATGTAAGCGCTCTGGTGAGCATTTACACCAGTTGCGATGTATCAGAATATGCTGGACATCAACTTTGCCATGCTGCAGTCATTTTGAATCCAATGCATGTCTATTTTCAATGTGTTTTAACCATTTATGCAACTCTAAATATTGGTTATGTGGTAGATTGATTATTCAAATCTTGTAAGTTACATCCACTGTGAAGCCAAGCTGTAGGGTAGACCGCAAAACTGTAGTTCGGTGTAAACTGTTATTTTGACTTAATTTGGGGTGTGCATGGTTGTGCAACTGACTTCAATCAATGTCAATCTGGGATCGTAGACTGATAAAAGATATTGTGGCTATTTGCAGAAGGGATGAAGGGAGTAAATTAAGTGGGGATGATATGCATGGAACAAAAGATAACTTTATGCCTAACATTAAGTTATGCTACAATCACTCCAATCCTCTGAATATCACTACACTCTTATTCAAGAATTAATTATTTTCTTACCAATTTCACAAATGAAATCACACTCTAATTGATCTATTAATGTTTGTTGATGCACATCCAATTCCTCCAGGAAATATGGTCTAATGGATTAATAATGGAAAGTGGAAAGAGTTTCAGTTTAAGAAATGCAATTTAAGGAGAAGGGACTGCGACAAGAGATATAAATTTGCAATAGGAGGTAATGTAGTTGCGACAGGAAGTAATGTAATTGTGACAGAAGGAACAGAGTATAAAATAGTGATTTGCAGAACAAATTACAGAATGAAATATTCAATGAACCATTTATGCACGAATGTTTGAAGTCACTAGATGTACGCTACCATAACAATGATATTCAACAAACTCTTGCAGATTGATATTAACAGTTACAAGCAACCTGAGACATCAACCTTAATAACTAAGCCAAGAGAAGAGGAAGGAATAGAACAACCAATGACTATGACATAAGACATTGCAAGAGCTTGTGCAGCTCTAGAACCTCACATCAAAGAGGTTATATCATTCAAATACTTATGTAAAGAAAAAAAGATGAGGTATCTAGGAGGCACATTAACAAAGAGCTCAAACACAAAGTAAACAAAGTAACACTTCAAATTTTGATGGATTAGAGAAAATCAAATCTCATGCATGGCTACAAAGACTGGATATCTTTTTCACCTTGAACCCCATGATAGAGAAAGATGCACTTCAATTTGCAATAGACCATTTGGAAAGAGTAGTACATGAGTAGTGGCCCATTGGCTTACTTTCCTAGGTCACCAAATTGTGAACTCCTATGGGGAATTTTTCCTATGACTCGTTAATAGATTTGATGATAAGGACTCCGAATGGTATTTCCTGGAAGTAACTCAACTCAAACAAACCAGAATGGTGGAGGGATTTTCACATAAATTTCAAAGGTTACCAATTATGATGAACCTTACCTTTCTCAAATGACACTCACTCATATGTTTATAGGACTTAAAGACTCCACCAAAAAAATTCTAAGATCCCTTGAACCTCAAAAGTTAGAAAAAGCCATCAAGAAGGCAACGAAAGCTAATATTGTTCTAACTAAAGCACACTATGAGTATGAAGGGTCAACGAAATTAGATAAAGGAAAGACGCTCTACAATTAGGGAAAGACCTAATATTGTTCTAACTAAAGCACATAATATTGTTCTAACTAAAGCACACTATGAGTATGAAGGATCAAGGAAATTAGATAAAGGAAAGACATACTACTTTTTCAAAGAACAATGAAGTATTGATCAATGCCAAAGCAAGGACACCCACAAGCAAAAATTGGACATAATGAAGAGAGGCTTATGTTTCAAATGCAAAGAACCATGGGCATTAGGACATAAGTGTGACAAAAGGAACCAAGTCCATAGAATGGAAGCAATATCTAAAAAGGAAATAGAAGTCACATAAGAAAACAAGACACGATACAAGAGATCTCAATAACATCCAATCACAAAATGACAGGGAAAAGCGATGGAGCTTTGAAGAAATCCAACCCTAGCTATAACACTGATGCACAAATAGAATCAAATCAACAATCAATGCTACAGAAGAAGGGAAACAAAATGGAATTAGAAATAAGAAATTCATTCACGTTAAATTAGTTGGAAATTATACATACATACCTATTTTATCATAATCAAGAATTAAGATGTGTGAACAAGTAAACGATTGATTATCAAATTAGAGAATGAGATTTTGTTATGAAACAAACAATTGTAAACATATTGATAGGAATATTCAGATGTATTTAGTTACACTTAAGATTTTCTCAAACTCCATGTATGAAACTAAAGAAAGATCATATATTTCTAGAGGTTTGGAAAGAGGTGAAGTCTTTACCAAGAGTTATACAAATGGATAATCCTAAAGGGATGTCCATAGAAACCTGAGATAAGATAAAGCCTCTCTTAAGGGTTAAATAGAGATGGATAATCTTAAAGGGATGTCAATAGAGGACTAGGATGAGATTGCGTATCTCCTAAGGATAAAATAAAGATGGATAGTCCTCAAGGGATATCTGGAGAGGCTTGGCGAAAGAGAAAGTCTCTATTAAGGATTATAAAGAGGGATGCTCATAAAGGGATATCCATAGAGGCCTAGGATGAGATAAAGTCTCTCCTAAAGATTACAAAGGTCGATAATCCTATAGGCACATCCATAGAAGCTTGGCAAGAGATAAAGTCTCTCCCAAGGATGGATAGTCCTAAGGGTATCCATAGAGGCCTAGGGTAGGATAAATCCTCCCCATAAGATTACAAATGCATATTGAAAGGGTACTTGTAAGATTCGGGAAGAGATAAAGTCCCTACCAGAGCTTATAAGGATTACATATCATGACTTAGTCATAGGTCAAGTTAATACACAACCGGGAATACAAATATGGTGCAAAACATCAAGATAAGTGTCTTTAAATTGTTCCTTGTAATTTAATATAATATTCCATCTTAAGATTTGACACCTTTATTAGAGTTCTAACTTCAAAATGTAGACTTTGATTCAGGCTTTGATGGATTGTATATCGAAGTGCATACCAGAAGCTTACATTATTTGAGGACAAGTAATTTTTGAGAAGGGTGGACTGTATTGTCCTCTTCATAGAGCAGAATTTAATGGATAATAAGAATTAAAATATGAGATTAAATAATTAAATAATGTGAAAATGAATATAAGTATAATTAAGTTATATTGAATATATAAGTATTATAACATATAATAATTCAAAGAATATATTATTAATAAATAAATATATTAATATTAATAAACAAATCATAATTATAAAATGTTATAAATGAGATCATAATCAAGCATTGAAATAAATATACTCAACGAGAAACATTGACTCAAGAAAGGAAAAGGCTAAGTCATTTGTAAAAGAAGGGGTAGAGTGACTAAGACAACATCGGTATCAATCTAGATGATAATCAGTTTGCCAACTTTTCATAATAAGACACCTATAATTGATGGATAAACTAATTGATATTATAATAATACATTAAGCCAATAGTGATCATCAACTTTAAACTAATCAATGTCTTCTTAAGAGGTGTGATATTCCCTAAACCATGATTATGTCGAATCAACAAAAAATCATCAATATGAAGACCATTAATACAATGATCTATTA
Source organism: Cupressus sempervirens (assembly GCA_028749045.1). Taxonomy (NCBI): domain Eukaryota; kingdom Viridiplantae; phylum Streptophyta; class Pinopsida; order Cupressales; family Cupressaceae; genus Cupressus; species Cupressus sempervirens. The sequence goes on from CM053791.1 coordinate 535,441,634, forward strand.
CCTCACCTCGATAATAATTAAGTAAGAAGACTAATAGATTGGATCATATATATTACGTATGGAGTGGTTCAAAATTGTTATGGAATGATGTGATTAAGTATAAGGAAGAAGGGTGATTATGAAGAGACATGAATCATGTCGTAAGAACATGACTTATCATTCCAAAAAATAAGATATAATAAAGTATTTTGAACCATTCAAACAACATCATCAGCCTCGAAAATTTGTTTACCTTTAATCCTTGAATGGATCTTCCCATTTAAGAAATTGCCTCCCTGGTTGATTCAGTTGCAAGCACATACTTCTAAATCCAAGAGGGCCCTATTAATTGTAAGGGTGGAAGAAAAAAGATAGAGATAGCCAGAAGTGTAGGGAAAAAATGATAGTTTTCCAATGAGCCAACAATATATGTATGGACCAATCAACAATAAGAATTAAATGCATTATCAAAAGATTAAATTGGCAATTGTGTTACTGTAAAAAATAGGCGATCATTGTCAAATGAGAAAAGGGGAGAGACTGAGAAAGATGAGAGATTGAACAATCCAATATCTAAGCAACATCTAAGTCATTACAACAACTAGATAATATGAATTTAGTGTCAATATTAAATAAAAAATTGAATACCCTTAGACCACATTTGGTTGTTGGAATTAGACAAGAATTGGCATGCCCAATCCCTAAAAGTTTCAAATCTGTTGTTTGGGTGTGCGAAATCAACATTGGGATTTCCTTTATATAACTTTCCAAATACTTTATCTAGTTGGGCTTAATGATAAAATGCATAGCATATTCCTAAAATTTAATATTAGACTTTCAAACTGAGGGTTAACATCTAGGATGTTTTCCCTGCATTTCTAAGTAATTTATTTAACAAGACAATTCAATTCCTTAGGCCAAAATGCCCAATCTTAGTTGCTTGCACAGTACTCTATGATATAAATATGTCTTCATATTCTTCAACCAAAGCATGTTCCAACTGACATCTTAATATAGGTGAACATACTAAAAATCATATTCATACTTCATTCTAGATATATCCAAAGTTGTGGCCAATAAAACTTCCTCTATTAGCTTGCTAGTGAAAACAATCTAACTGCTGTCAGTTTTCCTGTGATATACTTAGTCAATTTTTATGATCAATCAAAACCAAAAATTGATCATCACTCCAAGAAACTGTACTAGATGATCATGTTTCCATCAATGACAATATTGATGTCCTTATATTTGGTCACTTGGAAACAATCTCCCCCTTTGGCGTAGATGGCAACACTTAGTGAAAATCGACTGAGTACCAATGGCAAAACATCCTTATAAAAAACTAGTTCAAAAACTTATCAAAGTTTGATACTTACATGCTATGATTGCTTATAACATACTCCCCTTATGGCTTATATTTCAATACTTTTATTTTATTTTTTACTACTATACTCCCCCTTTGACATCAATGGAAAAGGTGAGAACAAAAAATTCTTTATACAAGTCAAAAACTTGGTTCTCCCAGAAGATCTATACACAAACCTCAAACTATTTGCAGAATTTATCTCTAATTTTGCAAAATTAACATTACATACCTTCTTCATATTCTCAGCTACTTGAATCTCACCACAAATATCATATGTTTTAATCTCTGTTACATGAAGGTCTATTGGCCAAAAAGTCTCATAGGTCTTCTTTGAAGTCTCAAACAAATCTAATTGCTTCTACATAAGTTCTAATTTGGGTGATAGAAAACTTTGCAATAGAGAAAATCTATATAAAATTCCATCCCTTTCCTTTTGAAGAACACTAATCACACCAAATGCTTTTCTTATAGGCCTTTCTATATATATGGTGCTTTGATTCAACTTATCAAAGTCTTTCTAGGTAGCTTTTCCAACTTATCTTCTTCCTCCTTATAGTGTTGGAAATAAGAATCAAGGATATAGATCCTAAGTTCATCACATAACCACACACACATAACATAACATAGGGAGGGAATCCAAGGAGACGAGTCCTTTCAATCCCAATTCTAAAGAACTAGATCTACAAAGATTAGTGCTAACCAAAAAATAAGGAGCACTAATGTAAACTAGGTCTAGGGAGAATAGGGTAAAAGATATCCAAATCCTTGAAAACCCTAGATGATATAAGAAGATAGATCTAGATATAAGTAAATATGCTGAATGAACAAATAAGGTAGAGAATACACCTTTGGAATCTATTTTATGCTTGTTGCACTGATCATAATGAATGGAAATCACCGAATCTAGGCTTGAAACTAAGCAGTGGACAAAACCCATAAATTAATTAGCAATCTATTAGGGGTGAACTAGATGATCAAGGGTGGTCCAATCATTGTTGATGAATCAGGGTTGGCCCAGTCAGCCTTGACAGAATGTGTATGACATTGATTCTGATTTTACAATTCTAAAGAAACCTAAAAAGAGTACTCAGATCTGCAACCTATTCGTCGATTCAATATCTACACCCCGCAAATAAAAAGGGCTTTGTTATTTATTGTGGTTTTTCGTTGGTCAAACCCCAATTTAAGAATCAACCTTGAATTGAAATAATATGAATGTAAAATAATGATACAATGTATTGATTCTTTATCACCTTGTGCCAATAGAGAAACAAGAGTCGTCTAAAAATTTCTAAACAAACATTAAGAAAACACGTTGTAAGAGAAGCACATAACAACAAGAAAACACACAAAAAGAAACTATACTAGAACACTCCAAGCATTTTTTCCTCCTCCCTTATCTTGTTCAGTAGTAATAAGAGAAGGTGAATAACTTGCAAGAGGAGCTATATCCAACATAGTAGGAACAATAGCTAAATCTAAAGAAAGGACCCTCTGAAGAGTCAGTATGCTCAGGATTAGATGTAACTGTAAGCTGCATAGAAATAATTTTAGGTAAATAAACATCAAAATCAATAATTTCATGCTCATCATCATCTAAAGTATCTTCTTCATCTAAATTAACTGCAATATAATCCAAAATAGGAATATCATATCTATCCATCTCATCAGTTTGATTAACTTACTCAACAACCATGAATTGATGAGAAATATTCATACGAGCTTTACCATGAGCCTAGTGGTTACTCTTAAATTTACATGCATGTTAGTTATGCTTAGTTTTATTAGAGAATTTTTTTATAAGAAGTACGATGAAAGATCATATGTTCCTTACCTTTTGATGGCACAAGAGGAGGAACAACAAGAGGTTGAGAATTAGCAAAAGGAATCACAATAGGAGGGGGAAACCATACTAGGAGAAGGACCTACACTAGAAGAAGGAATCACATTAGGGGGACGAACCACACTAGGAGGATCAATAGATGCAATACATGGTTGACCATTAAAAATAGAAAAAACAAAAGAAATAGCGTAGAAGGTGTAGGTAAAATAACATGAGAAACATCCCTAGACATACTTAACTCATCAACATTTTAACATTTATGAGCTTGATAAGTGCAAAACTAAAATCTAGATGAGTAGGTGTAGTAAGAATAGAAGGCCAAAAGAAATCAAGAGTAGTACAATGTGGAAGTCTAGAAGGATGATGAAGACTATGATTGATCATCTTAATGTCACCATCATAAGGAAATTTAATGCACTAATGAATATGGGAAGCTATGGCTTGCATGGAAGTCAACCAAGGTAAACCAAGCTTCACTTAAAACTGATCAAAAGTAGGAATGACAACAAAGATACTATTCACCACCTTACTATAGATCTCAATGAGAAAAGAAATGGAACCTTGAGGAGGATACAAGAATCCATTACAAGTTTGAATCCAACTAGCAGTTGAGTCATAGAAATCATGATGTTTTTGCTTATCATATAACTGTTCCTTAGTAATAATATCAACCATGGAATTAGGATCAACAAGACACCCATAAGAAGGATATTTATCAATCCAAGTAGTAATATAAAGAGGACTATTGGGAGTCTTGAATATATCAACATGTGTAAATGTGATAACCAGGGCTCTAGTATGCTCCCAATTCAGTTTAGGTTTAGGTTGATCATTAGATGTGGACAAAATGTCTTTCCTAGGTGGAGGTGGAGGTTGAACTACACATTCCACAACATTAACAATATTATCATTCTCTCACCATAAGGTATCGTAAGCACCATTCACTTTAGGAGAAGAAGAAGAAGGATGTTGAACAATAGTAGTAGGAGTAGCGTATTGAGGTAAAGGATTAGTATAGATTTGAAGATCTTGATTAGGAGGTGCTACATATTTATTTCCAGTATCATGTCTATCAATAGATAATGTATTAGAATCAATCAAATTCTAAATCTTATGCTTCAAAGAATAAGAGGCCTCAATTTCATATCTGGGTTGGCAATGGTATTGACAAAAGGCTTTAGGATTAAAGAGTGGACTTGATGTATTATAAGGAAAAAGTAGTTATTTGGAGGAAGTGTAATCATGTTAGCACTCACCAACCTTCCTGTAATTGAATGTAAAGAATGAGAAAGAGGATTAGACTTATGATTCATATAAAAAATATAGGAAGAAGTAATAGCACCTCAAGATGTAGCAACTACTTGATCATCTATTGTATTTGTTTCTTTGATAATCTTGATATTTTGGTAAGATTTATAAAAAATATGATTAGGTGCAACATCACTCTTATCAATAGGTACAAGAGCCATTGCAGTGGTGCTCTCAAATTGAATCACTTGTAATTGATAATGATGAAGTGTTGTAAAAAGTTGTGAGAAAGAGGCAAATTCACGAAGAAGAATCTTATCTCTAATTTCTTTTTATAAATTTGTAATAAAAATATGTTTAATATCAATATCAGGCATAAGATAAGAAATTTGAGCATGGAAATCCTAAAATTTACCAATAAAATTAGTCACTTTCTCCTTAGGACCTTGTTTACAATGCATCAAATTAGTTAGAGAAACAGAAGGACCAATATTTTTTTGAACTTGTTGTATACATGCATTAGAAATTTTATGAAAGAAATCAATAGAATAAGGTGGTAAAGAGGAATACCATAGAAAAGATTTTTCATAGATGGTGTGAGCAAACAACTTAGTTAAATCCTATGATCATGAGTATAGTCACTACATAGAACTTGGAAAGTCTTAAGATGTGTCACATGATCACCTTTACCATCATAAGTGTCAAGGTAAGACATATTAGCTTGTTGAGGAGTAGTAGTACAAATAATGTCAAAAGACAAAGGACTACCCATATCACATGTAGGAACGTTAAACCTAGATTGAGTAAAGGAAGAAATTTTTTGTTGTAAAGAAGACACAATATAAGAAATGCTAAGGATAGTGGAATCATTAGAAAAAACACATGGGGCAAGAACATTTGATACAGTAGGAAGGGTGTATGAATTATCTAAAATAGAAGAAACTATGGGTGGAACACTAGGCACCACAATAGGAGTATTAGGATAAATGAAAGGAACATTATTATATGAAGGTTATGAAGTTGGCAAAGAAAAAGGTGGAACATTCACAAGACAAGAAGGAATAGGAAGACTACTAAGAGGATTAGATGCCTGAACAAAAGTAGTCACACTAGGATCAACATAAGTAGAAATTCTAGAGATACGTGCAAAAATAGGCAAAGTAGATTCAAGAGTAGAAACAAGTGGAGCCATTCCTACATCAGAAGCAACTTGAGTTAAAGGTTTAACATGAGTATGGACAAGGTGAGTAAGAACACACAATATATTAATGCCATTTTCATCATTACAAATAACTTTCCTAAGAGTGTAAAAAACATCAATATTCATGGTATTGTGATTTTCATGAAGAAGCCAATCATGAAATTTATCAATCTTAGTAGCAAGTTTATCAACTTTTTCGGGAGGAACCCTTAAAGTCTCATCCTCATCATGATATGAGTGAGAAGATTCATGCTCCATAGAAGGATTAGGATCGTGAGACACCATAGGGTTACTAAGGTTTCTAGATAGGGGGAAGGAGAATTTGGATCAAAGAGAGCTACGAGTCTACAACTTTTCCTAATAGGGATACTATAAGTAGGACTACAAGTAAGTAAAGCTCATACACCAAACAAGGAAAGGAGACAAAAAATAAATATAACCTTGTGATATGAACTAAAATCCAATGCAATGTATAAAAAGATATAAAGCATGCAAATATAGATCTTTAGAGAACACAAGAGCATGCTAAGATCTAACTTTGAATAAATAATCTAACACCAAATCAAAAGTGGAAATGCCAGTTCACCAATTAATGTAGTGTTGGAAATATGAATCAAGGATATGGAGCCTAAGTTCATCATATAACCACACACACATAACATAACATAGGGAGGGAAGCCAAGGAGATGAGTCCTTTCAATACCAATTATAAAGAACTAGATCTAGAGATATTAGTGCTTACCAAACAAGTAAGGAGCACTAATGAAAACTAGGTGTAGGGAGCATAGGGAAAAAAAATTCCAAATCCTTGAAAACCCTAGATGATGTAAGAAGCTAGAGATAAATATGAGTAAATATATTGAAATAACAACAAATTTAGAGAACACCTTTGGAATTTGTTTTATGCCTATTGTACTGGTCAGAATAAATGGAAATCATTGGATCTCAGCCTAGAACTACCCAATGGACAAAACCTAGAAATCATTTAGCAATATGTCAGGGGTGAACTAGATGATCATGGGTGGCCTAGTCATTGTTGATGAATCAAGGGCAGCCTAGTTAGCCCTATAGAATGTGTGAGACATTGATTCTAATTTCATAGTTCTAAAGAAAGTAAAAAAGGGTACTCATATTTGCAACTTGTTCATCGAATCAATATCTACAACCTACAAATAAAGAGATTTTTTTGTTGTTGATGGGGGGTTTTCCTTGGTCAAACCCTAGTGTAGGAATTAACCTTGAATTGAAATAAATGAAATAGCATTAATGTAAAGTAAATATACGAATTTACCTTACAATAGTAGGATCTCTCAAATTGAATGCAATGTGCTTACTTCACCAATTGATTTGGATCAAGAGGATGAAGATGAATGGATGTAGAATATGAAAGAAAGGAACTTGAATGGATTGAAGACAATCTTGAAGATAAAATCCTTTAATTTCTTGAATGCTTGAATCATTGATCTTCAATGGAGGACTACATGAATGAGTGCTTGAACTTGTGTGTAATCTTGAATTTCTTGGTATGATATGATATGTGATGTGATGTGTTAAGAAATTGAGAAAATAGAAGGGTTTATATAGAGCTCAAAATTAATGAACTCCCATAGGCCAACCTGTCTAGGATTAAGCACCCTCAAGGTACCCGAACATAAGACCTGAACAAAGGACCCAAATTAGGGACTAGTGAGGGGTGCATTGGATCTTTGATTGGACCATCAAGGGAACACTACACCCCTAATTGGTCAGGGACACACTACAGTGATGTTGACCAGGGGCCAGAACCTATGAGATTCCTTCAAGATCCCAAAACATGTCCTAAATCCTAGAAATCAAGCACAAAGTCTAAGACATAGTCGTTTGAGTACAAAGAGAAGATTCCAAACTAATAGATGAGAAAAAGGGAGGATCTAAAAGAATATATCCTACCTCGAACCTAACATCATGAAAATAGGACCTTTAAAGAGGATCTATTAGGTTTTACCCTAATTCCACCTAGGAGAAAGGACGAAAAAGGGAAGAAAGAAAGAAAGGCGCAAGGAGATTGACAATCTTGCATGAAATATGTATTAAACCTTCTTTAAATTGGAGTGCTTCCAATTTAAGATGGTACACTCCTTAATATTCTTATGAACATCTTTTACACACTTAATATAATTTTTACAAATGATATAAACACACTCCTTAATATCCTTGACATCATTTTTAATGTTTGCAAATACCTTCAAGAACATCTGTACAACATATTGTTGTTCTATCTTGGCCCTCATAGATTCTTTAGCAAAGTGAAATGAGAGTCAAAATCATCAAGTACAATACTCATGTTCTTAACAACATCATTACCTTCAAATGTCCTTTGTGTAGAAAGTGGTTTATATAGTCTGTTTAATGCCTTATCTAAGATCCTTGCATGCTTATATGCCATCTTTTTATATCTCTCCTTGGCTTTAGAAAAAGCCATCAATGATATCTTCATAAGTGCATCTTCATCTAAATTTTCATCTTTGTCCATACAAAAAATTTCATTACAAATATCACTTGTAACAATGTTTGCATAGGTGAAGTGGGTGTAACCGTTATAGTTTCCAATACTTTGTCCTTTACCTCTTATGTAGTTGTGGCATTTTCTTGAGTTATTGTTGCCTAATCAAAAGGTGTGAATGATGGAATGTCACCTTGAATATTTATATCAATCATGATAAATGAAGGTTTACCTTCATTAATCATAGTTCTAACCTCTTCCTATATAATAATTCACCTTTTTTATTTTTCTTTATTCTCCTTATCTTGGTCCCTTTCCTCTTGGATTTCTTCAACCTTTTTAGTAGATTCTATTGCAATATATTTTATCTCTTTTTGACACAAAATTTCCCACAAAATTATATTTTTCTTGTTCATTTTCTTCTAGTGTGGCATCTAGTGCAATGGGTACATCTAAAACAAATAAATCTAGTTGTCTCATAATTCTATAAAACCATTTAACATCTTCTAATTCTTTAGATGGTTGTATTATCTTTATTTTAATTATAATAGCCATTGATTTGTATGCAGGTTCTACCACAAGTTATGTCTTATCAACTATTTCATTTAATATCTCTACCATTTCCTTACATATTTCCTTTGCAATTTCCTCATATAATCCATCCATAATCTTAAGTCTTCTTATCCTCTTTATTTCATCCATTATCAATAATGTATAGAGATTTCATAAGGTCTTTTCTCTAATTTCTTGATCTTCTTCTTATGCTTATTGTCTCCTTAGACCAAACTTCTCATAAATTGCATCGGGTACACTTCCCTTGATTTATAGTAAGTTTCTTTTGAAATTCAAAATACATCTTATAATTGAACTTTCAATCATTGTTGATAATTTTCTTCATAACTAATGCAATACTTTTCAATCTGATCCAACTTACCTCCTTTCTTCAATAACATACACCCTCTAGTGTTTGTGAGAATGCACCCTTAGGGTCTTCCTCTATAGACTTAAAAGGATGTTTTTAAATTAATACATCGGTCTATCCTTAACATCACATACTTGTGGTTTGTCCATTTTTACACAACTCAACAATAGTTGTAAACTATTTATATTGAAATATCACAGTTTGCATAAATGCCTTATGATGATTGAACTAGGGCTTCCATAGATTATGTTGAAATCCTTCTCCAATCTCTCCAATCTCCTTATCCAATGTCTCTAACACCTTTGGCTACTCAAATGGTGAAGATTAAACCAATTTTTTCCTTTTAATCCTCAGTAATTATTTCTATCATAAATGTGTTAGGTCACATAGTACAAAAGCTAACATGATTAAGAGTGTATGCTCAAATGTATAGTGATCATCCAAAATATTAGATAAACATCTATGAACTTAGATACATGATCAATAGTACCTCTCATACCTCATACCAAGCTTGCATGATTTGGTACTATAATTTTAGGGTATGATTATTTATAGCTGAAGTGTTCCCCCTAAGGATATAATAGACAATTGGGTTGATAATGAGGGCTCAGTGCTTGACACTATTTATCCTTTTCTATTTGCACAATCCTATTCTTTTTCCTTCCATAATTTATTATTACGAACACCGCTTTCCTTTGCAAATGTCTCATTTATGTTTTCATTTATTGATTTATGGAGGTGTAAACAAGATAAGCAAGATACTGAGAGGGGGAGGGGTGTGAATCATAATCTTTAACACTTTAAACATTTCACCAATTCATTCACATCTATCAATAACTTGTGCATGTAAAATTGTAATGTAAACTTGTTGTAACAAATAAAATTGATCAATCACATGCATGAAAATGAAAACAAATAATACAATATTTATTACCTAGAAACCCTCCAAGGTGAAGGTAAAACTAGTTTGGGGATGACATCCACAATTCTTCACTACTGCAGTAATAAAATCAAATAGTTAGGTTACAATGTTTGACCATAAAATATGATCTACCCTATGAGGATTCTTCCCTATTAAAGGCTTAAGAGACTTCTAGGTCTCACCTTGTTAGAGGATTTAACACTTAAAACAAAGTAAGGACTCTATTGGGAGATTTACAAAGATTTTTAAGACCACTCTATTAAGAGATTTACCCTTATTCAAGTTGATCAAAATTGATTCAGTGTTGGAAATATAAGAGTAACTAAGAGGGGAGGGGTGAATCAATTACCACTAAAACAATTCCAAATCCATTAGATGTCAATTCAAACTTCTTATTAACTCAAATCCTTTCACAACTTGATTAGAACTAGATATTCACTGTAACTTGGTTAACAAAGCAATCTTAAGATATTAATGTGTATTAACCTTTAGTAACTTAGTTGTAGAAAGATAAAGAAGTAAGAAAATAAAATGAACACAAGAGACACAAAGATTTAACATGGAAACCAAATTTGGGAAAACCACCAATGCAACTTGTTATAACTTTTCACTCTTCCAAAGTGAGCCCTATTAGGAGCCAACCTTGTTAGAGGTTACAAAAAACACTATTAGGTGTGACCCTATTAAAGGATTTGAATCACCCTATTAGGAGTGACCTTGTTAGAGGTCTAAAGACACTTCAATCTAGAAATTCCACCTTGTTAGAGGATTTACAAAAATGGTTGTTAAGCCAACTTCGTTAAGAGATTTCTTCATTGCTACAATTGTTAGAGAGTAACAATGATTAACTTGATTAGTGAAGCAATTGATTTGCAGATTCATATCATTGTTCTAGTTTATCCTCTTGATCCTTTCTAATCAAAATATTCTTTGCAACTCCTTGGATATTTTGTGCTTAATCAGATATCCTTCTTTATTCACATCTTATCTTCTTCCACTACTTCCATGTTTTAATCCAACTTGACCCTTCATATATATAAAACCTAATGTCAAGTCATCTTGAATACGTTTACAAATAAATAATTAACATCTACTAAGTTGGCTTGCATAAACCAAAATAAATAAACAAAACTATTTTATTGAAGGTTGGATGACTCTAAAACTGGGTCACTTAGTTACCACCGAGTTCTTTGATAACTAACCTAACTTGCTAAACCCCTTTGCTAATCGACCTGACTCAGTTTACACAAGAATCCTTCAATGACTAACCTAGCTCAGTTTACACTTGATCATTGAACTTGGCTTCTTCTAAACTTGATCTCGACTGATACTGGAATCTTCTGAGTTTGGTTACTACTGGCAGTGCTTGGTTAGAGTGTAACATTTGTCTAACATCAATGATAATATACAATTGAATAATTGTTATCAACATTCTCCCTCTTTGGCATTGATGGCAACACAACATGTCATAAGCAAAGAAGACTTTGGAGCAAATATCCTTAATTTTATTCTGATTCTTCAACCATGAGAACTCCCTCTGAGATTCTCCCTCTATCATCTTATCTTCAGACTCCATCAAACAAAGTTCTCCCTTTTGCTGGTATACAAATTTCTTCCTCTATTTCATAAAACTCTCCTTCAATTCTTTTCATATGATATATTCAATCTCTCCCTCTTTGACATCAAATTCCAAAGAAATGATACAATGATTTTATAATGTACCTAATGTACTGATTCATATGCAATGAGATTTGACTTCTTTGCATCAACTTGATAGATCTTCAATATAGTTTGGTTAGTGCATCAGTAATATGTACTCTAGTAACCATTAGATAGGGGAATGGCTCCTAACTTTCCTCTGAGATACAACAATGCATCCTTAGGTAATGGTTTGGTAAATATGTCAGCAACCTACTCCTTTGTGTTCACATATTCTAGTCTTGCCTCTTTATCTTGAACTAATTATCTTAGAAAATGATACTCGATTGCAATGTGTTTTGTCTTGGTGTGCATTACTAGAATTTTGGATATATTGATTGCACTTGTGTTATCACAATAGATAACCACTAGATCCTTTATTCCTTCCTTCATTCATGATAATAGTTTTTTGATCTATATTATTTTGGAATAATTAATTGTTGCAGCAACATATTCTATCTCTGTTGTAGACTAAGAGATGCAATTTTTCCTTTTTTCTTGTCCATGATACTAACCTCTTTCCAATAAAGAATGCTCCTCCACTAGTGCTTTTCATGTCATCAATGCTTCCAACCCAATCAACATTGGTAAAAATAATTCAACTCAAAGTTTCCTCCTTTCTTGTACCATAGACCATAGTCTTGAGTGCCTTTTAGATATCTCATGATCCTTTAAATTGCCATCATATGATTTTCTCTAGGATTTGCAAAAAATCTTGCAACTATACCAACTACTAATGCAATATCATGTCTTCTGTGAACAACATATTGAAGTTTCCCAACCATAGATATGTAGGTAGTCTGATTTACCTCTTTTGAATCATCATTATTGGATAATTTGTGTATAGTAGACATAGGTGTTCAACTTGGTTTGGAATCTTCCATTCCAAAGGTCTTCAATATCTCATCTATCTGCAACTCAACTTCCTCTATTTGAGACTCAGTTAGAACTATTTCTAACTTGGGTTGAATTGCAGACTCGGTTTCCTCTATCTGAGATAGAAAACATGTAGTTTTAGTGAAGTCTAGGTAAAAAAAATACCTTTTGTCTAATTTCTAGTTCCAACTAGGTTTCCTTTACTATCTAGTAGCTTAGCCTTCCCATTCATGAATTCTACCTTGTATCCAATGTTGTTCAATTGTGCCAGACTTAGAAAATTGTGTCCCAGTCCTTCAACCTAGTAAGCATTGCCACATTTGAGTTTATCAGTTAATGTAATATGTCCTTTTTCCTTAACATAACATGGTTCATTGTTTCCAAATTTAAGATTTCCACCATCATAGTGCTCCAAGTGTTCAAACTTAGTTTTATCACTAGTCATGTGATGAGAACAACCACTATCTATTATCCATGTGTCATTCTTGCTAACATGAGAAATAAGTGTCATATTTTCATTATCATCATCATCTGATTCATATTTAATAGAAATATATACCATTTCATCTTCATCATCACTGTTAGAATCTTTAGTACTATAACAATATTTCTTACCTTTGTCTTTGTAGTCTTTATAGCTCTTGAAATCTTTCTTTCCTTTGAACTTGCTAAATTTCTATCATCCTTTTTTTCCTTGTTTGGACACCTTGCAGTGATGTAACCAACTTCTTCATAATAGAAACAAATTAATGGAATTTTGCCTTTATATCTACCTTTCCTTTAGGCAACCTTCTTGCAAGTAGGGCTTCAGTAGCTTCAAGATCATCGTCTGAATCTTCATCTTCTTCGCTATCAGTCTATTTTCCTTTTGATTTTCCTCCCTTTATACCAAGAGTTAGTTTGGCTTTGAATGTTGATTCTATGTTCTAAGAGCTAGGAAGATAGTTATCAAAATTATCCTACTCAAAAGCTGTTAACCTTCCCACTAGTGCATCCAAAGTTAAATCATTTTGGGATCACACTTGCTTTGATTCTTTCATTATATTTAGAAATATTTACATCTTCTCTCATTTTCATCTAATCAAATTGGCCTCTTAGAATTTCTTCTTTGACTCTTCTCACATTTTCATCTCCTTCATAGATCTTTTCCATCTTGTTCCACTTTTTATGATTAGTAGGACAATCTTTGAGTTCATCAAATTTAGAATAATTGAGAGTAGAAGCAATGCCAATCATCATTGTGTTGTGATTCTTTTTATCCACCATCTGATCCATAGTCAAAGGATTAGGAGGTCCACATATTGGTTTTCCAAGAAGCATAGGCATGAATCTCAAATGGTTCCCAAATGTAGCTTCATGAGTTCCTACCATGCTTTGAATTTTTCTCTATTCAACTTAGGAATCTCTCTTTTGTAAGGCATCTTGATATTTAGCTTAGGTCCTTCAAACCTTTTTTGCAAGCACCAATAGCTCTGATACCAATTGTTCGAAATATAAGAGGAGTAAATGAGAGGGGAGGGGTGAATTAGTTACCACTAAAACAATTCCAAATCCATAAGATTCCAATTCAAACTTCTTATTAACTCAAATCATTGCACAACTCAGTTAGAACTACATATTCACTATAACTTGGTTAACAAAGAAATATTGAGATATTGATGTGTATTAACCTTTAGTAACTTAGTTGCAGAAAGATAAAACAGTAATAAAATAAAATGAACACAAGAGACATCAAGATTTAAGGCGGAAACCTAATTTGGAAAAACCACCAATGCAACTAGTTACAACTTTTCACTCTTCTAAAGCAAGCCCTATTAGGAGCCAACCTTGTTAAAGGTTAAAAAACATACTGGGTGATCCCACAATAATGGGTTCCACTTTTTGACCAATTTTGACACTGAAATCAATATTTTTGCAACAAACGTCACGTTCAAGTGACTATATCTCCAAAACTATAAATAATTTCAAGATGACATAATTTAGTGATTTTGAGTACTTTGTTCCTGAATTGTAACCATATTTTTTAATCTAAACAAAAAAAATATTTATGTCAATTTTTTTTATCTCCTCTGAAAAGTGGAACATAATAAAATTCAATATTTTAAAAAGTGATAGTCTGTTTGACACACATAACTTTTTTTCTAGAAATGATAATGAAGTAATTCTTTCGATGTTAGATTTGTAACATCAATATCCAGAGGATGCATTTGGTTTGATTTATTTTGGTTGAATATTGTATAGTTTATGAAGTTTTGAAGTGGCATGAACCATAATTCAGACATACGTTCCATTTGAAACAGATAATTTGAAGTCAATTTATCATAAACCATTTTTTTTTTTGAATAGAAAGGTACTCAATAAGCCAGTTCCTCCATATTTTTCAAAATTTTTTTGACCTAATTTACTGATTTTCTCGAGGTGTCAAAGTTGGTTGATGTTCAATTGGTAATGAACCTATAATGAGTTAAACTCATATGTGAAAGTCTTAATGATTAAAATATGTATTAAAATTATAGTCGTTGGAAAGCTTGCTCCGAGCAGCACATTTTGATATTTTTTGTTTTACAGTAGGAGATCATTCTCTTGCAATTATGGAAGTCAAAAGAGGGAAAAAAACAAAAAAACAAAAAAAGAGGGCAAAAATTTTCTAATATTGCATGTTCGTGCGAACATACCCTCAAAATATTCCATCCACCAAAAAAATATAGGCCCATGTTCGAGCAAACACATGCGATGTCAACGTGTTCGTGCGAACAACCTAAAAAATTCAAAAAAGTTGCCATTTGTAAAGCTATTTTCCTTTTGTAACGCTATTTGCCATCAACCTAACGAGTAATGCATTATTCGTCTTTGTCATGAATTTTGTTCACAAAATTGAAGGCATCAATTTGGTAAAAAAATTGTACATCTAATTTATTTATTTATTTCTTTCATTAGTGAAGTTGTTTAACGAATGCATTGAAGTTAAATTAAAAATTAGTAACACATTAATGGTGTCAAGAAATGTATATTTTTATTGTGTTACTAATGGTCTCCTTGCAGCATGTGGCAATCGTGGGATGAAGACATGATCATAACAAACTACTAATGCTTGCTTTGTAGGACATTGTTGAAGACCATTGTGTGTTTGTCAAAATCATATGTGTGGATTTATTAGATTAAATAACACTTTGTTTGGTGCTTAAAATAAACTTTTTATTTTTTTTCTGGTGTGTCTACAATGTTTAAATCCCTAAGAGTTGCATTGGATGTATCCTCTCCCCTCGCCATTCGTGGATCTTGGGTGTAAGAGAAATCCATGTTACTTCTATAGGAGGCCTGCCTTGGACCAAGATACTCGATATTGGGTATGCCAAGGGATGACCTCAGAGTAGTAATGGGCCAAAAGCCAGGTCAACGTTCCAGCCGCTATATAAAACTCAATTACGGTGAAAGCCGTGTCGACGGTATTGCTGAGTGATAGCTCTCCTCCAATACCCTTATGGTGCGTCAAACCTTGATTCTCAGGGCTGGGAGACCTTTTGAGGAAGTTGATCACTCACTTACTGAACGGAATGCCCTTACTAAAAACCATGTTTTAGTGGCCAAAATCCTTTCTATCCACTAGCTCAAGGGGTCATCCATGCTCGTGAAGACATCCTACATTCTTGTGATCCTTAGTAGAGATAATAGTCCCTTGGGAAGTCATGCCCCTTGAGACGTAGAACTTGGTAGCCCCGAGAAGTGAGTGCGCTATAAGGGGGAGCCTGTGGTGCCAAGGTCCTAAGTTGTCCGCTTTGGATAAGCACGGTTGAACTTTGGTTCAAGTAGGAATTCAGTGGATACAGTCCTAAAGCCTAGGTTGTGGTGTGATTGTTCACTTTTAACAATAGCTATTCTTGTCTTAATGTGTCTTGTGTGTGTGTAAAACATAATCAAGATAAAAGCCAACATTCAAATTTACACTTTGGAAACTTGCAAAACCTTATCAAAATATTAAACATTGTCAAAATCTTGTCAAGATTTCACCTAAGTTCAAAAAACCTTACGTATACCTCTATCATTAGCATAATCATATTCCTAAATGTCATTTTTGACTTACCTTAGTGGTATATCCCCCTCATATTGCATTTTTCAAACCCTAGCATCATTTTCACTATCAAATTCTATCAAATTGTCCATCAACCAACTTGTCTTCTTGATCACCTATCCTCATTTTGCATAGCCTAAACGTCATTATCAACCCTAGGAAACCATCCCTTGTGTAGTCCACTTTGCATACACCTACCTTTAGCATCCTTACCAAGTCCAAAACATAACCCTAACTTTCATTTTGCATATCATAATCTTCATCTTGCATACCTTCAAAATGACACCTTGCATTTGCACTTGCATAACATCCCTAGGACATTTGCACTTTGCATATCAAAACCCTATGTCATTTAGCATTTCCTCACATTGCATAACATCCCTAAACACTTAAAAATATAAAAAAACACTCATATCTTGCATACCCACATCTTAATTATCAAGTTTTGACCTCTTTTACCAACTACAACCCTGTTTTACCAATTGCACACTTCATGGGCATAGTTGGTAGTTTCAAGGCGCAATTGGTAGTTTTAGGGTGCACTTGGTAATTAGGTGTTTCATTCTAGGTTCTAGAATTCTAATCTGCACTTCCACACCTTGCATTCCATCCCAAGACCTTAGGAAACACTCTAAATCACTCAAAACACTCAAAATTTTCATTTTAGGCACCCTGCAACCCTGTTTTACCAACTACAACCCTTTTTTATCAATTGCACACTTCAAGTGTGCAGTTGGTAGTCTAGGTGCACACTTGGGAGGCATAAAGTTCATTTAAGTTTCCCTCCACTGCATCTGCATTTTGAGCTATCATGCCAGCACTCATTAGGACACAACCTTTGGAGTTGTCAAATGCAATAATGACAGCTATAAGGTCTCATCAAGAATCAACCATCAAAATCCTCCAAGGTACATTTGAACACATTAATGTTAATCCCTTGTTTGACGAGATACCACCAATTCCTAAATATCCCAAACGAACATTAAGACTTGATTTTAGGACTCACATCATTTGGAGCTACATCATTTGGAGAAGAAAGAAGGATATGAGAGCTATAAACGAAATAGAGGATTTATAACATTATGTTTGCTTCTTTTGATAGCCAATGCCATTGTCTTTTATGCAACAATTTATTCTTGAAAAAACAGACTAATATTTTTTCATAAAATGAAAAGCAATTTATTTTTTAGGAGAAACATTCTAGTATTCATACCATGTTATTTGTTTGTGATTCAATGATGGCTTAAGAATGATTTGGTGCTTTGCCACTTGTAAAGAATGCAACTCACAAATTTTAGTCATATAATGAAGAATATTTACGCTTTTTTGCAGATGACTGCATTCTATTGATTTCTGTCAAACAATTTAAAAGTACCAACAACGCCAGACAAATCTGTACAGTGATTTTTTTATCTGGTTATTGCACAAAATTTATCTAGAGGAAAGGGATAAATTATTATTATTATTATTTTATAATGGGAAACAAGA
This sequence comes from Cupressus sempervirens, assembly GCA_028749045.1. Lineage (NCBI taxonomy): Eukaryota > Viridiplantae > Streptophyta > Pinopsida > Cupressales > Cupressaceae > Cupressus > Cupressus sempervirens. The sequence continues at coordinate 535,459,728 of CM053791.1, forward strand.
AAGGAAGGAAAAACAAATATGCAAGGAAAATATTTGATGAAGCAGAACAAAGAAATATTCAGAAGATTGCGACACATTATCATCGAATTAAACAAGGTGAAGGAAATGTTGAAGAACACTGAACAGAAGTAGAAGTAGTGCATATGGGAGAGAGGTCAGGAACACTCCCTACAGAATCTCAAACAATGAATGTTGAAGAAGGTTCAAGATTAGTCCCTACAAAGGTTCAAACAATAGAAGTCGGAGAAGGGTCAGAATCTTTTCCTGTTGAATCTTATACAATGGATGTTGGAGAAGGCTCAAGATCGGTCCCTATAGAAATTCCAGTAACAAAAATTAGAGTAGGGTCGAGATCAGATACAGGAACTAGTATGGATGAACTCTTAAATATTGTCCAATCTATAAAGCATGGTATTTCTCATAAGAATTTAGATCATTTACTTAAAATGGATGTAGATAAATTGAGAAAACTTGCAGCTAGTGTTCAACCATTAAGTTTGCCTAAGAGAAGGTCAATGAAGAAGAAGATAAGAGAAATTATGACTCAATTTGATAACACTGAAACACTTGAACAAGCTTAGTTGCTTTCACTTTTGCATACACAAAAAAAGTTGCAAGAGGCATTGAAATTGTTAGGTGTAAACACAACATCAAAGAAGAGAAGATTTTCTAGCATGCAAACTGATTTGATTGAAAATGTTAAACAAAGTTTGAGAAACATAGGAAAATACTCTCGAACTAAAGATAAGTCTGTGGCAAGAAAAGTGATGTTGATGTCTATTGTAAGTAAAAATATGTCTCAAAATAGAAAAATATCTTCAATTTCGTCTGAAATGGGTTTTAGTAGGAAAACAATGAGACAATATGTTAAGAGAAGATTAATTGTGGATGACACTACTATGGAGGGCAACTGGGAAATCATGTGTAGAGCACCTCATTCTGATAGAATTGAAGAGTTATTAAAAAATTTAGTCATATCATTTTGGATTGATAACACTCGTCCTTCATCAAATAGTAGAGATGTTATTAGGCATAAGGTTGCACCTGGTCAATATGAACATAATACAAAACATTGGTTGGACACAACACAACATGAGTTATATGTGTCATTTTGTAATGAACATCCTAATGTAAAATTTGGGCAAACATTATTTGAAAAATTGAAGCCATACTTTGTGAGGTCAAACAAAGTGTTTGAAACTTGTAGTTGTCGTCATCATATTGAGTTTGATCTCCACTATCAGGTATTTCAAAAGTTTATAGAAGACACATATGGTTTTAATGCTACTCCTCCTAGTAGGAGAAGTGAGTTTATATCATCCATTTTATGTGACAACATAGATGATCCAACTGGTAAAATAAATTGCATCAAAGGATTATGTGAAACATGTGGTGAATTGGCTCAATTTCCTTTGAAAACTGAAAATATTGATGTAACAAAAATATTGAATTGCAAAAGTTACAAGTATGTCAAGAATGAAAAAAAGTTGGGGAAAGAAACAAAAAGGTTGGAATATGTTGAAGAGGAGTTTCCTATTCTAACATTTATGGACAGATTTAAGAAATTGATTTAACCTTATATTTGTCATGCATTTTTTGCAAAGTGGCAAGCACAACAGTTTCAAACTTTGAGAGATAATTTTCCACTTGGAACAATTGTATTAGTTGTTGATTTTGTAGAGAACTATTAATTTGTTCATCAGAAAGCAATTCAATTAGATTATTACTTTAATAAGCAAGTCACTATTATGGTACATGTTTTTTATAGACATGCACAGTTAGATTTGGATGGTGTCCAGAGTACAGTTCAAGCACGAGTAATTATAAAGGAATATCATTTTTATATAAGTGATGATAAAGAACATGAAATTCACTATGTAGAACATTGCTTCAATACGTTCTTTTCTTATTTGAAAGAAAGAAACATAAATGTTGATAAACATTATGTTTGGTCTGATGGATGTGCTACACAATTTATATCATCTAGACCATTTTATGCATTGTGTAGATATCATCGCAATGAGAATATAAAACACATATGGAATTTCTTTGAGAGTGGCCATGGAAAAGGTGAACATGATGGTGCTGGAGCTTGCATCAAACGCGCTTTGCGAAAGTATGAAATGAATTATCGAGGAGTTCATGTAAATGATGCACATGATGTTGTTGAATGGTGTAAGACTCATTTTGCATTAGATGAGGTTGAGACATCATCAACAATGAGTCGATAGACACCATATAGAGTCTTCTGGGAGATAACAGGTATGGATGTGTACGTCTGTTTAACTTTTATGCAATTAAATTATAAAATTTTATTGTTAAGTTTTTTTTTTGAATTTGTTGAAGTTTAAATTTAATTTTTCTATATTTTCAATTTAACGAACTTTTAGGTGTCAATAGAAAAAACATGCATGGTTGCAAGAGGATAGAAAAGACACGTTCCTTACATTCAATCATGAGTAAAGATAATTGCAATTGGACATTGAAGACAAGAGAATACTCATATTGTTGTGACAATTGCATTGATGAAAACTACGAAGAATGCATCAATCCGACACATGGATATACAAGTGCATGGATTTTGGTACCACTTGATGTTACCGATACATTTGAGTAAGAAGATGAAAATTTTGATGATATTCCATTGATTTTTGATGATTATAATCATATCTCTGGATTGGTAAAAGTGGGTGAGTATCATAAAAATTAATCTCAACTTTTAATTTAATTATCAATTTCAACTGTCTTATATATATTGTACAAATGCATTCATGTATACTTGTTATGCAGGAGATGTCTTTGCAGTGATTGCTGAGCTTGGAAATCATGAAGGTGTCAGTTATTATTTATTGCAATGTATTGTAGAGAGGACAAAGTTATATGACCCTGAAGAAAGTGATGGAATGTTGTTCCCCATAGGAAAATTATACATATACATGTACATGCACATATATATTTAAATAAATGTGTATATCTAGGTAACTTCATATTTGTCAAATTTTAAAACACTTAAATTTGTGGTTCAGGTTCTATTGTGATAGAGGGAACATATTTGAAGCAAGACAAAATAGTCCAACATGGAATACACTTTTTTGATAATCAACCTGAGAAAAAAGTTTTACAATACAACCACCTAGTCATTTCTATAGGGCTTTATCTGCATCCAGTCAAACTTAAGCGTGTACGTCGCAAGTGGAGACTAGATAGTGAAGATCATGAAAAAATATTGCATGTTATAAGTGTACATCATGGTTGATTAGACCTTTGAGATTTATTTTATAATAATCTGAATATCAACTTTAGTGAAATGTGTTTTCAATTATACTATGGTGAAATTGTGAATATCAACTTTGGTGAAATTGTGTTTTTAATCTGAATATATGAGTTTCAGTTATCATTAGTTTGTTTTAAAACTATAATATTAATTGTACTATGGATGAATTTAATAATTTAACAACTTGATATAAATAGGCTAGAAGTTAGTTCGAACTTACACAATTTCATTATCTATGTTATAATTCTTAAATATCAACTTATTTTCAAACTATTGAATTTCATCTTGAATTCAGTTCAAAGAAATTCGTTGGACGACTGAAAATTGAACTATCGTTAAAAAAAAAGAGTTTTTTCTGATTGTAGACCTTTATAAAATTAATTTGAAAATGAAAAAAATTACTATTCTTAGTTAGGGTATGTAATCCTTTGATTTGACAATTTAAAATCAGTAGAGAACATTCTGTTTTGGTTAAAATCCTTTTCCATTTTTCAAGCAGTCTATTAACATTGAGTTATTTACAAAAAAAATGAGCCTACACATTGATCAAGAAAAATTATTAGCTGAAGCTTTTGAGTGCATTATTTCTCTCACTTCCATCACAATGCGAGGAAACTCATAATTTAAAACAGATACAACACAACTTAAATGTATCCCAAATCAATGAAGAGCAACTTCTGCTCCGCCAATACCAGAAAACAGAGAAAGTACTCTAACGCCATCAGGATATAATGCTTTCAAGAATGATAAATGATATGCAATTATATCTATTTGGAATGAATTACCCAAACAACACAAGCGATTAGTTGAACAAGAAGTTCCACAAGTGTGATCTCTATCAAATCCTAATATCGGCTCTATCTCATGGAGCTCTAGAGGGACGAGGTCACCTGGCCCCACCCATACCAAATTCTACTCTTCAAACTTTTGAAGTATATATTTCTGTGCACTATCTTGCAGTTGCCCTCATGAATTCTGAATCATAACTCTCAGTTGATCAATAAGGATAGTTCCACATCGTCTTGAGTCTATGAAATTCAATTTTGTCATCTGATCCCATGAAAGCCACTACATTTTTATTTGTGAAAGTGCTTCTTGAATAGTCATGGGGGGAGAGGTTCTGCTTGAAATCGCTCTTCTATTGGAAGATTATGCACATACCCTCTTGCTCTTTTGAAATCTGAAAAGAACATTGAGTCCACCAACTCTGGTTCAACACTATTAAATTGTTTGGATATTGTCTTCCAAATATCCTTCGATGCCAAAGCATCATTCTCACAGTAGAAGAAAGGTGGTCCTTGCATGAATGCATTGATTTCCTTTGAATGCTGGCCAATAGGTTTCCCAAGAACTCCAAAACCAATTAGTTCCTTGGGACACAAATTAGGGATTGCATCACATACTTCAAACATTGCTTGCTTGTCTTGCATACCCTCTATGTATTTTTCATACTTCAACACTTTCATTATCTATGTTACAATTTCAAACTTACACAATTTCATTATGTATGTTACAATTCTTAAATATCAACTTTTTTTTCAAACTATTGAATTTCATCTTGAATTAAATGTGTTTTTAATTGTATGATCATAAGTTCTTAATTATCAAATTTAGTTTATTAAAAAACTATATAATTTAATAATTTAAATTAATTGTACCATGGATGAATTTAATAATTTAAATTCATTTATCAATTTTTTTTCAAACTAGATTGAATTTCATAAGTGAAAATTAAAGTATGTGTTTTTAAAATTGTAAGATTATAAGTTCATAATTATCATTTAGGTTAGTTTATTAAAAAATTATATATTTTAATGTTACTTTATTACATCTATGGTCATGTACTCTTAAAGTTTAAATTAATATATATTTTTAATATTATATTTTGTAAAAGTTCTCTAAAATAATGTATTGGCTTACCTAATTAACATATTTTTATCCACATAAAATTAATATTTATCTTTAGCGGGTTAGTAATTGATAATTTAAGAAATATGTATCTTTCTAACTTCCTACTAATTGATAATTGATATACATGTACACACGTGTCTCAAGATCATGTTCTATAGCTATAACACAAAAAAATACACATATGTACACATATACACGTCTCAAGAATAAACATCTACATATCTAATATATCTCTATGTATCTAAAATGCAAACTATAAAGCTCGAATAAATATACGTATATAGAAAAATATAAAAAGTCATATATACGTACATGTGATGGTATCTAACTATTGAAATACTCAATAATCAAATAAATAGTGAAAGTACATGCATGCCATCAAGGAATTGAAATACACATGTGTACATGTAAACTAGACCTCCAATATATATGCATCAAAACATATATAAATCTGATCTACTACTAGAGGGACCCCTCAAGATGCATACGAATAGAACGACCCTCTGATCGAGTCTCCTGTACATCCTCTCGTCGAGGCGCATCAACCAAGCCCTGCAAATATATATACATATATACATACATGTGTTAGAGTTGTGTCTTTAAAACATATATATATACATACGTGCATCATGTACATGCACATTCAAATTAAATACAAATTTGCATATATATATATATAGTTTTCAAAATATTTAAATAACTTTAAACAAACTATTTAAAACTCAAATACCTGAGCACTACCAGGTGCCTCAATAGAATCATCTCTCTCATGTACATGATGTGCTGAACCAATAGTATGTGTAACCATGTGCTCAGCGACCTGTGGCTACATGATTTATTATGAGTTAAAGATTAAATTAAATATCTACATATATATTTGAACTAATTTTTTCAATAAATGAACATATTTTTTAATTTCATATGTATTAAAAATTAAAAATAACTTATATATGTACCTGGGTCTTCGGAGGTGGAGGATGATCAACAGACTCCATTGTGTCATCTACTGATGCACCTGAGCCTAAAACTCCATGTCTAACTGCTAGAAAATCTAAGTGAAGTGGACTATGTAACTGGTTGGGTACATTTGGTGTAGAATCAGTGCTACCAGGTCCGAATAACAGGTCCATGTATGATGAAATACCCAGGCTCGAACTAGTATCAATCTCAGACAGGCCTCACAACTGCTCACCAAAATCATCAAGGCCCTCAGCTGTGATATGGACATCTCCAACTCGTATGCTCAAGTCATTTGTAGAGTGTCGTGAGTCTAGTGCTGAATGTTGTGAGCTACACATAGGTGTATCATCTGTTAGTGGTGTGGTGGCCTGTGTTTGTGGAATTGTGTCAGGGCTTTGATGCTGTATAACAACATCCATCATCGCGTGTACTGGAATCCTCTGTGTATCAAAAATATAGCTAATAAAGTGCAACATATCCTCCAAAAAATACAATGCCATATCCATATGTGTCTGTTGTCCTGAAAGACCACGAATATCGCCTGGCAGTGGTAGCCCAACAGCTCTATATGCATCATCAGAGGAGGCACCTGAAGTGCTACTAGATGCTTGTGAAGATGGTCGACCAAGTGGATGAGGACGTCGACTATGAAGATAATGACCAATAGAATTTGATGTGATACTAGCCGTCACAGATGCAATGTGCCCAATAGTGTCAATTGCTTCCCTCTGGGAAGCAATGATGACTCTATCTGCAATAGGCGCATGTGTAGGAATCACAGGAGGCATCCTTGGTCCAATAAACTATTTAAGATCTGTAGGTGGTAGACAATCTACACTACAATACTGGTCATGATCTGCAATCCAACCACACCCCTATCCGCAATAATCAGGAATATCCAAGTAGTTGACGTTGAGCCCTATACAGAACTCAACATACAACTACTATGCAAAATAAAGGTTGTTATTAGGATAATGACCATATGTAGCTAAAAATTATGGATGGATCATGCTAGCAATAATAGGGTCTCTGCATCGTGTGACTCTGTAGCCTCTCACCCTACCTTGTGTCCCCTCATAAGCTAGAAAGAGCTCTCTCTGGATGACGTCTTTGGGGGCTACCCTCTTGACGTCATTGAATGATGCATCTCCTGAAACCTCAATCCTAAGCTCCCTAGATATGGAAGCTAATATGACAGGAGTAAATGAATAGTGAGCTCTAAACCTAGCTGTCAAATCCTGTAAACTCTTACATATCGTAGTACATATGTCTCTATAAAGACCATCATCAAAGGTCAATATAGAGTGCTGTAGTCTAGCAACCTCCTGCTTTGAAAATGCAAATAAAGCATCGATATTGATGCGTGGAGGTGGTGTAGCAAGACCTCCAACAGGAGTTACAGGTGCAGCCTGACCTGGAACATGAGCTGCACCAGGAGCCACAGTAGGACCTAGACCACCAGGAGCCGCACCAGGAGCCAGAACATGAGTTGCACGACGAGCCCTATGTTGAGGTGCATGGTGAGCCCCACAAAAAGCTGTAGCACAAGCCCCACCACGAGATACACAAGGAGCCATATCAAGAACTGCATCAGGCGCTGCAACAGGAACTGCATCAATCGGTGCCACAGTAAGAGCCGCAACAAGAACTACATCAGGTGTCACACTAGAAGCCACATCAAGCATATCGTGTGAAGCCATATCTATAGAAATGTATGAAGAGCTAAACTACCTGCTGTACACACAATTTTTTATTTTTAACATTAAAAGTTATACACATGTAATCAAACATACATCACACATCATGAACCTAGATAATCTGTAACACATCCAGACCTAGATTAATTTGCATATAAGTATAAGATAACTTTAAAGTTGAGAGTTTGGTTATGGTTAGAGTTAATTTGTTGTTCTAAGATTTTATTATACTTTGGGGGGTATTATTAGAGAATTTAATTAAAGGGTAATAAATTATTTATATTACTCTTAAATGATAATGTTTCGAGGTTTAGGTTTCAAGTTGGGTCACATATATATCATTTAAAACAAGGGTCATACTTCATGTATGCACATGTGTTTGAATGTATGTGCATGTATCTCAAATGTAATTTTTAACAATTTAGGATTAGGGTCAACTTGTTTTAATTTTATGTAAGTTAGGCTTCAATTAGATTTTGAAATAGGGTTTTAGTGTAATTAGGCTCAATTTTAGGGTAAGATTTAAGACCTTATGACATTGTCAGGGTTTACACGAACTTACATAATTTCTAGCATTAAATTTAGGGGTTAATATTAAGGTCCATTGTTAAGAATTTAGGATAAGGGAACTTAGCATATGAAGTTTATGATTTGGTTCAAGATTATGATTTAGGGTATTTATTATCATTTATAATCTTGGGTTTAGAAATTAAATTTTAAGATCAAGGTTAGGGTTAGGGTTTGGATAATGGTTAGGGTTAGGGTTTGGTTAGGTTAGGGTTAGGCTTTGGATGTACATGTATGTTATATTCATACCTAGATATGTAAATTAATCTACATTCTTATATATGTATAATTTAGGATCTCCCCTTAAGACATGTCATTGAATTATATAGTTAATTATATACTTCTAATTATTAAGACATTAAAAATAATAGCATATGTACATTTAAACATGAATATTGAAAACATATGTATGCATGTCTATATCTAACACATGAACATATTTACATGTACATTTATGAAATAAAATATACATTTTAATCTACATTCTTATGTATAATTTAGGATCTCCCCTTAAGACATGTTATTAAATATAGTTAATTACACTTAGTTATAAGATAAATTAAGATCAATAGTTAACATATACACAAATTATACATATAAAAATGTGAATTTATTAAAAACATGTACGTACATCTACTTTTAACCATGAACAAATATACATGTACATCTATGTTCAAACTAAAAAATTATACATTCTAATCTATATTTTGACATGTACAATTTAGGATCTAGACCCTTAAGATATGTCATTTAATTAAACTTCTAAAATTAAGACATTAAAGTCAATTTGACATATATATATATATATATATATATATAAACATTAATATCGAAAACATACATGTCTACATTTAACATTAACACACACACACACACACACACACACACACACACACACACACACACACACACACACACACACACACACACACACACACACACACACACACACACAATGTTTTTTTAAATTTGTTTTCTAAAATTTTATATTGTTATAAATTTTGTAATGTTTTTCTAATTTTTTAAAAATATTTTTTCTTACGTTTTTCTAAATTTTATATTATTATAAATTTTATAATATTTTTCTTATTTTAATTTTTTTTTTTTTCCTAAAATTTATATTATTATAAAATTTCTAATGTTTTTCTAATGTTTTTTCTAAATTTGTTTTCTAAAATTTATATTAAATTATAAATTTTCTAATTTTTTTGCAATGTTTTTTTTTAAAATTGTTTTCTAAATTTTATATTAAATTATAAATTATAAAATTTATAAATTATCTAATATTTTTGTAATGTTTTTTCTAAATTTTCTAATGTTTTTGTAATATTTTTTTTCTAAATTTTCTAATTTTTTAAAATGTTTTTTTTTTTCTAAATTTTCTACTTTTTAAAATTTTTTTTTCTAAATTTTCTAATTTTTTAAAATATTCTTTTATAAATTTGCTTTCTAAAATTTATATTAAATTATAAATTTTCTAATGTTTTTTTAATATTTTTTCTAAATTTTCTAATATTTTTGTTATATTTTTTCTAAATTTTCTAATTTTTTTTTTTCTCTAAATTTGTTTTCTAAATTTTATATTAAATAATAAATTCTCTAATGTTTTCGTAATGTTTTTTCTAAATTTGTTTTCTAATGTTTTTCCTAAATTTTATATTATTTTTTCTAATGTTTTCTAAAATTGTTTTCTAATGTTTTCTATATAATATTTTTTTGTTTTCTAAATTAATATAAAGAAACAATAAAAATATTAAATTAACATTTAGATATGCTTTCAAAACTATTAAAAACATTGAAATATGCTTTAAAAACATTTTAAAAATGTATTAAAAACATTAAAATCTACTTTAATAACATAAAAAAAATACTTTAAAAATGTTGAAAAACATTAAATTAATAATATTTTGACATACCCGATGATGAGAATCAGAATGAAAGCGACAGGATGACGACGACGGAGGTAGCACAAATGACACGTTCGCCCGAACGCTCTGAATGAATAGTAGTCACCGTGAAAATGAATTGGAAAAGTTGAAAAAACAATTTTAATCGCCGAAAATCCATGCAGCATAGTTCGCACGAACATATGTTCGCACAAACATGGCTTCACAAGTTCGTGCGAACATGTGTCACTTACATGTTCACAGGTTCGTGCGAACATTATTATGGGTTCACCCTACTGTTAGGTGTGACCCTATTAAACTATTTGAATCACCCTATTAGGAGTGGCCTTGTTAGAGGTATTAAGACACTTCAATCTAGAAATTCCACCTTGTTAGAGGATTTACAAAAATGGTTGTTAAGTCAACTCTGTTAAAAGATTTTTTCACTACTACAATCGTTAGAGAGTAACAATGATTGACCCGATTGGTAAAGCAATTGATTTTCAAACTCAGATCACTATTCTAGTTTATCCTCTAGAACCTCCTTGATCAGAATATTCTTTGCAACTTCTTGATTATTCTACTCTTAATTAGATATCCTTCTATATTCATATCTTATCTTCTTCCACTACTTGAACTTTCATATATATGAAGCCTAATGTCAAGTCAGCTTGAATACCTTTACAAATAAATAGTTTACATCCACTAAGTCATCTTGCATAACCCAAAATAATAAACAAAATTGTTCTATTGTAGGTAGGTTGACACTAAAACTAAGTCACTCGATTACTACTGAGTTCCTTGTTACCTGACCTGACTCAATTTAGACTGAATCCCTTTGGTAATTGACATGACTCGGTTTACAGATAAATCCTTCAATGACCAACCTAGCTTGGTTTACAATTGATCATTGAACTTGAGCTTGGTTGATACTAGAGTCTTCTAAGCTTGGTTACTACTGGCAGTGCTTGGTTAGAGTGTAACATTTTTGTAAGATCAATGATAATATACAATTGAATAATTGTTATCAACATTCAGTACCTAACTATCAATTTTCTCTGCAAGCTGATTTTGACTCTTCTCCTTGCTAATCGATCCTTTCCTCCACTAGTAAATTTGGACCTATTTTTCGACACGTGTTCATCAAAATTTTGATGCCTTAACATCACTAGAATTATGTCCAAATTTTGATGCACACCACTACTATAAATTAATCAATGGGATTCTCCTTCAAAAAGCATCCCCATCTATGTAACATGCCAATGTCAAAAAACTAGTTTGGAACGTCGAAATATTGATGAACTCAAGAGATGATTTGACAAGATTGTCATACCATCAATACCAATTGACGTTGGAATATAGATGGGATTTCCATATCATCGATGACAATAAGTGTCAAAATATCAACTACATCTAAAGATAATTTGATGGGCTTCTCATACAAACAGTGACAAGGCATGTCGAAATATCGATGATAGGTAGAGTTTAAAAAAATAAATTCAAATACTCTCATTGTTAGAAATAAAATTTAGATGGTCTCACCAAGGCATTCTTGAGGTTGGAAATTTTTTAGTATCTTTCACTCCCTATTTGGTAATTTCTATTGTTCCCTTTGGATCTAGTGTTTTCGAAAGAATTTGGAAAGCATTCGTAAGAAAGTTATGGGCTATGACTTCTACAACTATGATGATAGTACGTTTTTGGACAAAATATCAATAAGGTGGAATCTTTATGACAAAGAAAAACCCCTTGTCTTATTTTAGGGTAGCTCCTCAAAAGTTGAGTATAGTAAAAGAATTAAAAGCTTTGCACATATTCTTAACAATGTAGAACTAAAGTCTTAGTCTTATTTGAGCATTGAGTATGGCCTTCCATAGTCCCATTAAAGGATATACTTGGGTATCAAAGAAGCTTAAAAAGTGCTCGTCTTTCCTGTTAAATCTTCTCTTTATACCCGAGATGCTTAACAATGTCTAGATGGTGTGATGGTACTTTGTTGTACAAAGTTACTTCAGAGCTGATTTACAACTCTATGATGGAAAATAATGTTGTGATGACACCTTAAACCTTAGTGTTGCCCAATTTTCTAGAGCTCTTATTCATTTTTTGTATAGTGTAGTAGAGCCAAAATATCACGTTTCAAATGGTTTCTGTAGTTGAAAAAACTTCCCTTGTGTAGATCTGATGTTAGTCTTTTCCTGTTGTGTAGAGTCCCTAAAAATGTTGAGCGATGCTTGTTTACAAGAGGTCTTGTCCATCTTTTTTTCTGGTTTGAATTCTTGGTCAATAAAAGTTAGTGAATTTTTCCAAATCTCAGTTGGTTGCATTAAAGATATTGATAGAGCTTATAATCTCTTTTGGCTTGTTCTTTCTATTGAGCTTCTTTGGGTTTTATTTAAATCTATCCTGAGTGATGAATGGTATCAAGGCTAGATGAGGAAAATTATTGAGTCTTCTAGAAGACTCATATTCAACATTGTTGTTATGCAGGTGACTATCAAAATTGAAATCTCTAGAGAAAGATTTGATGAGCTGAGGGATATTGGACAAATAATTGTTCATAGGCTCGACATTAAAAATGCAAGTTGTTTGCTTGAATCAAGGAAGGAAAATGAAGATTTTTTTCAAGTCTTACCTTGAGCTCTAGAAGCAACATATCAAGAATTAATAGAACACACTTTCCAAGGACTTGAGTTTTAGATTTGAAAATAGAGTATTTATACCTAATTATGATGATTTCATACCAGAAGTTGTGAGATCAAATGAGGAAGTATCCACCATAGAGTAACCTATAGAAAACAATGTGAAAAAATAAGTCAAAAGAATACATTAGACCTCAAATGTGTTAAAAAATGTTGTAATTTTATATCGATCAAACTATGGCATAAAAAAAGAACAAAACATACTTATGAAAAATTATTGTTCTAACATTTGCTTTTATACTTACAACATGTGTCAAGAAGTGAACAAAGCCAACACACACATTACTCTTTTTGGGTATAGCAACTCTTTCTAACTACAACCACACACAAATATCTCAACAACCAATTGAGAAATTTAACATTGTCAAATTTTCATTTTATAATAAAGAATGAACAAAAAACTACACTTTTCCAAAAGGTTCAAACAACTTTCTTAAAAAGTCTTCATTAGCATTGTTTGGAAGATTGATGACAAAAGCAATTTTAACTTGCATTTCAAAAAGTAAATCATATCAAATTGGAAACAAATGATAGTTGATACAAAATTATTTTTCTCAATCATGTATGAAAGTCATATAACCTAATATGAGACCTTGAAACACATAACGCAAAGCAAAAATCCTCTTGTTCACTTTCAACCCACTCCACTATAGGACGTCACTTGCCTCCAAGATGAAAGTCTTGTTTGCTCCCAACTCAATAGGTTTAGTTTGAGCTTTACTTGGTTTCAATAATCCTTTCATATTCTCTACTTAACAAGGCCACCCATATGAAGGTGGAAGCTCATTTGGCCTCCCCCCCACTATAATCACTCTAAATTCTCCATTAATAACCAAGCAAATATTTCATTCATTCATTTAGAAGTATATCATTGAATAATTATAATCACATAACATTCATTAACATGACATACAATTAATTAATATGTATAAACATTCATCAATAATTTGTGAACACACCAATCATTGTATTCACATAACATTTATTAACACAATATTTAATTCATTAATACCTATAAACATTCATCAATAATTCGTGAACATGTCAATCATTATAATCACATAACAATATTCAATAACATGACATAAAATTCATTAATAAGAGACATTCATAAAAATTCATCAATACATTCATCATCAAACAAGGTTATTAACATTCATTTCTTTTTTTTTTTTTTTTTCATTTTTGAAAATAAAGGCTAATAGGCACATCATGACTATCTTTAGCATCCTCTGGCTCTTTTGGTTTTGATCTTATGACATGAGGCTTCCTCTTTTTTTTTTGAGGACAAGGTTGATGCACCCTTGCAATAAGAAATAAATGGGTTTAATGATAAACATTTTTTTAATGTTATAAGTATTTCATTAATCTAAAGAACATAATAGAGATTTTTCTTTACCTAATAGTGCCACATCATCTACTGTCAGATTTTGTTCAGACCCAACCTCAACATGCTCAACACTAACATCACACTCTGCATACTCAAAAATTATCACATAAAGGTTACACCAATTTCAACTTAATATGTTAAATTTTATTAATAATTACATGATTAATTTTCAATAGAAATTGAATATGTAACTGTACCATTGTGATGCACATAGAGGTCTTCGTCATGTGTAGGATTCGTACCTTCATCATCATGAGTGAGAACTATGCCATGAGTAGTAGGCTGCAGTAAAATTTCATGCACACATTGTTATCATTGTTCAAAATTAACATCAAATATATTATTTCTCATAAAATTATCAATTACTGATATTATTCATTAGGCCTACTTACCTGTGTGTCAACTGATGCACCAGAATCTTCTATACTTGTTTGGCCACTGGAATCTGTGCGGTGGTAGGTAACCACTGCTTTATATCCTTGCTTGAAGCTAATTTGTTTGTCCTCTATTGTGGGTGCTAGATTAAATTCAATGCCCTGCACGTTTTCTATAATATCGTCAATAATTAATGTATTGCTTATTTGTAATTTTATATAAAAAAATGATATGAAATTTCATCTACTACTACTTACAAGGCATGAGTGAATTTTCATATATCCACACCAAATCCAAGATGGTGTTGACCGACCTTCTCTTTCCTAGCTTGTGCCACCTTTGATGTGTCCTGCAACTTGTATATGTAAACTTTGAAATATGTTAGATTATATAAATCCAAAATCACACTTCTAAAAATATGTTAGATTATATAAATCCACAAATTAATTAAACATCTAAATTGTAAGCCTTTTGGACTTATATATGGTGTCAAATAGGCATGAGTTAGCAAAATAGGAAAATTGTCAAAAATGTGTTAAAAATGTATAGTTGTCAAAAAATGTTGTTGTCAACATTTTTTGCAAAATGATAGTTTTGTAGAAGATGGAAGGTCAACCATCTTGGACGAGCTCTTTGGGGATGTGGAAGTTCATGCTATTATATAAGTAATGTAATCTCATGTAGAGAATAGAGATTGAGATGTGGAGAAGGAAGGTGAAGGGTATGGTGTGTGGTTTTGTATAATAAAAGTCAATTTTTTTGTGAAATCTATTGGTGTTCTGGTATTTGATTGTAGTCTTAGTATCTTCTTCCTTACCTCATGAATGTAAAGATTCATTATCTTCCTATATGATGGAATTGAGTATAGAATTCACACTAATGTTAAACATGTACCTAGTATCATTAGGTTATTACCAAATATCTCATTATTCATTATTTTAGATAGTAAATGTTGTACAGTTTCAGAGTGTAGTGCCACATTGGTTGCATGTTTTCATTGTGAGAAGTTGGGGAAGATATAAAGGTTTCCTTTATTATTTTTTTGATTTTCATTTTGTTGATCCACATCATAATCCTGCTCTATATAATAGATTTGGTCGAGAATCCATAAGTCATCCGTTGTTGCATGTAAAATATAGAGAATCAACATTCAAGTAACGTGACAGAAGCTTTCCTAGAGTCTGCATGTGAGATGGAAGGTTTGTATCCACTCATGGGATGCTGGATATCCCTTTGGAAGATTAGAGAAGGTGAGATAATATAGTATGGAAGATAGTTACTATAATTGTAGAAGTTGAGAAATCCAACTTCACAGATCCTCAAGAACACCTGCATGCAAATATCCTGCAATGAAGGGAAGCCAGAAAATGAAAAAAGTAGAGCTTACAAGTTCTCAAGAATGTGAGAGCAAAAATGTATTCTAAGTTATTAAAACAAAATACAAAAGTTCAACCTTTTAAGGTGAACGAAACCCTAAAGGAAAGAAAACTAGGTTTGCACAATATAATTAATATAAAATATTAATTATATGCACCTAAGAGAGCTAAAGCAACTAGAATAATAAATGACTTACTCTAACACCCCCCCTTAAGCGAAGCTTAGGAGGAAGCTAACCTAGCAAAGCTATGAAAGCAAGAAAATGGGTCTTGGCAACAAGGCCTGATCACGTACCCAATACAAGGAAATCTCTGTAAACTAGAGACAAAGGAGAAAACCCAATGGGAAAAACCCCTCTCCAAAAAGAGATAAAAAAATAAAAAAAATAAAATGGCTCAAGAGACTCTCTCAAAACCATAAACCCACCCACCCCCCCATGAGAGAGATGAGACATCAAAGCCCCCCTAGAATGATGAAGCCGTTGTAGAAATGAATGAACCAATGGAACTCCAATGTGAAAGAAACAAGGGCACATAACAAGGAAACCACTAAATGACAGGAAGACCTAACTAATGCTCAAAAGAGTAGACATGAGGATCCTAAAAAGGAATCCCCAATGCAGGTGTGCTAACACTGTCATGAAAGAGGAGATGACTATCCTCTATAGAATCCACAACAATTTCTCCCGAAGGCTTGATGAGTGGAGATGGAGGGTCTGGAAAAGTTGAAGAAGAAAATACTTCAATGAAATAAGGTGTGGTAAACTCAGGAACAATACAAAGGTTCATGTGTCCTGACTACACCACATGATGCTGTTGCAAAAGAGAAGAAGTATGCTTTGATAATGGAGATGGTGGACCAAAGTGTGAGAAGGTGTAGAGACGGGTGGTATGATCAACTGTCCCTGTAGAAATAAGGCCTCCTATTGCACTATCCCAAATATAGACTGAATCTGCAGTGAACTCAACTGACTTCCCTAATCCATTGTGTGTAATCTGATACATTGAGAGAAGGTTTGCAAAGAGAGATGGAACATACAATACATCATTGAATGTGCCATCTTGAATGCGAACTGAACCTTTCCCACAAACTATTAGAGAAGTGTTATTCCCCATGAGAATATGAGGAATCAAAGAAGCCTTAATAAAGGAGAAGACCCCTTGAGAAGATGCCATATGGTGAGAAGCACCTAAATCTAGTATCCAAGGGACCTCGGAAGGGGATGCAAGGGAAGCCCATAATGCATGACCCTGTCCAAAATCTGGTGAAGATGTTGAAGAGGTGGATAAAGACTAAAAGGAAGACCCCTATGAGGTAGAAGAGGATGGGGAGGGAATAAAGCTCTGTTGAAGAAGAGCTTGCAAATATGCAATCTGTTTCTCATAGCCATCAAATCTCTTCTGAAAACAATGTGCCTCATCATGAGCTCCTTTCTGACAATAGCAACATGAAGGAGTCTTACTCTTCTTTTTCTCCTTCTTCTTAGAAGAGGAATCAGATATCTGCTTCGACTTCTACTCCTGTGTATCCTTGGCAAGTAATGCCTGTGATGGTGAAGCTGTAGATGAATCCATCTAAGTGAGCTTGGACTACTCACGAGTTAACCTGTCACAAAAAATCTCAAAAGAGGGCATCTGATGTCTGTTACCCAAGAAATCCATATTGGAGTAGAAAGTGGAAGAAAATATCTGATATTGTCCTCACAACTTTGATAGTATCAAAAAATACACTCATCATCTGTTTTGTTTCTACCACATCCTTGCAAAACTGTGTGCAGAGATTTGAACTTCATCAAGAAGTCCTCAATGGTGGGAAAGCTGTCAGGTGTTAAAGAAGTCAACTTTGCATCAAGTTGAAGTACCCAGAACTCATTCACTTGGCCAAAAAAAGTCTAATATTTGAGCCAATAAGCTCGTGGAGTAGTCAAACCATCCAAGTGAAATAGTAGACTATCGGAGATGTTCAGTGCAATCAGTCCCATGGCTTCATCCATTTTAGTTTTGTGCTAAAGAGCCTCATAAGGGCACTGCAGAGTAGGTTGGTTCGCATCTAGGCATGACCATAAGCCTCTTGACATGAGAAGCCTAGTCATATGTGTTTTCCAGGTGTGATAGTTGTGTGGCATGAGTCGGATCACAAAAGGATCCAACATTGAGAGAAAGAAAAGATGGAAGTAGAAGGTTCTGATTATGAAGCAAATTATAGAATAGAAAATGCTCCCCACCACAATGAATAAAAATATCTCCAAAAATCAAAGCAAAAACTATGGAAAAACACAAAAAACTGAGGAAAGAACCTAGAATTTGGATGTAGAGAAGAGGAAAATAGAAGCCTCTACTTTAATGCCAAATTTAAAAGCTCAAATGAACTTAAAATAAAATGAAACCAACACCATTGTCTCTATCTTTGAGTTAGCTTTCTGGAATTTCTTTCGGATCGCAAAAATATGTCCGTATGCTCAAGTTATGAGCAAAAAATTGATTGCAGGTCTAGAAAAAGAGCTCTCTGGAAAATTACAATGACGGGCTTAAATTTGACACCTGTTTGGCCATCACCAGGCTGTTGCCAGAAAAAATTTTGATGGTTGAAAAAATGATGTCATCAGTCGATAAGTGATGTCACTCTGCCAAAAAATGATGTCATCAATTGCCAGAAAAAATTGTCATGAAGTGATGTCACTGGTTAGATTGCTGATGTCGGTCGACTGAATGATGACTTCAGCTGAGAATTTTTAATTTTGTTGGCACTGCTGGAGAGGTGGTTCCTGGGAGGTGGCGCGACCGACAGAGCAGAGCCGCGTTGGCGGCAGGGCTGTGCTACCCTTTAGAGTGGAGCATGAGTGGCCCCGCGGTGGTGCATTGGCATTGCTATGGCGGTGCCTTTTTTATTATTATTATTTTTTTGCAATAAATGAAAAATATCATCCGTACGGCCTCCTGAGGGGGCTAAAAAAAATTTCCAGATGCCTGGTGGCTAAAAATGACAAGTTTTATATGTATTTTGATTGTAAATGGCCTTCCGGATCCAATGGCTACATCTGTTTGAGCCCAAAGTGCCCTTAAAATTTTCCCTTCACCCTTTTGAAGAAAAAAATACTCTGAAAAAGCTGGGGTTTCTGACTGCGAATCGTGGCTTCAAGAATCTTTAGATGAGGAAGCAGTAGGTTAGCTTTGATACCATGTAGAAGTTGAGAAATCCAACTTCACATATCCTCAAGAACACCTGCATGCAAATATCTTGCAATGAAGAGAAGCTAGAAAACATAAAAAGAAAAGCTTAGAAGTTCTCAAGAATGTGAGAGCAAAAATGTATTCTAAGTTGTTAAAACAAAATACAAAAGTTCAACCTTTTAAGGTGAATGAAACCCTAAAGGAAAGAAAACTAGGTTTGCGCAATATAATTAATATAAAATATTAATTATATGCACCTAAGAGAGCTAAAGCAACTAGAGTAATAAATGACTTACTCTAACAATAATTAGCAATGAAACCTTCATCAAGGCAAGGGTTTAAAGGTTTAGTTATCTTCTCAACAACTAGGATCCCACAAGTTGAAAGTTTGAAAGCTCTTGGTAAGGTAAATGTGTACTCAAGTTCATTTTTTGGAGTTATTTGAGGGTTTGGTGAGTTTTTAGTTTGAGTGTGTATTTTAGACCTATTAGCCTAGATTAGGGCCTACAAGTCGAATGCCTTAGTGAATAGTTAGGAACCTAAGATTTTGAAGTTTAGTAGAGATCAATATTGGCTATTTGAATCCTCCTTTAGTTCTGGTATTTATTTTGAAAGATGATGATTTCTTGGTTAAATACCCCAAGATAGGGCTATAAGGAAGAGACCTCATTAGGTTAGTTTGTTAGGATTGGTGATTGGAATGCCCTAAGGTGTATGGAACCTTAAGACTATTTGAAACCACATTTTTTATGATTATTTAAGCCCTTGGAAGCATTTGGAGTGTGGAGT
The DNA here is from genome assembly GCA_028749045.1 of Cupressus sempervirens. NCBI lineage: Eukaryota > Viridiplantae > Streptophyta > Pinopsida > Cupressales > Cupressaceae > Cupressus > Cupressus sempervirens. The sequence continues at coordinate 535,479,826 of CM053791.1, forward strand.
TTTTGAATGATCCTGTAGGGTGAAAGAGTGGAGGTGTTGTATGGTGAGAGGGGTAGTTATTGGTGTTTGTGAAGATATAGGTAGAGATACTTCGAGGAGGTGAGTGTTTCAAGAGGAAAAGGCCAACTACCTAGTCTCTAGCATTGGAAGAGCCCTAAGGGATTGATTTTGATGTGCTTGGTGAGGCTTGGAAGAATCCTAGTGAAAGAGTTTGTAAGAATAACATGGTGAACACCTCCCTACTTGCATCAAACACACTCTTGTAGGTGATATCTTAATCTGATTCAAATTCCTAAAGACTATAATCCACATGATGTGCATTTGAATCTTGTATAGGGACAAGATGAACACAAGGAAATAGGGTGGTTGTATGGGGATCCACTTGAGTCAGACCCTAATATGTATATTCGATTATTGAAATTTAAATGTTATACAAATATGTAATTATTAGCTAGTATGGTGAGGTTGTGAAACATTATAATTAATAAAATGATTTAAAGTTGTTAATATATAGTAGCTTTGGTAAGATACAAGAATGATTTCTTATGTGTATGTGTGTGATTGAAATCTGATTGTGCATATTAATTTCTCTTGGTAATAGAGCGACTAATGATATGATATTCCTGCATAGAATAGGATTGTTTTCCAATGTTTATTTCTATTATCCTATAGTATATGACAAAATGGCTAATTAATGAGTGGGTGTAATGTTGGCAGTAGTACAAAGCTGATCATGGATGAGATATATTTTGGCTTTACATGGTTACAAAAAGGTGGTGTATAAAATGTCACTTTTAGATTTCACGATTCTCATTTTCTTTATAGGAATTTCTTACAAGTAGATTTTGAACTCAAGGGTATGAATACAAATTAATTGATACATTTTATTTCCACCATTGAAAAATTCATATATTATACATTTTAATATAACATGGAATCATATACATGTTAGATATATAACTGTAATCTTTTTAAAAAAGTGTATATCTAACTTAGAATATTATACATGTTAGATATATGATTACAATTATTGTAATCAAGTCAAGCATTTTAATGAATAACTAGAGATCACTAATTGGTGCATAATTATAGTAATACTACCACATACCTATTTTTGTCAGGTGGTGGGTTAATTCCTTTATCCCTTAGTCTCATCTCTTTTGCATCTTCAATGATTTCATTCCACTCTAGATGTGGCACCATAAGAGGATGCGTGTACTTTGGGTTGAGCTTTAGAGACCTTATCTACTAGTCTCTCACCATCTTTAGATGTTTGCAAGATTTCTTTAGGATTTGGGCTCTATTAAAAATATTTTTGCCAAAGAACTCCATAGTTTTTATGAGCTGATCTTTTAATTCAGGGGCTTGCTCATTCCACCTTTTAACAAAAAACAAAATTGTTAGATAAAAAAATTAGTTCAAGCTATGTATGTTAAATATATTTCAACAAATGGATGAACGAAAAAATGTAGCAACCAATTATATCAAGCTACATACTTTTTATGTAATGTGGGCCCAAATATATTCAATGTTAAATCATAAAAAGTTCCATAAAAAGATCATTTCCTGCAAAATCATCATGAGATCATTAGTCAACAATGAGTTATGAATAAGTAAACTACAATTACACTCTAAATAATTACAATTTTAAAGTACCTAGAAGCTTAGAAAATTTTAAGAGAATCATATCTTTCTCGGTCATCAACAATGATGCCTCCAACGATCTAGTAGAAGTAACATGGGTTGCTCTAGGAAAGGCCGGTAAATTATCACTAGTACTGGTATTAGTTCTATCACCATGAGAAGGTGTACCTATCCCTGCACAAAGTTAATTAATGTCATAATATACTCAAATGAACAAGAAAGTATAAATAATATCATATTTAACACAACAAAATGTAGCAAAACAAGGATTTACCAGCTCTAGTTGTAGTAGGTGTGGATGTTTGCAAGCTCCTTATTGCCGATCCTACAGTCAACAATATCGAAGTGTTGGTTGGCCTTGTGAAAGTAGGTGTATGAAAATCTTTTCTTTCCTATTGAAAATATGGGCAATTTGAGACTTATGATTTTTGTGGAGAAAGTGTCTATGCTCATTGAACACCTCCTTTCCTAAATTTTTTTGAATGGCGAGATTTCATCTTTGGACCACAAATTGGACATGCAAATTTTCCATTTGTCTAAACACCTACAAGATCATTTATAATTAGATGACATGTGTACTATTAGATTCATATTTACAATTATCAAATGCAACTTAAACATGCAACACAAAATATACGTTAATAGTTTTACATACCACAAAAATGTGTCAATCCATGGGCATCATGTATTGTCCACACAAGCTTTGCACAAAATTGAAATTTTCTTTCACCAATTGGTCTAGAGATCTCATACATAGTGACCCCATTCCATAACTCCAACAAATCATCAATCAAGGGCTCAAATATATGCATTCATAGATTTCACTTGATACTTACCTAGTTGAATGAACATAAACAAAACATAATTATTATGGCTATTTCAATACCATGTTTATAAATTAATTTAGATGACTATTAAATAGAAAAATTTCTAGTAAAATCATTGCCAACATTATGTTCTCCCTCTTTATGGACATAGGCCAGACCGAGTAAACAGATCTAATCTCTCCAAATGGATTGACATTGTTTACTACCAATAAAAGCCTTAGATTATGAGGTTCTTCTTTAAATACTTTCCACCTATCTTCTATGTCCTTAAATGTAGAACCATATATAGAAATTTTCATAATGTCATCTTGACTTCTATTGCATGCATAGTAATCCATAAATTGTGCCAAGCTAGTAGACTTGAATAATCGTTGCAGATGTGGAATAATGGGAATGTACCCAAGAACTTTGCAAGGTACATTTTTTGTTATTTGATCTAATCGATATATACGAATGTGACAATCATGGAATTATGTTGCAAATTCATATTATTTATGATATATAATATGATCATTGGGAAATGCATGTATTTTTTGATACTACATTCCAATATCTTTCATAATGGGCGATAATTCTCAGTAAGAACAAGGTAGAATGTTTGATGGTGGTAACAAACACTCACCTATCAACCTATGGAAAAACATTTTTATTAATATAAAGAATATTAATGGTACACTAACATAGAAGATGATAAAAATGATACTATATCTTAGCATATGTGAGATTGCTACATTGGATATACCATTCATAACTTTGAAGTTTACTAGCAAAAATACAATAGAGAGAAGTGTTGTTAGGGAGCCTTGCTACAAGGACTTCTATGCCTTTTAAATTATAGGTATATCAAGGTTTTCATCATCATCATAATTAGATGTATGACTATCATCATCTTCATCATCTTCATCATCTTCATCAGTTGCACTAGTTAAATCTTCTTCAATCCTATTCTCTGGCACATTATCAGTTGCACCAACATCAACATCTTCAATTTTGTTCTCTACCTTAGAATCATCTTCTTCCATGAGAGCATTACCTTCGACTTTGATATTCACACCTCGATGCTCCACCAGTTCAAAATCTACATTCACCAAAGGATGAAAATCTTTTCCCCCTTCAATGTGATCATGTTGCCTATAATGTCTTTGAGTTGTTGTGATTAGAATTGTTTGAGTCTTTAAACCCTTGCATTTTTTGAAAGGACAATAACAGTATTGATCACTATTTTTTTTTAAATTGAGACCACAATCTAGCAATTGTCACCTTATTTTTTTCTGGGTTCATATTGTTAGGCATGGACTTTCTTCACAAGAAAATATTTGGGCTATAAAATTATATCAAATATAAGCTCACAGACATTAGTAGTATCTTGTATATAAGAAATAATAATAAAATAATTAAATATTACTATATCTTCAGTAAAAATGACATCTAAACAAATCAAATGAATTATAAAATATAAATATTGGCATTGATTTTGAACAAAAATTATTCGTTTATGTATGTTGCCATTTGAAATATGTTGCTACAACAAATATGAGTAAATATATGGATGGTTTTGGCATGATTAGATTAGGATCAACAAACATTGGGGGGTGGGGGTGAGGGGGCATGAATACGTGGTGTAACACTTTCAAACCAATCAAGAATTTTTTAACTTAACCATAAATATCCACATAAAATTATGTCAAAAAATAAATGATAGAACTATAAAGAACTCATAACACAATGATTTATTTTTGAGGAAACCCTAACTAAGTGAAAACTTGGTGCAGGGGCCCAAGGTCCTAGATAAGGTGGTCAAACCTCAATTATGGATAGATTAGGTGGTTATTAAGTGTCCAAGTTGACACAAGGCAATAAGTAAATCTCAAGCATCCCTAGAATGCATATAGGCAAATTTCATGCATATTTTAATAAGGCATATGTGCAAGTTATAGGTCAGTCAACATTGACCAATCAACGCTATGAGTAGACCATAAATCTTCAATTTTATGTTTTAAAGATTTCTTGTATGATTTATCAAGTTTTGGTAGGTATTGGAAGGAATTTGATTAGAAATATGGAAAAGTTGCAAAAATTAACAAAAAGTTGTCATGCAACAAATATTGTTGCTGAGCAACTTTTTTTACAAATTTGGAAGGTCAAAAGTCAGAGTTTTGCTTTGATCGAACAAGTAGGAATGTATATGTAAGGTAAAGAGATATAGCCTATAAATTAATGTTCTTCAATCTAGGAAAGGTTAGAGTTTATATGTACATATTTGAATCAATAATAAAGCTATTTTGGTGGGAAAATTGTGCAGACAACAATTTTAAAATCTCCTTGTAGTTTTATAGTAGGTACATGCTTATATTATGACAATTTGTGTTTTTTCTTCCTAGTAAAGGTGTTAATTAGTTTGAGGCATGTAGGTTAAGCTTGAAGTACTTTTGATTTATTTTATGTCAACTAGTTACTTGAATATGTTCTTAGGGTTTTGATTTATTTTGTGTTTGCTGGTTATCCCAATTTTTGTTGTGTAGAAGGGGTATAGGATGGAGATGAATGTTTTACATTTTATTTTCAGAACACCCACTTGCTTGGAGTACCTAATTTGAGGGCAAGTAAGTAGAGATAGTGCAAGAGATGTAGCCACCTAAGATGTTAAATTCACCCAATAGGATGGCTCTGAAATGACATACCTATTTCTTTAGATAAATGATTTGTCCATTTGTTCTCAAAATAAATGATTTGTCTCCAAAGTCATCTTATAATGACTAGATATAGTCTTCTTGTTGAAGAAAACATGTTCTTCAATGACACCTTCTCAATACTGCAATTTAATGTCAAATATCTTAAAATGAGGAAGAGTTCTCTAAGTGATTGAGACTAGAAATTTGTCTTTCACCTTTTTTCTAAGTGTGACAAACTCTAATCGAAGCTCTGATACAATATGCAAAAATTACTCATGTTTTTTGTCAACTTTCATATTAAGTGTATGAGGCTTAGATTGAAGATGGAGGATCTTGGTTTGTAATGCAAAGCATCATGGGCCAACTAGCATTTACTAGGAAAGTTTCCATTTTCTACTTTGTTTTGGAACAACCCTACCTTCTCAAGGCTTCATGCTTGATCATCTCACACTTCATCAAATATTATGACCAATCTCCAAGGTCCCTAAGCTTCCACTCTTAACTTTGATCACACATTCAAGGTATCTCAAATCCCAATGCCATAATCATAGGATCAACCTATAGATCCACAAATCTGACCACAATCACAACTCTAGTTTCTCCCAAATGACCCTCAATGGTCAGGCCTCAAGCATCAGGCCTACTCTCAAATCCTCTTACCAATGCTTTATGCATCCACTCAACAAACAATCACTCATAGATTCAACAATTCCAATGATCACAACAATTCCGATCTTATCACATTTTTGAATCTGATTATCATGCCACCACTCTCCATGATAGAAACCAAACTTTATCCTTCACAAATCCCAACTAGGATCCCTCACTTTCTATGACTCTACCAATGATATTCTCAATCCATAATTCCTAAAACAACTACCATCTCTATCACTATATTGCAACTCAATGTGATTGTCCCCAGACACTAATACCCCTTGACCATATACTACCCCCAAACATTAATACCCATACCTTAATGTTATCCAACATTTAGACAACCAGTCATGTTTGCAACTCCTTTATAGAGACAACCATCAACTTGAACTTAAATTAAATGCTCGCTTGTTCTTAATCACTTCAGAGTTGAGATACCCTCATTACTCACCCCTATACATTCCTAATCCTTTAATTCTTGTACAAATGCCTTTTACTATTCAAACTTCTAGACTAGACCAATCTTTAATAGTGCAACCAGTTAGACACATAAAATCATACATTTTTATTATTGGATCCACATTCCATTTGATGCATGGTTCACTTCATGAACCATATATAATAATAAAATACATGGTTACCCTCCATTACACCCTTTATGGAAAATCTATAGAAAAATCATTTTATCTTGACTAATACTGCATGAAATTGGGTGCCACAAAGCCCAAAATGAAGAATATTCAATAAAATACCATCTACAAAAAGTGGATAATTAAATGGACAATGTTCTCACCATGAAAAACACAAAAACAAAATATTTAAAATCTAAACAAAACAAGGGTATTAGTAGTTGTTATAGTGAACTTTGTGTACCTAAATATTTGAAATGGTACATTAGATTTTTATTATTTTATCATATGCAATTTAACTGCTTAAAACTATTGCTCTTGTCTGAAATATATTTCTTATTTTCATATTAATCATTTGCTTTGTCAACTAAAAATGTTGCACTGTAAATTCAATACTTTTACACAAAAAATCCAATAATCATCCATGATTAGTACTTTAAATTGGTAGATTTGATCTAATTAGTCATTTTTATGCTTTAAAATATAACTATGATATGATTATGGTTTCTCATGTTACTTTATTGATCTCAAAACCCTAAGATCACTAGAGGGCTTTTAATATATTTTAATAATATTTACATGTCAAAGAGATTCAATCTCACTCAAGGGATTAGTGTTCATTAATCAAATTACCACCTTTTAAATCATCAAAATAAAACTGCTTCACAAATTTCTCACCTAGGCATAGGATTCAACCTCAATTCCTAAGCACAAGCATGCACCTCAACATATATTTGAGATTTTTATTTGCCATTTGAAATTGAATCCTATCAAGTGCATACCTAAGTGGGAATCCCCCTTTAATTTTTTTACTTGCTTCACCTCATTCCTATGAACACATATACTAATTAGAACTACTTGTAAAATTTTTTGAAATCAAAATTCCTTATTGCACACTTTCTCACATGTCAAAATATTAAAATAATCATAAAATTTCTGCTTCAATGTGCACCCCAAGATAACCAGCCTTTAATTTTACCCCTTAATCTTCATTAGAAAACACACAACTCTCAATTTTTTCTCTCGCACCTTCAACATGCATACCTATCAATGAAATTGAGTTTCTCTTTACCAACATACACCTCAACAAGCATTCATTAGAAAACTTAAAGAAAAAACTCGTCTTAAAGTATGCCCCTATATGCAATGTCTTAATATTTTTAAATTTAACCGAAGGTATTTTTTAGTGGCTAATGTTCATTAATTGGCTAATTTTAGAAATTTTTGGCTGGGAATTTGGCTAATAATTTAAGATTTGATGCAACCTAAATCGCTAGTTTTTAAAAATATTTTAGCTCTAAAATATTTAAAATTGCTCAATAATTTATTTTATTAATTTTTTTTTTAAAGATTCACCATAATATTTGATATATGATTATCTTTGATTTGCCTAAATATTATATATTATTAGAAAAATTAAAATTAATTCACCAATAATTATCATAAGTATTAGTTACTTTAGGGATATGCCACCAATATTTAGTTTTCACTATTGATTTAAAATATATTGTAATAATTCTTATTATATTCCACAAGTTAAAAAATATTTAGTTTTCATTTGTAATATTTTATGGTGATTAATAAAATTTCTATTATTATTGAGATTCACCAATATTTTCTATACAAAGATTATGATTCCAAAATAATCACTAATATAAATAATATTTAAAATAAAAAAAATTGAAAGATTCATGAATATAAATAAATTATTTTTTTCAAAATAATTAAAGATTCGCCAATATTTTATATCTTTTTTTGGAGGGGGTTTTCCTAAAGATTGCCCTGATTTAACTACTTGCAATCATTAATAGGTGCATAGTTCTTGATCAGAATTTTATTTTCAGAAGTTGAGATCAATCTTTTTCTATTAAGTGTGTATTTCAACAAGAATCTTTCCATTTTCCCTCACAAGAATCTTGAGATGGTAGACATTTTCTATTCAAGCAATTTTTCTTGGGATGATGGTGGTCCAACATTGAGTTCATTGCTTTGACACAATGAGGCAATTAAAGTGGAAGAGCGTTGGGTCTCTATTAAGAGTAACATATCTAAGAAGTTTTAATCCCTCTTTTGACATGTCTCTTCATTCCCAAAAGGGTAGGGTTAAATGTAAATCTTGATGGTTTAAGGTTGATTTTGAGGTGTTTGATGGTGATTTCAAAGTGGATGAAGAGGATGGAGATGGTGTGCTCAAATGCCAATGAATTTGGGATCTTTCTACTATCAGACTATAGCATAATACTTTTTTTAAAAATAATAATTAGTATCCCTTAGCTTCCTACCCACAGTTTTCCATGAATGAATGAAGATTCACTTCTTTTTTTTTGGTTTATATCCTCGCCAACATCCAAATTACAATGCTAAAATTAACTATCACCAAAATTTTGACATTATCAAGAGCATATTTTTCAAAAAAATGAATTTGACAAACCAAATTGGCTTGTCATCAAATATTTAGGTAAAAAATAACCACCAAATGTACAAGTGCTTAGATCTTATATCAATTGACTTTCCCTTTCACTTCACTACCATGACTAGGTCACTTGCTCTGTTAGATGTAACATAACTCTTCACTGATTTCTGATATGTTAACAATCCTTCTCTTGAATATTACTTCTTATTCACATGCATACACATCTCTACCTTTTCTCTTACTCTATATGCATTCTCTCTTTCTACAATCTAGGTTAAGATCATCGCTATTTAAAGAATTTTGTAAAGATATTTATAGATGGTTCCATGTTTTGCCACATCATCTCGATCGTTGAACACACAACATAGGGATATGTGATCTATGTTGTGTAAATATACTATAACAACCTCTTCAAAACTTAAATAAACCTTCCAAGTTGACCTAATATTTATTTTGTCTCAAACTCTATTCCATTCTTGACTTTAATGTAAACTCTGCATTGCTCAGTGTTTAGTGTTTCCTCATTCTCAACATTGTTGTTTCTAAGCCTATATTATCCTTCTGATGCTCAACATGTATTGTGCTTAACACACACTATATAACTTAACATTGTTATACTTGAGATTTTCGTGATTTTTGTTAAGCTCGGCTCATATAGAAAATACTCGATGACCATATACTTACTCAGCTCCTATAAAACTCATTACATATTTTCTTATGTACATGACTCAGCCTATATAGAATAGCTTGGTGGCAATGATGACCATCTAAATCTGCCTTGTAAATGAGTAAGTGGTTGACACTAATAGAAAACAATGGTTAGAGATACAAACATATTTATCATTTTCTGTTTGCACCATCCTATTCTTTTTCCTCCATACTTTGTTATTACCAACACTACTTTCCTTTACAAATGTCTCATTTATGTTTTTATTATCAGTTGTATTGATATTATTATTCATTTTCCAAAAAAATAATTCCTTTTGACATTAGGTGTTCTTATATTGTTCACAAATCCATTGACTCTACAATATCTAGTTCGATCCCAAATTATTAAAATTTTAACATGTTAGATAGATTTTCCATACCTTGGTTAATATTGTTTGACTTTTATTCTGCAATCTTTGGCTATGAGTCCAAAGTTGTTACACTTATAGCATGTGACACCATTGACTACAAATTGTTGATTCGAAAAGGTCTTCTTGTATTCATGGCTGATCTTTCATTTGTTTTTACATTATCTTTTTGATTAGGTCTTTTGCATTCATGTGATTTATGTCCATAAAACCAACAATTGAAACTATATGTAATAAATGATTTAATATGTGTATTAACTCTGAAGTTTTTCTTCATATGTCCATATTTGTTGCATGTTTAAAACCTTCCTTTGAATGTTCTATTATGTTCTTTGGTTCTGAAATATGAATTTTTGTTTGACTAAGATATTGTATAACTAGGTCTTCTAAATATTTAGAAAATTTACCTTTAACATAGAAAATACCTATAATGTGTCCCTTGGGCTTGTGTTGCAACAATTTCTCATCAAATTTGTCAATAGTTGAATATAACTTCTCAAGATGTAGCTTAGTCTCAAAAATCTCACCTTTGATAATAATGGTGTATTTCTCAGGTTCCTTATATTTAATCTTTGAATCATCAAGTTCAAATTTTGACTTTCCAAGATGGGTACACAAATCTTTGCATCTTTTTCTTTTACCTTTCAGATCTACTTTGAGTTTCTCCTTTTGACATTTTTCTTCTTTAGTTTCCTTGGCCAATTGAAGTGATGTGACTTCAAGTTCATGTTTGAGTGCCTAATTTTCCTTCTTGGATTTAGGAATCAAATCTAGTTTATTATCATATTTAGGCTCATTTATCTATTCAAATATTTCCTTTCTTTTTATCCTTGAAATATCAATCTGATCCTTGAGCTTTGTAATGTAGTCTTGTACATCTTTGAGATTTATCTTTAATCTTTACTTTTTTTCATTGGCTTTGTCTATATCTTTAAGTGTTGCTTCAAAGTTTCCTTGCAAATTATCTCTATCCATCAGGATTCTCCTCGAGTTGTGAAACTTTTTTTGAGTAACTATTCTCTAATACCAATTGTTAGAAATATGCAATACTAGGGGGGTGAATCAATTTTGCAACACTTTTATACCAACTATGTATTTCAAAACTTAACCATATACATCCACTTATTACTAAAAATAAAAGTAAATCACATAACAATAAAATACTCATAACACCATGATTTTTTTTAGGAAACCCTGGCTGGGATGGTACCCATAGTTATGTACTAATATGAAAGGTCTTTGTTAGAAGTTCCAACCCTATTAGGAGTCATTAGATGAATTTGGTAAATTATTCCTTATAAGAGGAATAGACCTTTTTACAATTCTCAACTCTATGAGGAGTTGTTATACAATGGGAGCTTAGTGCTCAACAATAATATATAATCTATACAATGACTAATAGTACAATACCAAAAGTGATTGTATCAATATCTCAATATTTGACTAGTCCTTTGAATATACCACATTTGAATCTGGTCATACATAAAAAAAAAACTCATTCAATAATCAATACAACATCATAAAATCATCCATAAAGCTTGCATGCCATATACATATCATTACCATACTTTGCATGTGAAGATTGATGCCTTTATATACCCTTCCAAATATTGTATTTAGTTAACCTTAATGATAAAATGTGTAGCACATTTCAAAAATATAATATTAAGAATTCCTAACTAAGGTTTAACATCTAGGGTGTTGTCCCTCAATTACCAAGTATTTGAATTAACAAGGCAATTTAATTCCTTTGGCCAAAATGTCTAATCTTTGTTACTTCCTTTATACACTATGATATAAACTTTTCTTCATGTCCTTCAACCAAAACATGTGCCAATTGAAATATCAAAAAATATAAACATTACTTGCATAATATTTATACTTCATTCTAGCTATATCCAAAATTTTGGCCAATAAAACATACTCGGTTAAGCTCATTGATGAAATAAATCTAACTATTGATAGTTTTTATGTGATATAGTTTATTTTCATGATTAATCAAAACCAAAATCGATCATCACTCCAAGTGACCTTACCAAATGATTATGTTTCCACTAGTGACAACATTAATGTCCTTAAATGTGGTCACTTTTTAGTAGCCCTTTCTCCAATCAACTAGCAAGTTTAGAAAAATTAAACCACACACTCACACCACAACAACCATTAATCTCATAGTAGAAGATGATTTGATCAAAATATATTATATTAGGTGTACTTTTTCAATTGTATATCTTTAATATCTATAGACACATATATGGATAAAGGTCTATTGTCTATAAAATACAAACTTTGAACTTAGGATTGGTTATACTTGATTGATAATTAATTGCATCAAATTAAGAATGGTTTTAGTCATAGGCCATGAACCATATTCAATTTAAATAGTTTGTGCTAACATCAAGGAACCAAAACTATCATATCTAATCATGGAAATAAAAAAGATAAAAAAATCTCATCTCTAGGAGTCCCTTGTGCAACTTATGGACTTAATTAGTGTGATCATTATCTCCCTCGTAATGGATTCCTACAACAATTTGACATAATGTGTTAATTTAGGGACTATGGTATTAAAGAAGTTCATTCTTCTCACTATAATAATAATTCAAAAAAAACTTAATAATTAATTAGCAACAAAGGATTAAAGGAAAATGGAAATGATGGTAAATCAAGGATATATGGACATAAAAAAGAAGATAGTTTTAACCTACAACATCTGACCCAACTGAAAGAGTTTGCATGCTCTCATGCAATTATGCAATACAAACTAGGTAGCAGTGCATCAAATTGAGATCCCTCTACTCTCTCTCCATTCTCCTAATTATCTGTCTATTGTTTGGACATCGCTTGCAACTTGTCTTTGAGCTTCTAATTTTCTTGCCGCAATTGTACAATTATCTACAATAACTATCAGAATGGAAGGATAGATGGGAAAAATAATTGTTGAGAGTTTTCCCCTTCATAAACAAAAATGGATTTGGAAACATTTTCTACAATTTCAATGGTCAAATTTGTACTTGGATTTTGTGAAAGCACAATAGTGTAAGGATCTTCAACTTTTTAAAGGAAAACTTCATGATGCTTCTTTGAGTCTACCGTTATTCCCAATTCATCATGAGGAGGGCAATCATCCATAGGCTAATCCTCAATATTAGGGTTATCATAGTATCCAATTTCATTTTATGGAAATGCGTCTTTGGTTATGGTTTCTTTTCCTTTAGAAGTTATATCTATAGGCATAGGATTGATTAATAAGAAGGGGGGTGAATTAGTATCACCAAATTAGTAATTCCTATATTATAACTTCCAAATAATTATAAGATTCAATTATACCTATATTGTTGTTATCAATTAAGTGAACATCAAACAATGATATAAATAGTATGATCATTCACACAATAGGAACACCAATATTTATCTTGTGGAAACTCGATTTGGGTGAAAAAAATGGTGTGATAATAACACTCACAAATATTTTACTCTTTTGGAATACACTTTGTTACTCTTTTGGAATATGATTTGGTAGGGGCTTTCCTGATTAAGGGTTACAAAACACCTTCAAGCGTACCTTTTTAAAGGATTTTCCTCTAGATCTGTTAGGATCTTTACTCTATTAGTAGTAACTTGTTAAAGGACTTCAACACTCTAATCTATGAATGTCACCTTGTTAGAGGTTTTACAATAGATTGATTAAGGTCACTCTTATAAAATATTTAGACTATAGAAATGGTAATAAAGTAACAAAAAAATGATCTTTGGTTTTCACTATCTTTCTATATCAGATACAATGAAGCTCTTCAAAATTACAACAAACAATTCATTGTTCTCCTTTACAATTTTTCCTCACTGTGCTTTGATAAATCTATTCCAATCCCATTGGCTATTCTCATTTCTCTCTTCCTTCTCTTTTTCTTTCCCTCTTATACTTCATAAACCCTAAACCTAGATATGATGATCACAAAGACATCTCTCCATATGTGTAAAAACTTCTTGATCAATCTTTCTTTGCATGACCAAAAACATGACTTGTATTCATTGCTTTATCAATAAAAGATAACATCACTCAGAAGACTTATTTTTTGATAACCTAATAAGATAATCCATCACTCAAAACTTCTTCCATTAATTATTCTAACTATTACCCAATAAGGCGTCTTTCTTATTTTATTCTCAGTTCCTGACATTCCAACCAATAGGCTTGCTAAAGATATGGTAACAACGTGAAGTAATATGTCATACTTTTGACATTAATGACAAATTAATATAACTGGTGAAAAATACAATACATAGCTTTTCTTATTCCATCAACAACTTGTAAAATTAGTTATGCCAATAGTATCCTCTCCATATGCTTGTCAAATAACTAAATAAATGACTTCACTCTCTTGGACCTTGGTAATTTTTTGGGACTCATGTTCTATAGGGGATTTCGTGATAAGTTTAAGAAGCACCTTAGGGGAAACACCATAATTTTATGATTCATAGGTTTCTACTCCCTTATAAGGGATTTCTCCATGCATTTGACTTTGCTTACTACTTTGTTTAACCCTCTGTCACTTTTGGTTTCAAAGTACTTTGGCATACTTTTTTCCCTTCCTTTTTATAGTAGACTTGGTAGCTAAGATTGGAACAACATGAGAAACATTAGCTAACTCATGAAGACAAACAAGGGATTTCCTAGTGGTCCTATGGGTAGGAGTAATAAAGGATGTAATAACATGACTGATTTTTGGTTTTTTGGCTAGTATAGGAATAGGGGTTTTTATAGAATTAAATTTCCGGGAGGATGATGATGGTGCATCTAGTGGGATTTCAATTATTTCTTCAATGAGTAGGTGTGTTTCTTTTTCCTATGGGTTATCCTCCTATATAGGAAGATTTCCCTCTTCTTCTAGAGGGGTTTCCTCTTTTTCAAAAGTATTTGTAAAAAATTAATCCTACTAAAAGGTAACTAAGGCCATGTAAGATTATCATTTTAATTAGACTATGATGGGATATGGATTGCTCATTACCTTTCCTAAAATCATGATATGAATGCTTCAATGAATAGTACAGATGGTAAGGTGAGTTAACTAATACATGGTTATGAAGATGAAATAGTAAACAAAAATGATGGGCATAGAAATAGGCCTACCATCCCTCACAAGTGACATACTGGATAAGAAACTTAGCTACCTCATCCCATGGAAGAGACTTACGAGTTATGACTTCCCCTTCAACAATCACATCCCTTTCACCTCTTTGAAGATTTTTGTCTTATGAACTTTGATGTTTGTAGCATGTGGATTTTCTATGGGAAAGAAAAATCCTTCAAATTATGGAAGGCTTGTTACACAAGTTATTGTCTACATTATCATACAAAACTCCACCCATATTATTTGCACCTTATTCTTCTAAAACCCTCTAGAAAAATATCTAGTGACACATTCATCAAAACCACACAAATTTTTGAAGTAGGTTGTCCATTCAACTTGCTTCATGTCACTTATGATAACCTCCCATGGAAATAGGATGTAACAAACATAAAACCAACATACAAATTTTTTTTTTAACAATAAACAGTTATAAATGGTAAATGAGGGTAACTTTTAAAAGCTAGTAAATGGTGGTGGTGTAATTATGGAAAGATAGTCCACAAGAGGTACAATTCATATCATTATGAATTGTTCATTCAAACACCCGTCCCCCTCCCAATTGAGTTATGAAATGTGTTAGGTCACCTACTAATCAATAAAAAATAAAAAGAACATTTAAACAAAATTATTAAAGGGGAAGAATTACTTCTTTCATACTATGAAGTGACAAATGAAGCCCAAAAATGTGAGAGAGCGATGCGGAAGAATGTAAAAAAATCCATCATCGCAATCATAACACCAAGACAAATGTATGAAAGGAGTTGATGTTGTAGAGATCCCACACCATAGGGTCCATGTGGAGGAGGCACAAAAGAGGATCATGCAATTATGACCAAAACATACAAGGAAATTATAGAAACAAGAAGATGAGCCCCACCAACTATCAAAAGGAGAAATAGAGTGTCATGCAAAAGATAGAGGGGGATAATGGGAACATGAAGAGGCAACAAGTAGGAAATGAACTTCCTATCACAAGGAATGAAAGAAAATACTTTTTTTTTGGGCAAGGGGGGGGGAGGTGGTGAATTTTTTATAACAACACAAGGTTGCCAAAACCTTGATTTTAATCCAAATGCCATGTAGATGTTCTAGTAATCAAATTTTCACATCTAGGGATTACTATATCTACAAGCTATTGGGAAACCAATTTTTAGCTAGTAGTTGACCAATAATGGCAAAGGTCTGGTTTTCATTGTTTGATCTTTTTATTGCATTATTTTAAAGAATTTTATAGTGATCAATGTCAAAGGAAGCCAAAGGGAACCATGGTGAGTTCCTTAACCACACCAAGAAAAAAAGCTTACTCCAAGAGAGGTTTATTATATAGCTTTAGGTGGTGACCATTAATAAGGAGCTTGTGCAATTCTAAGTTTTTAGTGCAAATTCAAACAACATTATCATAGACATACTCAACTTCATAAGGTCCTAACCATCTCATATGAAGCTTACCTTTGAATCCATTGAACTAGGAGTCATACACAAGTGCCTAATCCCTAGGTTAAAAAGAGCACTATAATTTTTTTTATTGTGCCACAAAGCATGTTCCTTTTGGATGATCTCTACGTGGAAGAGTGCATCTTGGCTGAGTTCATCAAGAGAATAAAGTTGAGCAATGTGCTCTCATTGATCATTAGAGAAACTCAAACCAATTTTTAATATGCTTCATATAGTCTTGATCTTGATATTGATTCAAAGAACCACTTTCTTACCATAGACCATCTCATAAGGGGTCATACCAATAGTATTCTTCCATGTTGTGTAGTAGGCACATATGGATTTAGGAAATCGTATGGCCCAATCACACTTATGTAGGGAAACAATCTTGGTAAGGATGTTCTTGAGTTCTATATTAGTAACTTATCCATTGGATTGTGGGTGGTAAGAAGTGGAAGTATGGTGGAAAATTTCATACTTCTTGACTAAAGAAGGAATAATTTATGAAGTAAACTATGCTCCTTGATTTTAAGTGATATCCTAAGGTACAGCAAATTGAGTGAAAATATCTAAATACAAAAAATCAACCACTTTAGTATCTCTCAGATGTTTGAGTGTGAAAACTTCAACCCAGTTGGTGAAATAATTGGTGCAAACAAGAATGTACTCCTTGTTCTTAGAAGGTGGATTAATAGATTCCCTAAAATCAAGGCTCCACTTCTCAAATGGTTCAATGGATAACTAAGGGTGTAATGAAATCTCATTAGAATGTGTTAGATGACTCATTTATTGACACTGGTCACAATATTAATGGATTGTAGGCTAATAATATGCTATGGTAAGAAGATTATGAGTGGTCCTCTGAGTGTAAAAGTGTCCCCCACATGGTTTGGAATAGAAAGATCAAAGAATTTCAATGACATCCTCCTCAAGTACACATATTTGCATAATGTTGTTAATGCTACTATAGAAGAGGAGGCTGTTAATCCTAGTATATTTTCCACTTAGGTCCACCAACTCCCAAAACTCACAAGGAGAAAATTGAGGAGGGAACTTGCACATAACCAAGTAGTTGACAATATTAGAATACCAAGGAATCTTTATGGAGATGGAAAAGAGGTGTTTATCTAGTAAAGTGTTATCTATTAGAGTATGTTTATTGTCTAGTAGTTGCAACCCGGATAAGAAATTTGTAATAACATTTTCTCAGCCAGGCCTATCAAGTATAGTGACATAATATTGTTGCAATAAAAGAAACCACATAATTACTTGACCATTTATTATAGGTTTATTCATTAGAAAATGAATTTTTGAGTGACCTATATAAATAAATATTTTACATCCACTAATATAATGACAAAACATATCAATAGCATAAACAATGGCTAAAATCTCTTTTTTAGTTACAATATAGCTTACCTTTGCACCCATGAAGTTTTTGTTGATGTAGTAATTAACATAAAAGAGATTGTCCTCTCTTTTTTCCAATCATTGTACACATAGAAGTGTTAGAATGATCGATATGGATGTGGAATGGTAACCAATTTTATCCTCTAAGAATTGGGGTGGTTCCAAGCTTTGTGTTCATAGTTTTAAGATCTTCTTGTCACTCAAGTTTCCAATAACAAAGAAAATCTTTAGCTAAGAGGGAAGACAAAGGAGAGGAATTTCACTAAATTTTTGGATAAACTGATGATGATATCCAAAATGACAAGGAAACTTCTAACATCCATTTGACTAGATGGTGTAGCTAAGTCTTGTATTATGTGAACCTTGGGGATTAACCTAAATTCCTTTTGAAGAAATAAAATGGCCTACACAATTCCAATAGTCATCAAAATGTTACACCTTTCATGAATTAAAGATAAATTAGTGTCTATATATAGTTTAAGTAATTTTTCAAATTATCCTTATCCTCTTCATAATTATTTCCACCTACAATAAAATAATTCATATAAACCTATACACAATCATTAACCAGATCAAAGAAAATACTTAATACTACCCTTTTAGAATTAGTCATGGAATTACATAACCCAAAGGGAATAAAATTGTAATAAAAAGTAACCCATGGACATGTGAAAGTGATCTTGTCTTGATCTTCTAGAGAGATGTGGATCTGATTATATCCACTGAACCCATCCAAGGAAGAGAACCATTTTCCTACAAGTGTATCCAAAACTTGATCAATAAATGGTAATGAAAATTATTTTTTCTTAGCATCCATATTTAATGCTCTATAATATACATGAATTTTCCACTTACAATTTTCATTTGGTACCACAACTAAGTGAGATACCCACTTTCTATCAAAAATAGAATGGATCAATCCAATATTTAGCAGTTTTTGTAACTCTTCATTGAGTATATCTCATATAGAAGGGTTAAGTATTTTTTGTGGATGTCAAACAAGATGAATCCCCTCTTTTATATATATGTGATTGGTGCAAGTGTCTAGATGAATGTTAGACATGTCTTGGTATTACTGAGTGAACATATCCTTACATTCCTGAAGCATGGAAATACAATCCTTTATTTGAGTAGGGTATACTTATGGGTTAATATTAAGAGTACAACCTAGCAAGACCTTGATGGGTACACATTACATACAAGCAGAAATGGATAACTCATTTGATGGTTCAAGTATTTCAAAGGATAAAAATGGACTATATAAACATAAATAAGGTAACAATTGATGTAATATGAGAAAATGTTGGATAGAATAAGAACCACCTATCAAAGAAAAAATTCTAAAAGGATAATAAGTGGTTACATGTGAGGGAAAGACCAAAGTTTCTAAGATATCATTGGAGCCATACTTATTCTAGAGAAAATTAACAAGAATCTCATCCTCAATGTACTTACCAAGATCATGTTCTTTTTCAATGGTGAGGATTGGTAGTGAGTTTTCTAAGTCACTAAGCCCAAACATGATTTTCTACTTCTAATAAGGATTGAACAGGGGAATACAATGTTAATTGCTGACTTTTTCCCCATTGGAGATAGCCATGTTACTTGATTAATAATGAATGAAAGCATTGGTAGCAACCAAACAAGGTTTCCTAAGATTAAAGGTTACCCCTCCCCCTAGCTTAACTTTTTAATATAAGATTATAAATTTAGTAGGATAGTCCAAAGTATCAATAGAAAGAATCATATCTTTTATAACTCCCCCAGTCTTGATCAATGACCAATCAACCATCTAGATTACAATAGAGAATGGTATGCTCCCTTTAAGAGATAAGTTAATTTTTGTCTCATTACTCATTACATTAATAGTAGCACCTAAATATACAAGTGTATTAGGGATAGCAACCTTACCTATACTCACCTAGATGAACAAACTCCCATGATTTGTGTATTTGGGAATAGTCAAATTTCCCAACATTAGGTCTTCTAATTATCCGATAAACTGAACAATATTCAAATCCTCCTCCTTTTATTAGTGCATGAATATTTTCTAGATTATTTTATTACATACTATAATGTCCTTGATATTCTATAATAGAAGAATCTTAATATTAATATTACACAATTTATTCTTAAGATCAAACTTTATTTTTGCAACCTCTTTTTGTACAAGTTTAAATAGGAAGCGATCAGGAAATGGTGGTTCTTTTTGGGATCCTATTTGGGTTCATTATTAATATTTGTGATGGTAAGTCCTTGGAGAGATTTTCCTCATCTCAGTTGTATTCCATCTGATTCTACCATATTTACAAGGTAAGCAAGATAAATTTCCACCTTGTTATTATATATAAGTTGAGATTGACTTTTGTTATGATTAGTATTTAGTTGGATGGTCATAAATATAGGTTTTGGTGGATGGGGGATATTAGGTGATGGATTAAGTAAAGATGATGGTATGGGATGAAGAAACTATCATGGTTGTTGATAAGGATTTACGATGGATTTTGGTTGAAATAAATGTTGTGGTATAATTCTAGAGGTGGGTATGAAGAAGGAGGTGGTGCATGTGGCCCACATTCTTAATGCCTCATTTGTACACCAAACTGATAATTTGGGGGGCATAGTGGATACGACTAAGGTTTTTTTCCAACCCTCATAACATGAGCCTTGATTTGAATTTTTTTGGGCTAGCCTTGAGAAATGTTCATTTGGAAAGCTTGGTGGTACCGCCCACAATTGGAATGGGAATCTAGAAGCCATGAAGTAAATTGGTTCCATTTTATACTCCATATAAGCCACCTCTTTAGGAAAATTTATTAATGTAGAACTCTTTTTGACCTCTATTAAAAATTCCATATTAGTCCTATTATAAAAAAAATCCTCAGAGCCAAGCTTCTTATGATAGGTTCAACCATATACTACTAGAGGCTTTTTGGCTTCCTCCAATTTCCTACAAGCATAAAAAGTATCAATTTTCTTTCCTTTTAATTTAACAAATCAATTATAAAATCTTTAATTCAGTTACCAATCTCACATTTTGAAATGTTCGATGTGTTACCTATGGAATAAAACTTACTTGAACTTTTATAGATGGGTCTTTGTGACCAAAAATAATTCTTGCAAATATCACAAATATATTTGAAAGGTAACTTAGAAATGTCACCCTTACCAATAAAATTTAAGGCATACATGGTCTCATCTCAAATGCTCCCGAGGAAAAGCTCTTGGTGATAGGGATTAGATCAAGGATTCTTGAGCATTATAAAATGAATGTGAATTGTTCTAAGAAATTTTCCATGGTTTCTTCTTCTCATTGGGTCATGCAAAAGATTTCATCCCTCACTTCCTTTGTTTTGAAATATTCTTGACATTTCATCAAGAAGGACTCCTTCAATTTTTCCCATGTAAGAATGTCTCCAAGGCTCAAAAACCTTCATAAAGGTTGCATATTTTAGTGTAGCCAGGAACAATTTTAGGTTTTGAGTATCATTTTTCTAATCATAATTGTTACAAAGAACATCAAATTCAAACATGAACACATCAAGGTCCCCATTTTTGGAATAGTTGGGAAAATAATGATATTTTGGAATTATTGATGGAAAGATAGTTTTAGTGATCTTACATTATGAGTTGATGATGGATTGGTACATATTTTATGACAAGTAAATTTCTTATTGGTTGTCATTGTTGTCAATTATTTGACTAAGTGTTTTTAACATGTTACTAGATGTTGATAGAGTTGAGGATGAGCCATATTATGCATTAAGTGTTGATATCTTATAAGAAGGTTAATCTATATGTTATGATTCTATATTTATGATAGCACCTCTTTATGTCAAGAATTTAGTAAGTTATGGTTGATGACCTCAAACTGGGTAATTGCTAAAATAGTCAATGGTGAACAATCAATTTATTTGAATGTTACTTTAGATTGGCGTTATGTTTATTGGATTAGTCATAGAGTATGATTGATGATGATGTAAAGATGATATGGTTAAGATAACAACTTATAATAATCAGAGTTAAAGGTGGTTTGGAGATTTGGATGTGAAGTTCACAGGAATGGGAAAACAGGTGAGCATGAAGAAATAGATAAACCTAACAAAAATATGAATAGGGACAAATATGTAAACTAGAAAAATAGGAAAATAATAACAAACAAGTGAACAAAGAAAATAGGTAAACAAGATGAATAGGTGAACAAGTAGACAAGTAAAGGTTAAACTGGCAATGAAGAATAATTGATGGGGATTGGCAAAGAAATCATGAAATTCATTTTTTTATTGGGATTGGTGATAAATTTTGAAGAGTAGGAAGGCAGTTTCATGATTTGTGAAAAATATTTGATTGTAAATTGATCAAGGTGATACATTTAAGGAAGATTTTTCAACAAGTTTCCTTTTTGTCAAAAATGGCTTATGAGTTGCACCAATTTCCAAGGTGAATTTCAGTTGTGATTCAATGCATATTTTCTTTATCAAACTTGATTTGGATCATTGGATCTAGGGTATGCTAAGGTGGTGGAAGGAAGTTTTATTTAATAACAAAGCAATGAAGAGGAAAATTTGTTGATTGATGGTTGTAGAATTGGAGAAGGTTGCGATCACAAAGCAAGTTTTGGAATCAAGTGCGATCAAGCTAGAGAGGAGAGTATGGTATGCTAGAGAGGTTTTTAGCATAATTGGATCTAATCATATAGAGGTAGTGCAAATAACAAATATTTTCTTTATGTTACTCTTTAACCATGTAATAGAAAAATCCCTTAACATGGTGGATCCTAACATGTCCCTATTGTAAAATCCTCTAACTAAGTAGCATCCAAATGAGTTTTCAAAATCCTCTAACCAGGTTGTTCCTAGTAGGGTGAAGACTTTAATAGGTATATAGGTAAATCTTTTAATTGAATAACACCTAACAATGCTTTTTGTAACCCTTAACCAAGAAAGCTCCTCATAGGGTGTATTCCAAAAGACACACAATTTGTGGGTATCATCTCACATTGTAGTTTTCATCCAAATTAGGTTTCCAAGAGATAAATATGGTATTTATATTGTGTGGTTGATTTTTTATTATTGCATGTTGTTGAGATTTTATTTACCTACTACCTACTATGTTGATGTATTGTTTAAGAGGCTAAATGTAATGCTCCACCAAGGATCCCAAAAGAAATTAACTTATAATTTCACTAAGTTTTTCGAACATTTTTTTTGAAGATAATAACATCAACAAACATAATATAGTAGAAGAAATAACTCATGTTGGTTTTTGTTTTGGCAAGGAACATATCTGGTAGATTTAAACCTAATACCAAGAAGCATAAGATAGGGACAAGCCAGAGGATCAACTAAATCCTATATTTAGCAGGGTTAAATCTTAGTTTTGGGCCAACTTCAATAGAGTCATTAGAACTCCTTTCACTTTAGGATCTACAAGGCCAAGTTGGGCAAACCTTAGGGATTGATATGACAAATTTTATGATATACTTCTCTTCAAGACTATCTCCTATAGCAAAAAATGGTCAATATTCTTCTGTAATTTGCTTATAAACTTCCTGATCATAGTAGCTAACTATAACCAAAAGGTAGATGGAAATAAGTCTTAGATAGCAATTTTAGTTCTTCATTACATAAAATGGTAAATTGATTCTGATATATATATATATATATATAAACCGTATAAACCATCATCTTGTAATTGAAATTAATTGATCAGTGCCTTATCCATTGTTATATAGAGTCAAAACCAACAATCTTTAGACCTATTCAATTGACTTGCAATTAAATTTTTCAATAGTGGACTTTGAATCTCATTCTTATCATATCATCCTTATATATCCAAAACCCTACCACTCATTGAAAGCAATTACTTAAATTC
The DNA here is from genome assembly GCA_028749045.1 of Cupressus sempervirens. NCBI lineage: Eukaryota > Viridiplantae > Streptophyta > Pinopsida > Cupressales > Cupressaceae > Cupressus > Cupressus sempervirens. The sequence goes on from CM053791.1 coordinate 535,503,591, forward strand.
TTTGAACCAAAAGAAATCAATAAGAGACATACAACTTATTTGAATTGTATTAAACTAAAAGAAAATTACTCATTTCAATCTCAAGATAATAGATATGCAAGGGAGGAGACAAAATTTAGATACATGGATATGTAGAATTTCCTTTTGTATTATTTTCTTTGAAAATGAACACAATACTGATATAGACTCATAGTATAACTCAAAACTTGGTAGTGTGATCATTCATATTCATTGTATTCTCAAGTATACATGACTTTAAACACATTCATACAATCATAAAAATGGGATAGATTGTAAAATAACATAAGACTAGAAATTATATAGACTTTCTACCTCAACTTCACATCTTGGAAATCCTTATATAGATTGCAACAAGATACAAATGGGAGGAGGACACATGTCAAAACTTGAATGGATGCAAAAGGTGCCAAGACATGCCCAGAAAGTTATACAAGACATTCCTCAGTGTTCGATGCAAAAGAGGAAGTAGTTGAAAAAGTCAACAGGTGAAAATTCCTATCATGCACTTTGACTTTACTGCCCTTTATCTTCTATTTTCTTCAACTTCTTTAACTTCCTTATAAAGTTTCAAAATCAAAATATCTACAAGAGATTTTTACTTAATATATTATTTATCATATCTGATCCTATCCAAATCTCTCATTTCCTTTAAACCAAATATCTCACTTGGTGGGCCACTCAATGGTCTTAACCTCTTCTAGGTCCTTAGTGGCTTGAGTCCACCTAGCATCTGTGATAGCTTTAGACTCAACTAAAAATTTGTTCAAGTCTAACTCTACTCTAAACAAGGAGTCAACTAATTTATTAAAAGGGGCATCACCACTATCTTCAAAAATTGCCACTATGGCCTCTTGAGTCAAAATGGCACCAAAGGAAGTAGACCATTCCTACCAATCCCTCACTATATTACTAGCATACAAAATTGGCAGTATGTAGTGTTGAATTCCTTGAGATAAAAATTTCAACTTCCCCTGTATGAATTATAATTTCCTAGTGAAGAAGACAATTAGTTCTTTAACTACTTCTAAGCCTTCCTTCATTGTAATTATCTTATTAGGAACTTGGATGATCCTATCATCCAGCCTTGCTATTGCTAGTTCCAAGTAAGTCAGTGTGCTCTTAGCTACATTAATCCTATCTTGGATATAACTTTGTCTTAAGTCAACAAAGTATTGACTTCCACTAGGCAGGATCTGCAATGTCCTCTATTTTACTATCTTAGGGATGTGAGCAATATTTTGCCTCTTTTTTCCCTTAGTGACCCATGATGCCTTAATAAGCTCATCTTCTTCCATTTCTTCTTCTACAGTTACATCAGGTTTAGGGCTATTAGGACATACCCTCTCCTCTTCTCCTATGGATCCCTTTGGCATTTGGGCCATAATTTTAGCATGGTCAGTGACCATTTTCCTTATCCTTTGAGGTTAGGGGACAGCCACATAAAATCCTATGAAGCTAGGATCTATCCTCTTAATTTCTCTTTCTACCCTTAGAACATCATCAAGCTTGGATAGCTTGTTAGCTACCTCCCCTTCAACAATAATATTGGGAATGAGGTCTTCATGGGGTATTTCTTTAGTACTAGGCAATGCATAGTCTATGATTTCCTTGAGGGTGTTCCTAGTTATTAGGATCATACATCCTATATGGGCTAGCTGACATATTATAATGGTGGAGGAAAGAATGAATTTGGCCTAGGGATTTTTTTTCCAATTAAAAAGTCCCCCACCTTAAAACACCTATAGATGAATGTGCCTTTGTCACCTTAAGTCCCAGATACTTTGTTTACCATAAGTAGTTGCCACATGAATTCTATAATACCCAATCTAGGGGGAGTGAATTTTGGTAGTATGTGGGGTGGTTGGGGACAACCATATACTCTCATCAGGGAAAAAGTTGGGAATAGTAAAATATCCTCCAATTATGATCTAATCTTTTATCCTCAGGGAGCAGGGCTGGTCTCAAAAGACTCTTCAAAATTATAGGTGCCCTAAAGTAACCTAGGTCTAGCATTTTAATTATAATAACACTAAAATTATTTAAAAATGAGATAGAATTAGAGTAATGATAGGAACTATCCCATACCCATGTCCCACTTATGTACCCCACATTCTTGTATAGGATTAGGTGCATCAACAATGAGCAATGGTAGAATTTGAAATCTTTCATTTCCCCACTCTGGGCTAGTACAATTTTCTCCTTCATCACCTCCAAAATATACTCTACAAAATCATATTCTCTACCATGGTAGGAGTCTTGCACATCTCTAGCAACACTAAACTCAGCTCCATACACCATGTTTGTTCCATCTTTGCCCACCACCTTGTGGACACCATCTATTGTTTTCACAAAACAATTCTTAAATTTTTCCAAAGGCATCATCTTGTCCACTTTCTTTGGATAGTCACCCACCTACTTTAGGTCCATGGGAATATGTTGTAGCATTGACTTCCTAGTATATGTCTTGGTGTTTCTTTCAAATTTCTTCTGTAGGTCAACTAGGTCTACCAACTCACTCATAGCACCATCAAATCCAAATGCATCGATAAAAAAGGCATAGTCCAATGTGCATAGAACAATACCATCCCACCTATGGAATGACTTAGTGGCTGGGCTATATGATTTAATTAGGACCTTCACTAAATCAATGTCCACAGAGATCTCTAGAAAGATTAACTTTGTCATATTCTTCTTCCGAGGGTTGCAAACATGGATCTTCTTCTCTTTGTTATGGTAGAAATATTTAAAAAGCTTAGAACCTATGACTCCATGGCATGTAGCATCTCTATCCAATGCCTAGGGGTTGACAAAAACATGATCATCTATTGTATTTGCATTTGAGGATTTAGGAAACAACTTTATCCACTCTTCAACAAACCAATTAGGCTTCCTTTGTCTTGTTTTCCCTCCCTTTTTACGTCTAAATCTCTTCAACCTCCTTATCAAACATACTAACTATAATGCTAGAAAAAAGTGGGCAAAAACTATACTCAGACACTAAAAGCAATAATCTAGACACATTGAAAACTCTGTAATTGCTTGAATTATCTTCTCTCTATGAACACTAATCTTTACTTTATCATTAGGATGTTTTTATAGTTTAGTTTATAACATCAACATTCATTTTACATTGATTTTTAACATTCTTGAGCCATAAAATTAGTTTCTTTTATCACCTTAGGGGAGCATCGCCATTACTATCCAGTGTTACACTTTTTGTACATACTCAAATCCTATTGGTTGAGAGTCCTTTGTGATTTCTAGCTCAAAAAAAATGAAAATCATATATCATGTTAAACTTAGGGTTTACAATCTTACAATCATCATAGAATTCAACACCCTTTGTAGTATCTTAAGCAGCGATCAATGGCTCTACGATCTTATGACCGAAACTGAAGAAATAGATCTCTTGTAAAATCTTATGGTGGAAATAGAGGATCTATGATTTTACACTATCTTGAAATCAAATCCTTATCACATAATTGTAAACCTTGTTAAAAGCCTTTATGACCTGACGACACACTAGTTATCATGACATCTGAGCTTATCCTTTAAATTATTTACAATCTTACAATAGATAGTTTACACTGAACAATGTAGCATCTTATTTCAATTTTCTTTTCCTCATGATCTTATGATTGTGGTTTATCTATCATTTCATAACTTTGGAACTTATACTTCAAACCCTTACAATACTATGAGAAATCATTACCCTATTCCATCATAGTATTGTCAACATTATCTTTCAACTTTACGATCTCATGGTGCACTAGCATTGTAGCATCATAACACTTTATCTCTGCCCTTGATGTCTTATGATACATTGTTTATCATAAGATCAGAGATCACAATATGTTATATGAAAATAAGCTTTTGGCCCCACCAATCTAACTTAGCATCCACCTTGTATATGTTGCATCATTGACCAATCAGGATAGGGTACATGTCACTTTTCTAATACTGAACTATCACCTTTCCTTGTCATTTGTTACCTTATGATCTTACAATCATAAGCCCCCCTATGGCATCATAAGCCTAAAGCTTCTTCCTTATGACCTTATGATACCTATTGCTTCATAGCATCCTAAAGCCTTAAAACTACTTTTAAGATCTTATGATAAACTTTATCATAAGATTAAAGTGGATGACCAATGATGTGTCACAAAAATATTTCTACGTCATCGCCTAGCCCCACATTGCTTTATCAAACTGACCCATACAATCTTACAATTGTCTCTTTATTTTGCCATCAGACACCTCTGAAATTGATCCCATGATCCTATGACTGGGACCTTATTGTAACATTAGAGAACCTCAGTTGCTTCTTTGTATGTCACATTTCTACAATCCTACAATAAACTAGTTATTGTAAGGTCATGACCCTTATTTTCTACCTCTACGATCCTCTGATTTCTCATCTGTTGTAACATCTTACACCTTGGTTTAGAAAACCTTTCATCAACACTTACGATAATATGACACAAAGAAATTGTAAGATCAGGAGACTCATTTTTTAATCCTATAACCACTCAACAACCCTTTGCCATAAGATCATAACCGAAGAATTAAAAGAAAAACAATCTCTTGCTTAGATATAAAACCTAGGGTTAGGGATAGATTGTGATTTTTATGAAATTTTTCATGAAAAAGATGAAGACACAATCTTAGGGCATCATTTTTCACATAGGGAAATGGAATTTAATACTGGATTGGTAAAAAAATAATTATGTTAGGGCCATTCTCTAAAAATGAAAACAAATAAAACATTTCTAAAACATTTTCACCATAAACTTTTCAAATCTAGCTTAGTGAAAATAAGGGCTATCAACTCACATACATAAAAACAATCCATAAAAAAAATTACATCTACTAAGGATTCCATGATGTTGAATCAAATTTAAGTTTATTAATATTAAATCTAATATATAACCAAAATCCACATCATGGAATAATCACAAGTACAAATCCAATAAATAGTATACAATTGCAAAGGATGGCACTTGGCATAACTAGAATGCATAATCATCCATTGTACAAGTCATAGGGTATGAAAAGCTCAAAGAATAAATATCATCAATAAAATACATCATCTCATAAGATTTCTAATAAATCAAGTATTGTACAATAGAATAATACTATCCAATAGAAATACAAGATCAGAAAGAAAGGATCAACTATACAGGTACATCTAACAATGACATCTAATGGTCAGATCTCAATAGTATAAGAAAAATGCACTACCACCTGACCTTGTGGAACCTAAATGGACCACCCCCATCATGCTGAGGAGATAAGCTCAAGTCCCATATGAAAATCAATCCATAAGTCAAAACCAACATCTAGGTCAAGGAAACACCTGAAAGAAAACTATCTCAAAGGGTACCAAGACACAAGTATCATCTAATCCCAAAGGCAAAAAGACACGTAGGAAGTCTATTATGTAAGTGGGAAAGTCTCCTTGCATGAGCCAACTCTAAGTTACCCTGGAAGCCTCTTTGGACTCTGACCCCCTAGTGTCTCTATGCAACACCAATATCCTTTTATATAGACAAGGCATATGAATGAAGCAAAGTCACAACCAAGTATCCCTACTCCCATCCTAGCTTACACTAGCACTCGAGGCATGGGCGAGGAAAACACTAACTCTTATTAGTTCATTGTAAACCCATTTGATGCAATGTTATCACTTATTAAAACAACCTATAATGGGTTACCCAAGAAGCCACTTAGGGCTTCAGCCTCCATTGCAAGCCACTTCCCAACATACACATAGATTACCTACCCTAGGCTCATAAAAGTATAAATCATAGAATTATAGTTTTCACCTCAGCCCTTTACAAGTGACTAGAAAGCACCTATTGATAAAACATACTAATCACCTCAATCCTTTACAAGAAAGTAGAAAGCACCAAAAAACCAAATTGATTGAAAACTCAAAGGTTATATCAAGAATTTCACACCATCCACCTCACTTCTATACAAGCAACTAGAAAGCATTAACAAAAGACAACTAATCAAAAAATCAAAGGTTCTATCAAGAATTTCACACCATCCACCTCAGTTCTATACAAGCAACTAGAAAGCATTAACAACCAATAGATAAAATCTCATCATAGAAAACATGTGACACATCACATTGGTTAGGTATAAAATATCGTATACAAAACATCATTACATAACAAAACTCCCCAAGCTTCTGGTAAAACATCCTGATTTGGTTAAAGTACTCATTTGTAACCTGAACCCCAACATAAAATACAATATACATCTCAACAAAATTTTAACAATTTTTTTCATAGGTTTTTTAGGTTTTGAAAACACAAAGATTCAATAAACAAACAGGGTTACAATTTTTTCCATTTTCCCTAGTGTTGATTTGCTAATGTTTCTGAGTTCACAAGAATAATAGATTCAAAAATCTTATTAAAAGTCAATTAAATATGATATTGAACTATCAACCAACACCTGAGTTTACCAATTTTTCCCAACTCACAATTCACAATTTACTGTACAAATACATTTTAATAATAAATTAATTAAAGACTTCAATTAAATATTATTAAAATTAAATCAATAATCATTAAAATATATAATTATTATTTATTTATTAATAACATAACTTATATTAAGCTATTAATAAAATAATTGTTAATATATAACAATAAATTAATAATTAATAATAATATCAATATTAATAATATTTAATAAATAATAAATAATAATTAAAACTATATTAAATAATCTTAATTATTAATATAAATAATAATAATTTTAATTACTAAAAAATATATTAAAAAAACAACTAAACAAAATACCATGCGATATAAAAAATCACAACCCCTAACTAAGGGGAGGCCGTAAGACCTAGCTTCTTTGGCAACACTTAGTAGCTTAGCAACATTTTGACATTGTAGCCAGGGGAGGGGGAAGTTCACAACACCCTTCTCAATGATAGGGAAGTTACGAACAACCAAACATATTTTACATAGGGTTTCAAAATCATCAACTTGTTTGCAAAGGTTTTTGAATGAAGAACAATTAAATTCTCAAACAAGGTATTCAGATTTATATCACAGACAAATCAATAACGGAAATCAATTCTCTCAAACAAGGGTTTCAACCCAAAAGAATTATGAAACATGTCCATCAATCATGAAGAAGACATAATGATTTCACATAGGAAACTACTATGCAAAACTCATGAGATCCTACTTGGATTTGATGCTAAACAATGAACACACAAAGCTCACAAGCAATTTTCCCTTCTCTCGAAAGCCCTCTTCCTAGAAATTGACTCCTCTAAATTTGTGTATGGAGAAATGAGCTCTTTTCCCCAAATTAAGGCTTTGATTTTGAAATCACGCAAAACCTTTTTCCTTTATTATTTTAATTATTTTAATTTCATGCACAACTTTTACAAATTTAATTAAAATAATCTTTATTAAATTTATTTATTTCTGTCTTTTATTAAATTACAAGATGTTTTTAATAAAATATTTATTAATTTAACTAATAATAACATTTAGAGTTTATTATAAAAATGAAACTCCTAAATATATTATTATTAAATTAAATAAATATGATTACTCCAAAAAAATAACTTTAAGTATATCTTTAAATTTAATCCTTTTATTTACTTAATTTTCTTAATTAATTAAATATTGAATTTTCTTCATAATTTTTTTATTAAATTAAATCATTAAATTATTTTAAAAATTGATTTAATTATAACTGAAAATCATCATAGATCCACAAGACTAAATATGACAACTCAATTGAAGACAAAGAACATAATCAAACTCCAGGGTCAAAATCACGAATTCATTTCACTTGGCAAATTTAGAAGGTAAACAAATCAGATACTTGTCCTACTTTCTAGGACAATTGTCTTAAGGTTAAGATTTGGACTTAAGAATTATCTCCCCTCTTTTATCATTGAGATACTGTGATAGAGCACACTCATCTAGAAAATTTAGGGAAGTCGATGTTCGGCACCTACAATCTGCATAAAATCCAAGCATGTACATATACATATAATCTAAACTAAATAGGTAATGACAGGGAGTGGTGCATCGTGTAGATCCTAACTAGTAGGTGACTATGACTCCCTGCCTCAAACACATCAAAAACATCATACATAAAGTAAAACATACAAGTACACCATACACATGCAAGTATGGGGCAAGTAATCATAGAAACTACATATAAATCATTCATGTAACTAAAATCATGAAATAAATAAAATCACTATATGAACATACATGCATCATTATCGAAATAATCATGAACACATGAAATAACTAAGTAACTCAACACATATATCAATTGAAATGAAATACATCTAATCAAATCCAATAACCAAGTACTGCTACTCATAAAACATAATAAAAAACTTGGCCTAAAAGAATCCAACAATCCAACAAGAAAAGTCAACTAGGAGTAGGCATTACACTAAAGTTTAGATCAATAAACTTGTGAAATTTGGTTTGATTTAGTGCTTGTTGATTCATGGCCTCTCTTAGTAATCAAACTTTCATTAACAATCAATATTTATCCCTCTAAAAATAGGAAGTGCAGAGTAAGGTATTTTTTCATAGGGGCATCATCAGTGGCAGGTTGAATAGGAAATTCAAAGGTTATAAGGTTATTTTTATGTTGGACCAAAGCTCCTTTAGTATTACCCCCACCTAGCTAGGTTTTTTCAATTGTCTACCATGATTTCCTAAAGGATTTCTACTACCCAAGGTGAATACGAAGATTGAAAGGGTTCCTCTAGAGGCTTTCTATTACTAGCTTTGAAAGAGTCTTTATGTTGATAGAATATTTTAGGAGATATTGTAGGTGAGGTTAGTCTAGTTGGAATTATATCCCCCTGTACTAACTTAGGGCTTGTTTCTACACACAATGGGTCTTTCTCTTTTTATGTTTTCTAGGGTTTTGAACTACCTAATAAATTGTTATTTATAAAGCATCCTTGACTATCTATAGGCCTTTTCATGCACACAAATGAATTATGAAAGCACAAACCTAAGTTATTGGCTTAAATTAAAAGGTTAACATTTGTTCAAGCTCTCATGAAGTTTCATTACTGCTAACTTACTAAAAATTCCTACCTTTAATATATTTTCCCAACATAGCACCAAAAAAGTGTAGTGAAATCATGTGCTTGAGTTTTTTATAAATTGTGACTACTCAGTTCTACCTTAAAATGTCAATCAATGATAGGAAAGCTAATGTGAGATATTGTTACTATTTGCGCAAGGGATGAAGATAGAAAATGAAGGAAATGAATGTGTCTAGATTAAATTTTTAATAATGTTCAAATATTTAATCTATAGTTCTAACATTTATTCTTATAAAATTAAATTAACTTAAGAAAAATAGAAGCACAATCAAATTACACTCTTTAATATGCACACATGAAGGATATTTCTACTATCTTATCAAAGATATACTATTAATTATTTACTTTTTGAGTACTTTCTTAATATGAAGTTGTAGTGTATAATCAAAGATGGGAAGTTTAGATGTGATAGGAAGTAGTGATTTTAATGGATGAAAATGAAAAGGAAATATAATAGGAATATTAGGTGCAACAGAAAGTAGTGATTTTAATGGATGGAAATGAAAAGGGAATCTATAAGGACTGATTTTTGTAAAATCCTTACCATGTCATCAAGGTATCAAAAATATCACAAGTCAAAGATATGTGATCATAGTGAAAAGACCCAAGGCTAGTCAAAATTAAATTTTCACATAAAATTTGTCAAGTACAAAAGTTCAAGGTAATATTGCCAGAAAAGAACATTTTAATATTACATTTCAATTTTTTCATAATAGACAAGCAAATATGAGTCAAATAACATAATTTTCACAATAATAAATCTAAAAAGGAAAATTTTGACTATTTTTCAAACATACAATACATCCAATAATATAATACATAAGAACTCAGTATTTCATGTATGATCAAAATGTATCCAAATAAGACCATCTTGGTCTAGTCATCTAGAAACCACACTAAAACTTCAACCTTGTCTCGTAAGCCTCCAAACATCACGTCCACCTATGAATCCTGAGATAGGAGTGTGGCCTAGGCACTTTAACTGCCCAACCACAGACTGGTTATCTTCATTGAGGCTCTTCTTAAAATGAAAAGTGCACTGATCCTTCCTCGAGAAACCTAGCAACTCAAAATTTATTGTTGGAAACTACAATTGGAACAATTATTTTATTGACATTGATGTCAAATCTAATTATGAGTCATGTTTCTATTTGATCTAAATATCATGTCTATTAAAGAGGATTTGAGAAGTTTCTCACAGGAAAAGAACCTAGAGGAAAGGTTGAGTTATGAAAAGGAAGCTACAATGGACATTTGACTAGTTAGACTTTGACAAAAAATAGTGATTGTTTAAATCATGTTGATGTTCAAGTCTTTATAGTACAAGTCAAGATATATCACTTATGTAAAGCTTGATTGAGAAATAGAGTAAAAGATCAAGTAACTTTGAAGCTCATGTCAAGTAATGCTAGTTTCAACTAAGCCACAATAAGTCTTGAGAAAATTCAATGTTGATTGAGCATTAGTATTGATCGAGAAAACAAGTTGATGTTGAGCTAGAACTTGTACATTGACCGAGAAATTTAGTGATGATCAAGTGTCAAAACATAGTGATGGTTGAGTGATAGTATTATGAATGCGTATGTGAAATCATGATTTCTAATCAAATCAGTTGATCTCTTGGGATATGGAAAGTGTGTTGAAGATAACATTAATGAGCTAGATCATTTAATTCAAGGAGAGGATTAATTAAGATACCTAATGAATGAATTTGATGAGAAGTTTCTAGAAAATAAGGAAGATGAATAGATACAATGAACCTGATGAATCAAATCACAAACCCTAAGATCTACAGTGATTGTGAAAATAAAAAAAGACAAGTATTACCTATTTAAGGAGGTGAAGAGCTGAACTTTGAAGTGAGCACATGAAGGGGGTGATATGAGCACGAGTAATATATGTGAATAAGAGAGCATAGCAAAGAATATGCACATGTTTCTAGTGATATGGATCAAAGCTTTTGATGTTAATAAGAGAATCTAAGTAGAAGGCTTATGTTTTTTGTGAAGAGAAGCGTGAATGCTTGAAGGGTTGCCAAGAAAAAAAAAGGCAAAGGTGACAAGGCTTATTAAGGAATCATCACATGAACTGAATAGAGATCTAAAACTACAAAGTGAGTTGTAATCATATAGATCAAACCTTAATGTTTTCTTACTAATCATTGTAAGTAGTTTGTATTGAAATCCTTTTAATCAAAGGTTGACCTAACATGATCTTCATTGAAGGACATAAGAGTCTATGTAAATCCTTTAGCAAGGTGACATTCTAATGGAATGATCAAAGTCCTTTGACAAGGCCACTTCTAAAAGGGTGATTAAATACTATAGCCAGGTCACATTTAATAGTGTGTATTGTAACCTTTAACATGGTTGGCTCCTAAAAAAGCTCACTTCAAAAGAACTGGTGGTTTTTCCCAAATGGGGTTTTGACATTAAATCCTAGTGTCAAACTTGTGTTGAGTATTTTTTGGTGTTTTACATTTACATGTTTGCATTTAGCAAAGTCTATTATCCTAGGATAGTGAACTACAATAGAGATCGAGTTACAACAGGATAAGAAGAACATATATTGTTCAATGTTTGATTGTTTAAATGGTACTTATGGACCTTGAGTAATTAATTTATCCCATCACCTCTCATTTATTCTAATCATTCTAACAATTGATATCAGAGTGGTTGGTGCTTATAAGAGAAGTTTTAAGGTACTTAGAGATAAAGATCATGACTCACAAAAGGGAGGTACAAAACTTGAACAAGGAGAACATTCCTATATGGAAAATATTGATGAGGCTACAAATATCTAGTATCAATGATGCAATAATAAAATTTGTGAATAATGAATATGTTAATATAACAATTGTTCCTTTTACTACCCAACAATTGAAAGAAAAGAAAGAAAATGATCAGACAATGTTAGAGATTTCTTCAGCCCTAAGCTATGCCAAGTTTGACGACATAAAAGAATGTGATAGTGCAAAAGAAATGTGGGAAAAACTAAAAACCATATATGGAGGATATGGAAATGTCTTGAGAGCCAAATCAGACAGCCTAAGAGGAAAATTTGATGAAATGAGAATGATAGAAGGTGAGAATATAGTGTAGTATTGTTAGTGTAGTTTTTTATTTTTCCTATTTTGATAGGTTTTTCCTACACTTTTAATAATCTCGCTTAGGTTAATAAAGCATGTCTTATTAGGTGAATGGTTGTGAGGTGTCACCTTCCTACATGTGAGCATCCATTATCTATCTTAGGAAGATACTTTGCTATCTTTAGTCCAATATATGGTTGCTCCTCATTGGTTGGTGTTGCCACCTCCTCCCTCTTCCTAGCTTATATAAGCATGCTACCTGGATTGTATTTGCATCTCTTGTTTTTGCATCCTCTTGATGCTATTTTGCTTCCAGCATTTTCATTACTCTCTTGGAGACTAACTCTATGATGCTATTTTTATTTTGTATCATTTGCATTCATAGTTTAGATATTTACTCTTTGCACTAGTTTTCTGGGTTGTTAATCTTTTCAGATTCTAACAAGTATTGTACAAGAATCAAGGAAGTTGTCAATGCAATTTGAGGTGCAAATGGAATGATTGAACATGAAACAATGATAGAAAGGTATTGAGAAATCTACTTCCTATATATGTCATTAGGGTTTCTATAATACAAGATTTGAGATGTACTCCAAGCAACAAATTGACTTTGGAAGCTATAATTGGAAGACTTACTACTTTTGAGATGTCTAATTTTGATAAGTACACACCTACTGACGTTCAATCTTCTTTTTAGTCACAACATGTTCTTAGCAAAAGAAAAGGAAAACATGTGAAGAGTGACAATGACACTTCTAATGATGAGCTTGATGAACTTGAAGCACTTGTTGCAAAAATATTTGGAAGAGGTAGAGGTAAATAAAAAGGTAAATTGCCTATAATTTTTTTTTAATGCAACAAGGTTGGTCATATAGCTACTAGGTGTCCTGACAGAGAAGACAAGGATAAGAGAAAGGAAATAAAGTACAAAGGAAAGAGAGATGATCGAGACTACAAAAATAACAAGGATGAAAAATGTAAGAAATATTGTTGTATTTCTAAAGAAGAAACTAACATTGAATCTAAAAGTAATAATGATGAAGTTTTTTATGTTGCTACGAAAGAAGATTCTGATGAAGATGAGAGAACTACTTTAATTTCATATGTGAACAAAAGTGATTGATGGATAATTGATAATGGATACTCTAATTATATGACTAGTGATAGAAACAAATTTGAGGACATTTGACCATACAAGGGTGGTCATGTTAATTTTGGTAATGATATTTCATGTGTTGTGAAAGGTAAAGGTACAATTCAATTGACTAACAAAATCAATTGTGACAATGTTTACTAGGTGGAAGGACTTAACTATAATCTATTTAGTGTTTCATAGTTAAAAAAATCAAGATACAGAGTGAATTCCATCATAGAAAACCCAAGATAAATGATGTTGATGGTAAGCTGATTGGAAGTGGTGTTAGAGTAGAGGTAACTTGTTCTATCTAGATTTATCTAATGAGAAATGTTTGTTTGCACACCAAGAAGATATTTGGTTATGGCATAAAAGGTTATGTCATGTGAATTTTGAAAATTTGGTGCACATTAGTAAAATTAAGAAAGTAAGAGGGTTTCCAAAACTAAAGAAGCCTAATAATTCTATGTGTAAATAATGTCAATTGGGAAAAATGGAAAAGTCTAGTTTCAAGAGCAAAACATACACATCTAGTGATATTTTGGAATTAGTTCATACTAACCTTTGTGGACCTATTGATGTTCAAAGCTATTGTGGAGATAAGTATTTCATTATATTTGTTGATGAATATTCTAGGATGATGAATGTGATAGTTCTCAAAGATAAATTTGATTCTTTTCAAACATTTAAGTGGTATTTAGCCATAGTTGAAAAAGAAATAGGGAAGAGTCTAAAGTGTTTGAGATTTGGCAAAGGTGATGAATTCATTTCCAACAAGTTCAATACATTCTACAATGATAGAGGAATTTAAAGATAGATGTCAACACCAATAATCCCTCCTCAAAATGAGATAGCTAAAAGGAGAAATAGATCAATAATGGACTGTGCAAGAACATTGATGATGGAGAAGAATGTATTACATAAATATTAGAGAGAAGTTGTTAGTACTATTGTCTATACCTTAAATAGAGTACAAGTCAAGAAAGGTACAAATGCTACACCTTTTGAATTATGGTATGGATATGCTCCTAATGTAAAGTATTTAAAAATATTTGGAAGGAAATATTATATATTCAAAGAAAATAGGAATGAAAAACTTGATGCAAAGAGTGATGAAGCTTACAAGTGTTTAAACTCTTACACTAACAAAGTTGTGGAAAGTGAAAATGTGAAACTTGATGAATTTATAGAAAGAAATGATATTGAATGTAAGAAAGAACCTAAAGATTATAGTACATTCATTTATGTGGATGATGGTGCTCCTAGCACTCATACTAAACAAGCAAACCAAGTTTTAGCTTCCCAACAGACAGGGAATGATGAAGTGCAACAATAAGTTGTTGAGTAGTAGATAGTAGGTGTCAAACAATAGGTAGAAGATATTGAGTCAAAGAAAGGAAATTCCAACCATTAGATAGACAATATCAAGCATACAAACTTAGAACTAGAACCTGAACAAGAAAGAGAAAATAAGCTTGAGATTATTTTTCAAGATGAGCTTGTTGAAGAACAAAGAAGGAGACCACTGTATTAGCCAAGTATGTAAGAAGACATTATAAACATGAAAATATCATTCAAGATGTGAAATCTAGTGTTATGACAAGAAAAAAAACTCAGAAATAATACACGCTTACTTTGTGATTTTGAGCCCAAATCGGTGAAGGATGCTCTAGACAATGAAGATTGGATCCAGGCAATGAATGAAGAAATTAAACAAATTGAGAAGAATAAAACTTGGACCCTAGTACCAATATCAAAAGAAAAAAATGTAATTGGAACAAGATAGGTTTTTAAGAGTAAGTTGAATGAAAAAGGTGAAGTTACAAGGAAAAAGGAAAGATTAGTATGCAAAGGAAATGATCAAGAAGAAGGAGTTGACTATGGAGAAAATTTTTCTTCTATAGCAAGACTAGAAGGAGTCAGAACTTTTCTTGCATAGTCAACCTACAAGAATTTCAAGTTTTATTATATGGATGTCAAATCTACATTTCTGAATGGTACTTGAGGAAGATGTGTACATTGAACAACCTGAAGGATTTGTGGACACAAACAAGAAGAATATGGTATGAGAATTGAACAAAGATCTATAAAGATTGAAACAAGCCCTAAGAGAATGGTATGAAAAATTACATAATTATTTGGTGAAGATTGGTTTTAAAAGTACAAATGATAACAATAATCTATACTTGAAGAGTGGTAAGAACAATGAGGTACTGCTATCTGAATTTTTTTTGATGAAATTATATTTGGAGGAAAAGAAGCATTTTTGCAAATCATTTGCTGATGAAATGAAGAAGGAATTTGAGATGTCAATATTTGGTGAAATCAAATTCTTTGTGGGATTGCAAGTATTTCAAAGGAAGTTTGGTATTTTCATTACTCAGTCCAAGTATATCAAGGATATACTAAAAACTTTTGGAATAGAAGAATCAAGGCTAGTGAGCATTCCTATGTCTATAGGACATAAGTTATCTAAAAGTGATGAATCTACTAATATGAACCAAACACTATATAGATCAATGACTAGAAAATTGTAATGTGTTTTCATAGAAAACCTGATATTGAATTAGTTGTTAGGATAGTTGTTAGATTTTCATCAAATCCTAAGGAGAATAATATGATGGCAATGAAAAGGACATTGAAATATCTGAAAGGTGCAAAAGGCTATGGATTTTATTACAAGAGAAGTAATAGATTTGAACTGAAGGTATTCACTAACTCTAATTGGGAAGGAAATATTGATGATAGAAAAAGCACTAGTGGAGGTGCATTCTTTCTAGGAAAGAGATTGGTGTCATGGATAAGAAAGAAATATAACTATATTTCCTAATCAACAACCAAAGCCGAGTATGTGGCAGCTGCAGTGAACTATTCACATATTATGTGGATCAAACAATTTTTCAAAGGAATGAAGGAAAAATTATAGATCCATTGGTTATGTATTGTGATAACACAAGTGCTATATTACATATCAAAGAATACAATGATTCACACTAAAAAAAAGCACATTTCTATCAAGTATCACTACTTGAGAGAACTAGTTCAAGACAAAGAAGTGAAGTTAGAATATGTGCACACCAAAGAAAAAATTGCAAACATGTTCACTAAAGCCTTACCTAAAGATGCTCATGAATATCTTAGAGGTAAATTAGGGGTGATTCCCCTAAGAAAAATAACTTAAGGAGAAATGGTGCATTTTTTAAAATGTGCTAATAAGAATACCATACACATTGATGTAGACAGTTCTACTTTAGGAGATGCCTAAGGTAGTCAAATAAAGATGGAGAACATTATAACATATTAGTCATAGACAAATGACATTATTTAGCCAGACATGCAAATATATACATAATCAAGATGAATGTAGTAAATGAAGCTAATAAAGCTAGTGTTTTTGGCATTTTTATCAAAGAGGGAGAGAATCGTGAAAGAGGGAGAGAAATGATAAGAGGGAGAGATTTTTATAATAACTTAAACTAGTACATTTTAACTCTTTTTTTGATGAAAATTGGTCAAATTTTCCACTCATGTTGGTTGAATTTTTGACAAACTATTTTGTCGCTATTTTTGTCATCGATAATTTGACCAATTTTTGCTTTGGTAAATTTTTTGACCAAATTATCAATGATTTCTATATGTTATAGCGATAAGCTTCCTCCTTTTTTATCACTGAAAACATTCATCACCATGACTTATAATGCTATCTCCTCCTTTTTGATAAAAGAGTTTGCTATATTCTATAGCGATATCTCCTCCTTTTTTATCACCAAAAACACTCATCGCCATGACTTATAGTGATATCTCCTCCTTTTTATAGAAGAGTTCACTATATTTTATAGCGATATATTCTCTTTGCGATAGAAGAGTTTGCTATATTCTATAGCGATATGTCCTCCTTTTTTATCGCCAAAAACACTGATTGGCATGACTTATAGTGATACAAAATCTCTATCACTCATTCTTGTAATGATTATGTTTTTTTTTCATTTGCCAATGATCACTATATGTTATAGTGATAAGCCTCCTTTATCGCTCATCACTATATTGTTTTTGCAATTTCTTTGCATAGTGGTAAAAGGGATCGCTATATGTCATAGCATTATAGTTTCCTCATTGCTCATTGCTATGTCAAGATTAGGCCTTCTTCATATAGTGATAGAAGATTTTGCTATATTCTATAGAGATATATCCTCCTTTTTTATCACCAAAAACACTCATTGCCATGACTTATAGTGATACAACATCTCTCTCTCATCACTGTAATGATTATATTTTTTCTGTTTACCAACAATCACTATATGTTATGGCGATAAGCCTCCTTTACCATTTATTTCTATATTATTTTTGTAGTTTCATTGCATAGCAATAAAAGGGATTTCTAGATGTCATAGCATTATACTTTCTTCATTGCTCATCACTATGTCAAGATTAGGCCTTCTCCTTATAGCGATAGAAGAGTTCACTATATTCTATAGAAATATCTCCTTTTCGATCACCAAAAACACTCATCACCATGACTTATAGTGATACAACATCTCTATCACTCATCATTGTAATGATCTATGTCACCATTTAGGATTCCAAAACCTATTTTGGTCAAATCTTAGTTCTCTATCAAAACTCAATTTTTTTCAAAAACTAAAAATACCCTTTTGTAGATCTTAGATTCAATATCATCATTATATAAATTTTTGAGTGTTTTGATTAGTTATAATATGTTATAATTTAAAAATATTATAAGTCAATATTTTAACATTTCAAAATATGCTCCCTCAAAAAAGGGAAAAAAATAGTAAATCATATCAAAAAAAATTAAAAATTATATTTATCTGTAGGGGAGAGAGTCCTGTTCATGAATATCTAATTTTTTTTAGGAAGGTGTAGATTTGATAGGGAAGTTTTGACGAGAGGGAAAAACTGTTGGATTCTAATAAGGTTGAGCTTGAGTACTTATAAAAAAGAAAATATACATAAAAAATAATTATTTCTTTTTTTGTTCCCTAGCTATACATGTCATCTATAAAATATTTTGAAATTAGAACCAAAAAAGATGATTTACATATACTTGTTTGATGGGAACTACACCTTATATTTTTTATAGTTAAAGAAGGGACTTCAAAATAAAATAAAATAAATAAATTCTTACTCAAAAAAATTACAAAAATTATAGCCATTAAATTCATCCAATTCTACACATTTCATCAGTTTACATCATCTTCAAATTCTAAACACAAATACCATTTTTTTTGTCATTAATGTTGAACTATCACATTCTAATGTCTTGTTTCTTTATAAAAGGTGACACAGGTTTGTGCTTTTACCTGACGATCGCTATATGTTATAGCAATAAGCCTCCTTTATCGATCAACGCTATATTATTTTTGCAATTTCTTTGCATAGCAATAAAAGGGATCACTATATGTCATAGCGATATACTTTCCTCATCTCATCACTATGTCAAGATTAGGCCTTCTTCATATAGTGATAGAAGAGTTCACTATATTCTATAGCAATATAGTACCCAAAATATCTTTTGACTATACTATGATCGCTATAGTGTATCCCAACTCATGAAGCCTAATCAATGTAACTATAATAGTCTATGAAACATCAAATGAAGAAACAACATTTCTATCGATTGAGGTTTCTAATGTGCCTGTGCAAAATAAATCTCATTAATGGTTTAAAAAAATGTTGAATGATGGATTCCAATTCTTATTCAATGGTTCGAGTGAGGCGAGGCATCGAAGAAATATACAGAGAAGTCAAGGTAGGGTTTCACATCATTTGTTGAATGTTTGGTGGAATTAGTGTGACAAATGCTTACAAAATTTCTAACCACAACATCCAGGTGACTTACACCATCCACCCCTAAAGATATAACAATAAAGATAAACCCAACATTTCGCATGAACCCACCAATGTTTTATCCAATGAGGGTTACAATGTTCACACCTTCAATGCTTCAGTTAACATGACTTGTATAAGGTATCAAAATGTGACCTGTATAAGGCAGTGATGGTGCAAAACATAGCTACTCGCATGTTTGTCAGTTCACTTAATGTTATCAAGCAAGAATCTATTGAAACATATTGAGGAGGAAAGACAAAGAAATCATATATATGTATGTGTGTGTGTGTATAGATATATATATATATATATATAAGCTAGCAGATTAGAGGAGAATTATCAATTAAATATTTAAAGAATTAAAATAGGAAAGACTTCATAACCTAGCACACATTCAGTGAAGAGTGTACATGAACCATCTATGACTAGAATAAGAATTCACTAGTAGTGTGATATTATATGAGACAAATCATTAGTAGGCTGCCACAGAATATAGAGGTTTAACTAGAAAACAAAAATTGGGTAAGTACTATCTTATATACAACAAAATATATTCAAAACAACAACTTCATACCCTTGTCAACTCTCAATATCAAACTAGTGCTCAAAATAGATTACCTTAAATCATATCAAACTTAGATGTGGATAATATTATCTATTACCTTTCTCTATCAACATATAAGGTGTTCATTAATAAATTCTAGTGTAAAGGAGTTCAAATTCAAATAAAACCAAGGGTACAAACTTGGGTGTGGATAATATTATCTATTACCTTCCTTTATCAACTTATAAGGTGTTCATTAATAAATTCTAGTATAAAAGAGTTCAAATTTGAATAAAACCAAGGTTGCAAACTTGGGTGTGGATAATATTATCTATTACTTTCCTCTATCAACATACAAGGTGTTCATTATAAATTCTAGTGTAAAGGAGTTCAAATTTGAATAAAACCAAGGTTGAATTAGCAAATTTCTATAACCAGTTATATAATTTTATATAACCTTGTTAAAAAGGAATGTTACCCTGTAGAAAACAACTATGGGGAAAAACCTAATAAAATAATTTGATTGATTTTTACTATCAGATTGACTAATTTTCACAATATTCACCCAAGCATTAATAATGTGTCAAAGTCATAACTGTCTTTCATAATGAAAAATGAATTGAGCTCACAGAATGAGAAAAAAATCCAACAGAGTGCCCCCAAATAAAATCTTGAATCCACTACACTGCTATAACTTAAACATATTGAAATAGTAGGAGGAGTAAACTATGAAAAATGAAAATGAAAAACAATACAAAACTTACTGATATTTGGAGCCCACAGTGGAATGGAACTGGTTGAGTGAATTGAAAAAGAGATTATAGTTGACAACCATTTTGTCATGTTTAACAGGAGGTAGAGGAGAATAAGTTCATGTTTCTTTAGGAACACAATCAACCATAGCCATAGCTACAGCCTCAACCTCAACCTCAACTTCAGCCTCCCCTCTCTCTTTCTCCTTCTCTAGCTGATTGGGATTGAAACCTTGTATATGGTTTGAGACTTGTTACAACAACATTTTCTCTATAAATATTGCTATTGTTCCCTTGATACAATTCAAAGTGTTCATTACTCCTTTCTACAATAACATTGCCTTGAATTCTAGCATCTCTAGTTGTGCAAAGAACTATTAAGATATATAACAATTACAAAAACAAAAACATCCCCACTAAAAAATTGGACATTAATCTTTTACCCTTATTCAGAAGAAATAACATACCATATTCATCAATCAAAGCATCATAATCATAGCTCGTAGTAATAAAGGGACCTCCTATTGTACGACCAAAGTTGGTTCCTCCATTATAGTGCAAATTGTGTGACTCAAGCATTAATTCTACATATGATGTTGATGAAAGAGTTCTAAATTGTTAATGTTGTATGCTCCAATTGGTATCTCACATCATTCACATAATACAATATAGATAATACTTTCTACAAGTTAAAAAAGTGTTTTACCTAATATATTTTAAAGATGCAATATACCTATATATGGAGCATAAATGGAAATGAACAATGTCTTCTACACTGATTATCTAAAGGATTGAAGACAACCAAATTCTTTTGGAATGCTCATTAAATTGTGGCCTTGTATGACTTCTATCTTTTTCAACACATTAAGACATCCTATTGAATTGGAAATCTCTAGAATTTGGTGCACCTTGAAATGATTAACTCTCTTAGGTGCACAGGAGCCTATTTAACATAAAACATTTAGAAATTAGTAAAACATTTAACTTATAGATTTAAGAAAGTTGAAAAGGAAGATACTTACATTATTTTTACGTTTCCACAACTCTTTTCATTGATTTTTGAAAGATAACCAATATTCGTAGATATTTTAACCTCATAATTGCATGAAACTGTCATGCCCTAAAATTTGACAAGGCAAAAACACAACCAATAATTTTTATTTATTTTTAAATGGGAAAGGTAAACTAAATAGTAATATTAAAATAGGCCTATACTTGTTAAGAGTAACCCATCAAACTATGGCTGCTTGGAGTATACAACTCATATCCCTCAAGATAGTCGGAATGGTTACTTTAATATGCCATTATTTTGAATGACATGGGAGAAATTTATTTAGTCCAAATATTGTATTCCAAGTTTTCAAGGGGGGGCCAACTAGTTTCTAATAATCCTTGAAACATAAGGGGTAGCTAATGTGTCATTTCGAATTTCACATCCTATCCTTAAAATTTAGACAATTCGTATATGAATGTGAAGATAGGTGATTGTCCTAGATGTTATGTCTTCGAGTTGTCATACCATATATGTTCATAACCCTAACTTGCTATGTTTTATGCCAAATTCCATTCTAGTTTATCATTACAATGGTATAACTGTTTTAATAAATTTTCTTTGATTTTATCTTTTATTAACTTCAACTTTGACATCTTTGAACCCGATGCTACTAACTAGAATTTTTTTAAAACTACTACAACGTATTGTCATATACTCTAGCTACCCTTCCAATGAATTTAATAAACACTTACAGTGCCCTACAACATCATGACACTAATGGTGTCAATTCATATATACCACTTAATGTGTCCTATATAGTTTAAATCATTTCATATATTAGATTTATGTACGTAATTTTGGCATTATATAGATGATTAACAAAATATTTATTCCAAACATAATTATCATGTGTACTACCCTTTAATTTATTTTATTATTATTATTATTTATTATTATTACCTCTTTTATTAGAACCATGTAAAATTAATTATCAATTAAAAACCATTATTAGTTTTCCTAAGATCTACCACCCCTAATACTAATCCTAACTCTCTCTACTATCACATTCTTTTATCTACTATATTAATTCCAAAAAATTACCAAAAAATATAAAAAAATAACATAATCCTAATAGCTACTAACCCCTTTACCCTATTCAAAAATATAATCCCAAAACATAAATACCTACCCAAACAACCTAACACCCCTCACCCCTACCCAACACCTCACCTTGCATGAAAATCCCTAACTAATCTCCCCATCCTCCCATGTGAGTCTTCCTTGATCTAGGCCATGTGATCCTCTTCCTTTCCCTTTCCAAGGTGATGTGACTTTTCCCAATATCTCCTACCTTAGGCGCCTAGCTTGCTTTTGGCTTGGTTAAAAAATTTAACAAGGAAATGGTCTTATTTTTCCCTAGGTGATCGACCAATACAAGGGCTCCTGACATATGTCAGTGCATGTCCTCCCTTCAAGAACCCAAAAAGGTTGGTAAGAAGTTAAAGGTGCCTAGGGGAATGGGGGTCCTTTGTCCCCTCTTCCAAGGTGTAAATTTGTTTTGACTTTTCCTTCCTTTTGGAAGATGGACATCCACTTATGGACCTTTTTTTAATTTGTTTTGAGTTTGTTTCATTATTTTCTTTTTTTTGTTTAATTTTATTTTATTTGTGCTATGTTATGATTAGGACACATATGCCCCCCCCTAAAGATCACATGTCTCTTTGGGGGAAAACTTAGGAGACTTTCTTTTTTTTCCAACTTATATTATAACCCCTACATTTATAGGTTCGTACTAGGGGTATCAAGTATATTCCCTTATTATTTTATTGGTCTGTAATCTTGGGGGAGGAATTATTTTCTTTCCCCATACATTTTCCAGAGAGCATAATATGCTCCTACAACAAGTTTCTTTTGTTTCATTTTGTGTCATAAGGCATATAATTCCAATTTCTTTTAGAGAACTACAATGGTGGTGTAACAATGTTTGACTTGACTACTCCATTACTCTTATTTATAGGTTGATATCATGCATGCATAATCTATCCTATGAATTTTACTATACCCCAAAATTTAACTCTTTGTTTCTATTACCCAAAAATCAACTATAAATGGACTGAGGAATGAGAAGGTTCACATATATGAAATTGCTTACACTAAAGAACATATCAACATTTTTCCATGCATATGCAATAATTATCAGAATATAATACTTTCTTTTCATTGTATCTAATACATGATATATGATTTTACATTTCCTATGTTTTCAAATTGAGCCAACTATATCAATAAGGATCTACAACAACCCATGAAATGTTTCCAACAATTGATTTATAGACCAACATAAAAAGAATGTCTCATTACTTAACTTCTCATATTACTTCAAATCACATAATGTAAAACTTACGATAATTTTACTAATCTACCTTGCATAATGGTTACAAGGATTATCCTATATGAAGACCCCATAAGATGTAACTTTAAACTAAATGCATACATCTTCATAGGTGCAACAACTTGATCATCAAATTTTTAACATGCCTTTCCTTACAAGGGATATTTCCATACAAAGATAACTATTTACAATTTTCCCTAAACTTCACTTTACATTATCACAACAATGTAAAACAAGAGGTAGATTCCATTTTCTTTACAGTGAAACAACTAGGGAGCTTAACATCCCAACACATGAAGAGTTTACATGGGTGGGATCAATCTCTCCGCACACTTGACTTTCAACATCTCTAATACTGAAACCCTAATATCTTCATTAGATCTATTTTCTCAAAAACCTACAAAAACACACAAAACATGGAACCATGGAGGCTCACCTCCCAACCTAGGCTTCCATGAACCCACCCACCAAGTAGGGGAAATAATGTCCAAACGAGATACATACACAGATCACTTGTCAATACATGAAACACATCACATAACACAAAACAATCCCTCCCATGGCTTGCACATTGATTCACCATTGGAATCTTAAAATATTGGGTGAAGGTGGACTCTTGAAAGAGGAGATGCCATATCCATAATACAAACACCATATTGCAATTTCATTTTGCCTCTCAAGGCTATCATAAACATCTCCTCCTTCTTACACACAAAACTCCTTGTATCTCCCAAAATAACAAAGGCATATGGCTTCAATGGAGCCCATACTCTATGAAAGAAAGAACAACTCCTCATCATGACATAAATTTTTTCAACTACAATGAAGAGCCCAACTAACCCCTTCACCCAAGGCTTCTCTTCCCTCTCAAGGGTGAGTGAATCCTTCACACCCATTAACACTTGGCATTCAAATAAAAAAAAACAAGAAGACTAAGAAGGAAAGCCAAGAGATTTAAATGAACACCATACATCTTCACACCATCACAACATAATTCCAAAACCTATAATGCAAAGATTTCACAATACAAATGTGTGATTCCATAAAAATTACTCCATGCTTGGAGATTCATTATGAAATGCTAAAAGAAAGAAAATGGTCATGGTTTGAACACCAACCTTGGTCCAAGCTAAAGAAATTGATAGCCATTGTAAAGCTCCCTTAATCTCCCTCCAAACTCTAACTATCTCTAAACTTAGAGAGCGGGTGAACACCCCACTAATTTGTCCAAGACTCTCTAATAAGGCCTTCCCACTAACTATTTAAGCAAAAACACCAAGCCACTTCCTCTTACAAACTTGTCTTCCTCTAAGTTTGCTATATTTGACTTAGTGGAAACATGCAAGAGAACACATGTGACAACTCCATTTTCGAATTGATGGAAGAATGCATGGGTAAAGGCCCCCCCTAGGCTGTCTAGGCACTAATATGGTCAAAATTAGGTCCCTAACATGTTATAATATCACATGGGTGTCTCATTTTCACCTAAAAGATACTTTGGGACCACCTAATGACCCCTCAAAACCCTAGCCAAGTCCAATTTCATATTTCCTTTGATTGTGACCCATCCTACCCCTTGTCAAGTGGGTTTACTTACTCATTAGCAAGGTAATTAGTTTTAGGGTAAAATGCCACTGTAGTGCCTGCTCCTAGTTTACATTTTTCGAGCTACATTTATGTTATGATTGCCAAACTCTTTTAGGCCAATTTATGTTTGATGAGTAGTATTATTATTTTAGAGATTATCAGATGATGTTTACACTCAGTTTATTATATGATGAGATTACTTGGTACTCTATATTTCATGCATGTATGATGATTATTCAATGGTTTTAGTTATCGATGATGATTAGTTAGATGGCTTATTATTTCATGTGCCTCTTATGGATACTTACCCCATACTGCATGTGTATGGTGTGCGTGCTGTTTTATTTATGTATGGTGTTTCTGATATGGTTAAGGAAGGGAGTCGTAGTCACCTGCTAGTCGAGATCTACACGATGCACCACTTCCTGCCATTGCCTGTTTAGCTTAGAATATTGTGTTTGTACATGCGTGGATTTTATGCAGGTTGCAGGTACCAGGTATCGACTTCCCTGAATTGTCAGGATGAGCGTACCCTATCGCACTGTCTCAATGGTAAGAGAGGGGAGATAAACTCTTAAGTCCAAATCCTAAACCCTCTAGCCAATTGTCCTAATTGATAATTAGGACAAGTATCTGAGTTAGTACCCTCCGAATGCATCAAATGATGTAATTTTGTGATTATAACCTTTTTGTTTGATGTGGTATGTATTTTTTTTCTATGATGGGTTTTCGTATGTTGCTTTATGAGTCCTTGGTGTATTTTTCTATTAATTAAGTCTAATTAAAAAGACAAATTAATGATTTAATTTAATAAGGAATTATTATGATATCTTTATATTTAATTAATTAATTAATTAATTAAATAAAAGAATTAAAGTTGGAAATTAAAGTTTAAGATATATTTAGAATAGGATAATATTTATTTAATTTAATAATAATATATTTGGAGTTCATTTTTAAATAAATGCTAAGTATTATTGTTATTTAAATTAATTAAATATGTTATCAATTAAGTTCTAAAATAAATTAAAAAGTTGAAAGATATTAATTTTATTAAGAATTCTAGATCGCATGATCTAAACATGAGTTAAATATAAGAATTAAATTAAAAGATTAAATTATAAAAATTAATAATGTTATTTTAATTTCTTAAAAGTGCACATAAGATTTAAAGTAATAAATTAATTAAGAATTGAAGTCAAGTGAAATTTTAAATAAAGTTATTTAATCATTCAACTTAATGTGCATGAAAGTTGAATGCAAAAGAATTAGAAAAGATAATAAAAGTTAATTTGAGTTAACTGAGTTGTGCAAAGAGTCTTCTCGGGTAAACGCACAATTAGTGCCCCGAATTGAGGAGAATTTGCTTATCACAACTTTGGGGGTTCATTTTTTTTGAGAGAGGAATTTGGACGGGAATTAGGAGGAAGACAATTTTTGGAAGAAAATTTCAGAAGGCTAATACGAAGAAAGTCTCGAAGGGAAAGGTTATTGAGAGGAGCGAATTCGCATACAGTTTTCTGGAGGTTGCATAATAGCATCAGGATCAGGTAGGGTCTTGTGTTTTTTATCCATTAAATTTGCAATTATCCCTTCCTGCCTTCTTCGTGTCTGGGGTTTGTAGATATGAATTCTCTGTTATAAAAGTTTTAAGCTTTCAATCTTGTGAAGCTATTAATTATTCGTCAATAATTTCTGTATCCATGGAGACTGGATGAATTAATTAGAACCCTTGTTTTCCTGATTTAGAAATTAAGATCTAATTTGATAAGGGTTTTATTTTTAATGAAATTGAAAAGTTCTAGATAAATAAATATATATATATATATATATATATATATATATATATATATATATATTTATATTTTTCATATTTACCCTTTTGAAGAAATTGCTTTATAAAAAAATTATAAAAAAAAAAAAAAAAAGAATTTAACAAAATTATTTTTGTTAAAATAAAATTTATTTTATTGTTTAGAATAAAATCAAATCAAATTTTAAAAAAAAAAAAATATATATATATATATATATATATATATATAAATATATATATATTTAAATATTATATAGTGGGGGGGGAGGGAATTACCCCGTACCCGCCCCCACTGTCGACGCAGGCCGACAGTACCTGCGTCACAAGTACTGCGACGACAGGTACAGAGTACCTGCCACCGCAGGCCCTACGACCACAGGCCTGCGGCCAAAGCCGACGGGCTTTAAACGTGGGGAAGAATTTAATTCCGTTTTTTATTTTTTTTTAATTTTTTTTTTATATAATTTTTTTTCATGATAAAAAAAAAATGAAATTTTATTTAATTAAAATTTTTAAATAATAAAAATTATAATATATTCAATTTTTATAATATATTAAACTTTTTAAATATTTAATAAATAAATATTAATTGCATAGATATAGTTGTAGATTTTAATTTATTAATAATTTTGTTTAAATATTAATAAATTAACAATTAGTAGTGGGATTAAAATAATTAATTAGATCTAATGAATATTGATTAATTTAATTAAAATTAGTTTAATTAAGTTAATTAATAATGAATTCTATTTGACTAAATTATAAATTTGGATATTGATTTAATGAAAGTTATTATAGAAATGGGTTATTCGAAAAAGGGTAGTTGTGAAAACTTTGTTACTTGAATTCGACATTAAACTAAATCACAAACCTTACCTTAACTTAAATAATATACTTTCAGATCCAATCTCTGAGACTTTGATGTTGTCTTTATACTTTGAATGTTTTGGGGTTGGTTTAGCGTTGACCAGTTCAGGTTGTTACCAGAGGCTCGGGGTTTGTGAATGTGATGTCTTGATGATTTGGTCTCGATCTTTCTTAAACCTGACCATGGTAATGTGATGAAGTGCTCTATGACATGATTGTGTTTACTGTTTGTGATTGCTTTCCAGTTCCTTGTGTGAAGCTGAGATGTATGTATTTGACAATACCTAACTTAACCATTTCTGAGTCTCAATCAGTTATACTTGTATTACTTTCTGGTTGCTCATTAGAGAACCATTGGATTTTGTGACTTATCATTGATGCCTTCAGTTGCTAATAGAGAACTGTCGTGATTACTTGATTACTATTTGATGTTATCTGTTGCTCATGAAGAACTGATATATTTTGTGGATTATCTTTTTATGATATTTTCAGTTGCTCGCATAGGACTGAGATGGTTTTATTATGATTCTTTGATTTATGAGTTCATGAGCTAGGGTAGGTTATCTATGTGTAGAGTCGGGAAGTGGCTTGCAATGGGGGTCAGAGCCCTAAGTGGCTGCCTTGAGAAACCCATTGTAAGTCGTTTTTAATAAGTGAAAACATTTACACTAAATGAGAGAAAATGAACCTAATAAGATAATTGTATGTTCTCTCCCATGCCATGAGTGCTAGTACAGACTAGGATGGGGTAGAGAGGACGCTTGGTTACGACCTTGCATACCATAGTATGCCTCGTCAGTACGAGAGGATACTAGTGGCCGCAGGATCAGTAGGGACCCGGGATTCCTAAGGGATTGCTCGGGTAACTTCTACATGACTTTTGCGATGACACTTTCCCGCTTGCATATTAGGTTTCCTACGTGTCTTGTGGTACCTCTGGGATTTAGATGTCGATCTTTTTAGGAACCCTTGAGTTGGCATACTTATAGGATCTCCTGGACTTAGAAAGTATTTATGATTATAGGTTTTGTTATCCTATTTGGGACTTGAGACTATCTCCTCAGCGCGGTGGGAGTGGACCATTTAGGTTCCACGCGGTCGAGTGGTAGTGCTTTACTCTTACCATTGAGATCCGTTTCGTGGTCACCGTGGCTGGAGTTTTCGTGATTGGCATTTACCTACACTATGTTCTTGGATTAGTATGATGGATGATTAGATTTTATGATAGATGTTTTATCATTATGGATGTATGGATGTATCATGTATGGTGAATAATTTTCATATATTTTTACTGTACTTTGTATCATGGATTTGAGGATGTTGTATCTTGATCTTTACATATGTATATTCTTTTAAGCCTTTCATACCCTGTGACATGTACAGTGGATGAATGAGCATTCCGAATTAATTTGCCAAGGAGCATTCAAAACAAATGTATATTATGGACATTGGAGTTTCTGATTATTCTTCTATATGTATGTGTTAGTTGTTAGACTTAGAATTAATTAAATTTAAACGTGACTCAACATCTTGGGATCTTTAAGAAATGTAACTTGCAATGTATGTTTGTCGATGATTACATGTTATTGCTTCCGCTACTATTTGTTTGATGTGTATGTCATACTTTCTTACTTTAAAAAAAAAAAAAATGTTTAGTAAACTTAGTGAAACTTTAGGTTAATTCTTTTGGATCCCTTGGCGGGGCGTTACATCTGGTATCAGAGCCCAAGTTTCTACATTGGGAGCTCTGGGTATATTGGAACGCCACTAGTGTTAACTAGTTGAATAAAAATGCAAACCTTAAACTAAAACTTGAAGCTAGTTGAACTGAAACTGTATATAAACTATTAGTTACCTATTTTATTCATACTTCAACACTCAAAACTTCAAAACTGAAATTATACTTAAACTGAAATTATAGGTAAACTGAAAACTGAAAATATCTTGTTTGCAAAACATGTGTCTTTTATCTATGTATTTCAGTAGTATGTTTCATGATTATTTTAGCATCTTGTGTCTTGGATATTATTGTAGGATGGTATCTGGGACGAGATCTTCCGTTAGGGGCCGTAGCCTTGGCCGTGGCAGAGGTCGTGGACGAGGCAGAGATGTTAGTGTTCATGAG
Organism: Cupressus sempervirens; assembly: GCA_028749045.1. NCBI lineage: Eukaryota > Viridiplantae > Streptophyta > Pinopsida > Cupressales > Cupressaceae > Cupressus > Cupressus sempervirens. The sequence continues at coordinate 535,533,883 of CM053791.1, forward strand.
TCTATCCATGAGAGCCCCATTCAGGAAGAGAATAGGGAAGAGCATGTCAGTGAGCATCAGGAAGAGAACCACAATGAGGGACATGCCGACTCTGAGGAGGTTGATCTGAGGCAAATGATGCGGACCCTTATTGATCGCTTACCTCCTATTCTTGAGCAGGATAGAGCACACCAGGATGGACATGAGCATAGACGCAGATCTAGGAGTCCTCAGAAGGACCGACATAGATTCATAGTATCTTCTCAGATGAAGGATCTTCAGAGGTCCAAGATCAAACCCTTTAATGGGCAAGGTTCTGGGTATGTAGCTGAGCAGTGGCTTATTGCCCTTGACAGGATTTTTGCTATGCAGGACTTTGATAGTAATGTCAAAGCGAGGTTTGCCATTACCAATCTGGAGTTATTTGGAGCCACCTGGTGGAGTATTGAGGAGAAGAAGTTGGGCATTGACATGGGTAGTGTCACTTGGGAGATTTTCTTGGAGAGTTTTCATGAGCGATTCCTACCAGAGGAATGGAAGCAGCATAGAGCAGATGAGTTCCATAACCTGAGACAGTTCACTATGACCGTTGTAGAGTATGAGTGCAAGTTCTATGAGCTCATGCCTTTTTCGGGATTCAGTGATAACCCAACACAGTTGGCACAACATTTCATTTGAGGATTGAACAACCGTTTTATTGGGGGTGTTAAGGTATTTGAGCCTAAGACCCTCAAGGATGCGGTACATCGAGCTATCCTGGTAGAGCTGAGTGTCAACTTTGGGCAAGGAGGATTTGTGGGAGCGCCTACTATAGCAGGATCTAAGGGCAACCACAATTCCGGTGGAGTTAGGAAGCCTCCCTTCCCTAGGAGGAATCAGTATTCTCAGCCGCATTCTCAGCAGTAGCCTCAGCAGCATAAGGGATTTTACCCTCAGGCACAGAGTGGTGGCGGTGGATCCAACCCTAGGATCAATCGCAATGCTCAACGTAATAGGCAGAATCAGCAATCTCGGCCTGCACAGAGCAACCAGTCTTTTTCTAGCAGGGGTAGTCACCAGCGGTCGAATGCACCACCTATAGGGAGAGGATCTGGCAGAGGCACGGGATGTTATTCATGTGGACAGATTGGTCATATTGCAGCATACTGCCCACAGCGAGCATCTCAGTATTCAGGACCCAGGCCAGCAGCATCTGAGCCTACAGTCGGAAATACAGGTGGATCTCATAGAGTTTTTGCAGCGGTGGATCACCGTCAGGCAGACCATCAGGGGACAGTAGTCGAGACTACAGGAGCTATCCGAGGTACACCTCTCTCTGTATTATTTGATTCAGGTGCTACAGATTCTTTCATTTCTCCATCTCTAGTTGATAAGTGTAAGCTGGAGTCGGTTAAGCAAGACCATGGTTGGCAAGTGGAACTAGCCTCAGGTGCTAAAGTTTCCACAGATTCAGTAGTTCACAAGTGTGGACTTAGCATAGGAGGGTTCGAGACTTCAGTCGATTTTCGAGTTATTCCTCTTGGCTCCTACGATGTGGTCTTAGGTATGGATTGGCTTGGCTCTCATAGGGCTAGTATTGACTGAAGAAAGAAGACCATTTTGTGTCAGGATGACCAAGGGAAGGATGTGGAGATTGTGGGGATACCGAGGCCTATATCCCTACGGATGATCTCTGCTATGCAACTTAAGCGAAGCTTTCATAAGGGGTGTCAGGTATTTGCCGTTTCGGTAAATGAGCTTGATGAGGAAGAATCTACGAGGAAGACCCTAGATCACCCTATTTTACAGGAGTATGTTGATGTCTTTCCGAGTGAGATTCTAGGCATGCCTCCGAAGAGAGACATTGATTTTAGCATTGAGCTCACTCCAGGAGCGGAACCTATTTCTAGAGCTCCTTACCGTATGACCACTCAAGAGCTAAGTGAGTTGTGTTTGCAGTTAGAGGAACTTTTGGCCAAGGGTAGTATTCGACCTAGTGTATCACCATGGGGAGCTCCAGTGCTCTTTGTGAAGAAGAAGGATGGCTCTTTGCGCCTTTGCATTGATTACAGACAGCTGAATAAGGTGACAATAAAGAACAGGTATCCTTTACCTAGGATTGATGATTTATTTGATCAGATCAAGGGAGCTACAGTGTTCTCTAAGATTGATCTTAAGTCAGGATACCATCAACTTCGCATCAAGGAGGCTGATATTCATAAGACCGCCTTCCGAACTCGCTACGGGCATTATGAGTTCACAGTGGTACCCTTTGGGCTGACGAACGCTCCATCAGTTTTCATGTGCTTAATGAATGGGGTGTTCCGTTCCTATCTTGATAGATTTGTTCTTGTGTTCCTCGATGATATTCTGATATATTCTAAGTCCCAAAAGGAACATGAGGAACATTTGAGTTTAGTTTTGCAGTGCTTGAGAGATAATCAACTTTATGCCAATGCGGCAAAGTGTGATTTCTTTCAATCAGAGATACACTATTTGGGACACGTTATTTTAGGCGAAGGTATCTCTGTAGACCCTGCGAAGATCTAGGCAATAGTCAATTGGCCTGCACCCACTACTGTGTCGGAGATTCGTAGTTTCATGGGTCTAGCTGGGTATTATCGCAGATTTGTTCAAAACTTCTCCAGATCAGCACACCCTATTACCTCCCTTCAGAGGAAAGGAAAGAAGTTTCTTTGGACAGAAAAGTGTGTAGAAGCATTTCAGAAACTCAAAGAGCTTCTGACCAGTGCACCGATCTTAGCTGTACCTGATCCAGAAGGTGAGTTCATGGTGTGTACCGATGCTTCCCTCGAGGGTATTGGAGCAGTTCTAATGCAGAATGGTCGAGTGATTGCATATGAGTCACGCAAACTCAAGGATCATGAGTTGAATTATCCTACACATGACCTTGAGTTAGCAGCAGTAGTTCATGCCTTAGTGAGATGGAGACATTTCTTGTTGGGACACAGATTTGAACTACATAGCGATCATCGTAGTCTTCAGTACATATTCACGCAGCCTAATCTGAATGCTAGGCAAAGGCGTTGGATGGAGTTTTTGTGCGAGTATGACTTTGAGGTGAAGTATATCTAGGGGAAGGATAATGTCGTAGCTGATGCTTTGAGTCGCAGGAAACATGTGATATCATCTATGACTCTTAGTGTCGATTTGAGATGTCAGATACTTCAGGCACTCCCCACTGATTCATGGTATCTGGAGGTGTGCAGTGAGATCAATTCAGGGAGAGCCTTGGAGGGAAAGTTTTCAGGCTATGTCCTAGAGTCAGATGGCCTTTTGAGACTTTCAAGAAGGATCTATGTGCCGCTACTGGATGAGCTTCGCATATTGATCCTATCAGAGGCGCATTGTGCACCTTACTCGACACATCCAGGTGTCAAGAAGATGCATGCAGATTTGCGACGTTTATTCTTTTGGTCCGGGATGAAGCGCGACATTGCTGATTTTGTGGCTAGATGTCTTGAGTGTCAGAGAGTCAAGGCAGAACACCAACATCCGGCAGGACTTTTGCAACCGAATCTCATTCCTTCATGGAAGTGGGACATCATCTCTATGGATTTCATAGTAGGATTACCTATGACTCTTCGTCGTCATGATGCTATCATGGTCACCGTTGATCGGTTGACCAAGGTGGCACATTTTGCACCAATCAGGTCTTCCTACACTGCAGCTTCAGTAGCTAATGTCTTCATGCGTGACATTGTGAGACTACATGGTATTCCCCGAAAGATCATTTCGGATAGGGATCATGTTTTCACTTCCGCATTTTGGACATCGCTACAGCATGATCTTGGAGCACAGTTGAACTTCAGTTCAGCATATCACCCAGAGACAGATGGGCAGACAGAGAGAGTGAATCAGGTTCTCGAGGATATGTTGAGGATGTACATGATGGATAGGCAGACTCATTGGGAGGACTATCTCTACCTAGTGGAGTTTGCTTACAACAACGGGTATCACAGTTCTATTGGCATGGCACCTTTCCAAGCCTTATATGGACGCCCTTGTCGTACACCTTTGAGTTGGGATAGCCTTGAGGATCGCATCCTGTTGGGCCCAGAGATGCTTCGTGACATGGAGCAACAGGTGGTGCGTATCCGAGAGCACTTGACAACGGCACAGGATAGGCAGAAGAAGTATGCCGATGCTCATAGGTCAGATAAGCAGTTTGCTGTGGGTGAGAAGGTTTTCTTGAGAGTGCGTCCGCAGAAGAGTCCGATCCATTATGGAAAGGGCTCGAAGCTAGCACCTCGCTTTGTGGGACCATTCGATATTCTTGAGAGGATTGGTCCAGTTGCCTATCGTCTTGCTTTACCGCCCAGCCTTGCTCGCATTCACGATGTTTTCCATGTTTCAGTACTTAGACAGTATATTCCTGATGTTGTACATATTCTTGATTGGAATGCATTACAGGTAGAGGACGGGTAGCTGGCTTTGGAGCCAAGTCGTATTCTGGAGCAGCGGGAGTTGACCCTCAGGGGTCGAACCATAGAGCAGGTAAGGGTCCAATGGGACCCTACTGATGACTCTTCAGCGACATGGGAGGATGCATCTAGATTACGGGATTTATATCCCTATTTGTTTATAGCCTTCCAGGAGTAAGCCTAAGTCTAGGGGGGGTGGATGTAGTGCCTGCCCCTAGTTTACATTTTTCGAGCTACATTTATGTTATGATTGCCAAACTCTTTTAGGCCAATTTATGTTTGATGAGTAGTATTATTATTTTAGAGATTATCAGATGATGTTTACACTCAGTTTATTATATGATGAGATTACTTGGTACTCTATATTTCATGCATGTATGATGATTATTCAATGGTTTTAGTTATCGATGATGATTAGTTAGATGGCTTATTATTTCATGTGCCTCTTATGGATACTTACCGCATACTGCATGTGTATGGTGTGCGTGCTGTTTTATTTATGTATGGTGTTTCTGATATGGTTAAGGAAGGGAGTCGTAGTCACCTGCTAGTCGAGATCTACACGATGCACCACTTCCTGCCATTGCCTGTTTAGCTTAGAATATTGTGTTTGTACATGTGTGGATTTTATGCAGGTTGCAGGTACCGGGTATCGACTTCCCTGAATTGTCAGGATGAGCGTACCCTATCGCACTGTCTCAATGGTAAGAGAGGGGAGATAAACTCTTAAGTCCAAATCCTAAACCCTCTAGCCAATTGTCCTAATTGATAATTAGGACAAGTATCTGAGTTAGTACCCTTCGAATGCATCAAATGATGTAATTTTGTGATTATAACCTTTTTGTTTGATGTGGTATGTATTTTTTTTCTATGATGGGTTTTCGTATGTTGCTTTATGAGTCCTTGGTGTATTTTTCTATTAATTAAGTCTAATTAAAAAGACAAATTAATGATTTAATTTAATAAGGAATTATTATGATATCTTTATATTTAATTAATTAATTAATTAATTAAATAAAAGAATTAAAGTTGGAAATTAAAGTTTAAGATATATTTAGAATAGGATAATATTTATTTAATTTAATAATAATATATTTGGAGTTCATTTTTAAATAAATGCTAAGTATTATTGTTATTTAAATTAATTAAATATGTTATCAATTAAGTTCTAAAATAAATTAAAAAGTTGAAAGATATTAATTTTATTAAGAATTCTAGATCGCATGATCTAAACATGAGTTAAATATAAGAATTAAATTAAAAGATTAAATTATAAAAATTAATAATGTTATTTTAATTTCTTAAAAGTGCACATAAGATTTAAAGTAATAAATTAATTAAGAATTGAAGTCAAGTGAAATTTTAAATAAAGTTATTTAATCATTCAACTTAATGTGCATGAAAGTTGAATGCAAAAGAATTAGAAAAGATAATAAAAGTTAATTTGAGTTAACTGAGTTGTGCAAAGAGTCTTCTCGGGTAAACGCACAATTAGTGCCCCGAATTGAGGAGAATTTGCTTATCACAACTTTGGGGGTTCATTTTTTTTGAGAGAGGAATTTGGACGGGAATTAGGAGGAAGACAATTTTTGGAAGAAAATTTCAGAAGGCTGATACGAAGAAAGTCTCGAAGGGAAAGGTTATTGAGAGGAGCGAATTCGCATACAGTTTTCTGGAGGTTGCATAATAGCATCAGGATCAGGTAGGGTCTTGTGTTTTTTATCCATTAAATTTGCAATTATCCCTTCCTGCCTTCTTCGTGTCTGGGGTTTGTAGATATGAATTCTCTGTTATAAAAGTTTTAAGCTTTCAATCTTGTGAAGCTATTAATTATTCGTCAATAATTTCTGTATCCATGGAGACTGGATGAATTAATTAGAACCCTTGTTTTCCTGATTTAGAAATTAAGATCTAATTTGATAAGGGTTTTGTTTTTAATGAAATTGAAAAGTTCTAGATAAATAAATAAATATATATATATATATATATATATATATATATATATATATATATATTTATTTATATTTTTCATATTTACCCTTTTGAAGAAATTGCTTTATAAAAAAAAAAAAAAAGAATTTAACAAAATTATTTTTGTTAAAATAAAATTTATTTTATTGTTTAGAATAAAATCAAATCAAATTTAAAAAAAATATATATATATATATATATATTTAAATATTATATAGTGGGGGGGAGGGAATTACCCCGTACCCGCCCCCACTGTCGGCGCAGGCCGATAGTACCTGCGTCGCAGGTACTGCGACGGCAGGTACAGAGTACCTGCCGCCGCAGGCCCTGCGACCAAAGCCGACGGGCTTTAAACGTGGGGAAGAATTTAATTCCGTTTTTTATTTTTTTTTAATTTTTTTTTTATATAATTTTTTTTAATGATAAAAAAAAAAACGAAATTTTATTTAATTAAAAATTTTAAATAATAAAAATTATAATATATTCAATTTTTATAATATATTAAACTTTTTAAATATTTAATAAATAAATATTAATTGCATAGATATAGTTGTAGATTTTAATTTATTAATAATTTTGTTTAAATATTAATAAATTAACAATTAGTAGTGGGATTAAAATAATTAATTAGATCTAATGAATATTGATTAATTTAATTAAAATTAGTTTAATTAAGTTAATTAATAATGAATTCTATTTGACTAAATTATAAATTTGGATATTGATTTAATGAAAGTTATTATAGAAATGGGTTATTCGAAAAAGGGTAGTTGTGAAAACTTTGTTACTTGAATTCGACATTAAACTAAATCACAAACCTTACCTTAACTTAAATAATATACTTTCAGATCCAATCTCTGAGACTTTGATGTTGTCTTTATACTTTGAATGTTTTGGGGTTGGTTTAGCGTTGACCAGTTCAGGTTGTTACCAGAGGCTCGGGGTTTGTGAATGTGATGTCTTGATGTTTTGGTCTCGATCTTTCTTAAACCTGACCATGGTAATGTGATGAAGTGCTCTATGACATGATTGTGTTTACTGTTTGTGATTGCTTTCCAGTTCCTTGTGTGAAGCTGAGATGTATGTATTTGAGAATACCTAACTTAACCATTTCTGAGTCTCGATCAGTTATACTTGTATTACTTTCTGGTTGCTCATTAGAGAACCATTGGATTTTGTGACTTATCATTGATGCCTTCAGTTGCTAATAGAGAACTGTCGTGATTACTTGATTACTATTTGATGTTATCTGTTGCTCATGAAGAACTGATATATTTTGTGGATTATCTTTTTATGATATTTTCAGTTGCTCGCATAGGACTGAGATGGTTTTATTATGATTCTTTGATTTATGAGTTCATGAGCTAGGGTAGGTTATCTATGTGTAGAGTCGGGAAGTGGCTTGCAATGGGGGTCGGAGCCCTAAGTGGCTGCCTTGAGAAACCCATTGTAAGTCGTTTTTAATAAGTGAAAACATTTACACTAAATGAGAGAAAATGAACCTAATAAGATAATTGTATGTTCTCTCCCATGCCATGAGTGCTAGTACAGACTAGGATGGGGTAGAGAGGACGCTTGGTTACGACCTTGCATACCATAATATGCCTCGTCAGTACGAGAGGATACTAGTGGCCGCAGGATCAGTAGGGACCCGGGATTCCTAAGGGATTGCTCGGGTAACTTCTACATGACTTTTGCGATGACACTTTCCCACTTGCATATTAGGTTTCCTACGTGTCTTGTGGTACCTCTGGGATTTAGATGTCGATCTTTTTAGGAACCCTTGAGTTGGCATACTTATAGGATCTCCTGGACTTAGAAAGATTTATGATTATAGGTTTTGTTATCCTATTTGGGACTTGAGACTATCTCCTCAGCGCGGTGGGAGTGGACCATTTAGGTTCCACGCGGTCGGGTGGTAGTGCTTTACTCTTACCATTGAGATCCGTTCCGTGGTCACCGTCGCTGGAGTTTTCGTGATTGGCATTTACCTACACTATGTTCTTGGATTAGTATGATGGATGATTAGATTTTATGATAGATGTTTTATCATTATGGATGTATGGATGTATCATGTATGGTGAATAATTTTCATATATTTTTACTGTACTTTGTATCATGGATTTGAGGATGTTGTATCTTGATCTTTACATATGTATATTCTTTTAAGCCTTTCATACCCTGTGACATGTACAGTGGATGAATGAGCATTCCGAATTAATTTGCCAAGGAGCATTCGGAACAAATGTATATTATGGACATTGGAGTTTCTGATTATTCTTCTATATGTATGTGTTAGTTGTTAGACTTAGAATTAATTAAATTTAAACGTGACTCAACGTCTTGGGATCTTTAAGAAATGTAACTTGCAATGTATGTTTGTCGATGATTACATGTTATTGCTTCCGCTACTATTTGTTTGATGTGTATGTCATACTTTCTTACTTTAAAAAAAAAAAAATTTTTAGTAAACTTAGTGAAACTTTAGGTTAATTCTTTTGGATCCCTTGGCGGGGCGTTACAGCCACCATGACCCAAAACCCTAGATGACATGTCATTGCACACAAAATCCACAAGTGTCAAGTGATACATAAAGGCACATTCCACATCACCATGACATATCCCTAATACATCTTTATGATTAAAAATTTCCTCATACAAGCAAACTTACATTATGAAGCAAAATACTTTCACAACAAGGCTTTTGAATCTTTCAGAGATTAACCTTGGTTAAACTATGTTCACATAGGTTTAGAACTTGTTTCCCCCCCAAAAATTTCCATGGTTCCACTTCTTACACATTAAACTTGAGCATCAGTGGTCCAAGGAGGTCATATAAAATATATAGCATAAATTCATATAATTTCAAATGTTACGTAATCCATATTAACATGTTTCAATTAAATTTCCTTTCCTAATCATTTCAAATAATTCATTTGAAATGTTAAAATATCAAAATATGCATATCATAAATCATCATAATCAAATTAACATTTCACATCACATTATAATCTAATTCTATCATGTCATAAAGTTGCATCCATATGTGTTTGATCATTCCATACACAATATCAAGTTCTTCATTCATATCATAGATGCAAAACACTACTATAATGTCAACATCAATAGATAAAACAAGCCACTATCCATCTAAGTCTCAAATAACTATCAAAATATCAAAGTCCCAAATATCAAAATGCAAGTAAAATATCTATGCAATGACAGGTTGGGGTTATGCCTCACAAAAACTCAACATTAAAATTAGGAGATTTTTCCTTTGAAACTCATCTACAAATATTTGCAAGTTAAATAGGAGAAATCACCAAGCTGAAAGAACCACAAGTACTCATCAAATCTAAAAATACATCCATGTAACCCTTCCAATAATGAAGAAGTTAGAGTATAGATGAGTCAAAAACACAATACATTCATCACAGTAATGAACCCAAGAACCATTTAAACAAATTTTCATATTGCTTTCCATTGAAAACAATCAAATCATCAATTAGTCCATTAGTCCTATTTAGATGAACATGCAACATGACAAGAAGTTTAGCTTTGTTTTTCTACATTTTTCAATGCATTTTTAATTTTTCATCATTTCCTTAGTGTTAATATGACTATAATACCCAAAGAATCATTGAAGACAAACAATTTATAATCCTGAGTGAACAATTAAGATTCATAAGAGATGAATACCTATTAAACACTAGTCAAGATAAATGGTTCTAAAATGATAAACTGATGTTACATATGTCACTCCATGAAGACAATGGATGGTTCCTATGGAACATATCTATGTGCGGAAGCTTTGGCCAAATGAGTAACAAGTTGTAATGGCATAAATCTATAGGAAACTTTGGGATATAATATACACCACATGGATGCTAGATATGGTACATATCTATGACCAGAACCTTTCATCACATGGGGTAGCAAGTTATGCAGGTCTAATTATAGAGGAGACTTGTAGTTTATAAATTTATCATGCTTTTACTTGTTAAGGAATATGGATCTGTGATAGAGAATTTTAATATTCTTGTACTATTCGATTATCTCAAATTTATATATTGATATTCTTCCTTGAATAAAATATATACATATATGATCAGACTTTTTATTATATATATCTCAGACTTGAATGAGATTATATATATATCATGATTGTCAATATATTTATTCTGAACCAAGAATATCTTCTTAATCTATGACTTGAATGATCACAAAGTATTGCCTTGAATAATAATGAAGTATGGTATATCAAATGATTGTTCTACATAATACTATTACCACTTTTGTTGATCTTTTTTATTTAACAATCATTGATGTTCATAATATATACACTATAAGGGGTTAAGTCCATGAAGAGACATGATACCCCATGTGGCTTATGCTATGAGGATTCATGTCCCTTTGTGGCCTTAACCAAATGTTATGCTAACTAATGAATATCCCGAAAGCACCAATACTAATTGTGCTTGTTAGTGTATCATTTTTATCTATTGTCTTGAGTTATAATTCAAAATAACACACACACACACACACACACATCAATTTAATTATGACGTATTACATGCTTCAATCCAAATGAAGCTACATTCTTAACATTATTCACAATAGTACTTAGATAGTGACCTCTGATGTCTAGGTATCTCACAACTCATGAGAAGGGTTATCATAAAACACCAATTGTGAAAAATTTAGGGGAAGTAGGGGTGCAGAGAGAGAGAGAGAGAGAGAGAGAGAGAGAGAGAGAGAGAGAGAGAGAGAGAGAGAGAGAGAGAGAGAGAGAGAGAGAGAGAGAGAGAGAGGAGGCAAGAAGACTAAAAATGTGTGCATTGAAGTCTCACAATTTGTTCAAGACAATCAATTTCCTTAGATATGTTCTATCTTATTTTCTATTCTAATACATTCAATCACTAAACATGTAAAATTTTTGCTGAAAATCATACAGATCCTGTCTTTTTAGTCAAAAGATATAGATGTTTTTCGGCATTAAATCACACATTGGGATGTAAGATGAATACAATATCTAATACCACTATAAAGACAAATAGTTTTGGCAAAGATATGTCACTATCTCTGGCTAAAAAAAGCAAAGTAAATCCTATGTTCTAAGAAAAGTACTGCAAGTGTAGAAATAAGCTTTTAAGGAAAATTGACATCGAAGTAAATTTATGATTAGAATGGAGAAAATGCATAAAAGTCTTTTGCCCTTATCTTTTGGCCCAACTTGATTACAAATGTAAATGCAATGATAAACTTATAAGTGGAATAATTGTGTGTGAAATTGGCTAACACCCCATACTAAATCCCTTTTGTCATTGATACCCAAATTGTCATTCCAAATCTCTTGATACATTATCGTACACATTGGATCAAATCGTCAACTTCTAAACTCATATTTCATAAGACATGTCCACGCAATGAAAGGTCCACACACAGGTTTATAGACACACATGAATTTCTTACACCTAAATACAATTATGTAGCAATTAACATCTCTAAGTACTCTTGTAATAAGTACATTTATTTTCCTACATTTAATTGAGCGGATAATTTATATATTTTGAATTCTTGGTTCATGCTAGTTAATCTAAGTTGATTTCTATTTTGATGCATTTCTTTGATTAGGATTGGATTTAATGAAAAAATATCAAAAGCATCTAAGTGTCTATTAGCTATCCAAAGTAATGAACCAAATTATCAAATTAATATCAACTAGAGGTCACTAGTAACAAATTAATATCAAACATGTTGTACTGAATGCTTATATCTGCACATATGGTTTTGAAAGAAAAAATTGGTCACCTCGCTCCAATTCACCCATATTACAATCAATGGAAAGTTGTATTCTTAAAATTCTATTTTGATAATACCCTCCTTTGTGTTGCTTCATTCTTAATTATTCTTGAAGATGTAAATTCTTAAATATTTTTTATTTCACTAGTTTCTAAACTTCATCACTAAAACACCTAATTCTTGGTTTTTGAGTGGTTTGATGTTTAATAATAGAAAACATGTGTGTTTCACCTTAGACATGAATTTCCTACCATTCCTAAAGGTTTGGGATTAGTTGGTGTCCATTGGGATAAAAATGCAAAAAGTTGTCATATTTGACAAGAAATTGTAAATTTGCAAAAATGTCTTTTTGGGATCCCAAAATTTTTAACCATCAAAAGTTGGTTTGAAATAATTGGATGAAGGTATTTAAGACTCATTGTGTCCATTCATAACTGATCATTAATTTGTATGGAAGAATCAACATTTTATGAAGGGAAAAACCCTAAGACCAAATTTTGATTCAATCAAAAAATCAAAAGGTATGTCACTCATATTTATTTGGATTTTTGATGCCCACATTGTTAACCCAAGAAAAAGATATAAATGAAATAAATATGTGGTCAAGGGATGGTAGACCTTGAGCACCTCAAGATACTAAATAGAAATTGGCAAATTGTACATAGTAGTTAGAAGTTCAAGAAGGTAAATTTATGCTCTTTCAATAAATTTCAATAGCATCAAAGTCTTATCAAGGAAAATTGTGAAGTCTTATATATATTATGATTCTCCTATCTAGCTTCAAGTGAGTGCACAAGAGAATTGAGATCAAGTGATGTGAGCCAAGGTTAAAGATATCAAGTACCTTCATTAGCATAGAACTGAAGTATGATTCAAATAGTGAGCTCACATGTTATCAAGTATAACAATCGCTTGGATGCCTAACACCCACCTTATTAGTATGTGAATCATGAATTTAGTAATAAATGATAATTCCATAATATATCATGTCCTTAAGATGACATCTTTTATCGATCATCATTGAGAAAACATGAAGTAGGATTCCTAATGAGGATATGGTTGTCACATCATAGCATCCATCCATTATGTTGCGATGTGGAGCCTAATCAGACTCAGAGGTTTATTTGGTACAGTTTCCCTCCAAATTATTTCTACAAGGGTTTGGAGGCAACACCCCCAAGACAAGGTCAAGGGGTAATGTCCCTACGGGGTCTTGGGGCAGTGCCCCAGGTGCACTCCCTATCGCAATACAAGGTGGAGTCATGGGGCAACACCCTTGCAAGGGTTTTTCGGGGGTAGGGCCCCTGAAACCAAAAATGACCTTATATTGTAAAAGACATTGACTACTTTTTTTAATATTATTCTAGGCCTAATTTTGTAAGTGGCAAAAAACTTATATAAAAAGGCTTAGGATTAGGGATTTTCATAGTGTGTGATGAAAAAATTGGTTCTTGCGACTGTATTGAGTTGTAAGGGATTACAGATTGTAATTAGGTTTTAATCACTAGATCATAATAATATTAGAATTTTTATTGGTAGATGTAGCCCAGGGATTGGGTGAACCATGTTAAATCTTGGTGTCTTGTGTTCTCTTATGTGTCATCTATTATTTTTTGATATTGGTTATATTTGCATGTAACTGTTAGTTATGTCTAAGGTTAATTCTAACACATTGATCATATATGAATACAAATCCTTATCATTAATCATAAAAATATGAGATAATAAATTTAGCAAGCAACATGATAAGAGAAGCAGTATGATCATCTAAAAATTATTATCACTGAGAAGATAACAAAACAGAGCATCAATTACCAAACTAATCTACAATAAATGGTAATGTTAACCATGAAATATCAGTTAGCAAGCATGTCAAGATTATCACCTTATGTATTTCTAAAATGGTCATCATAATCACCCATCAATTATAACCATTACAAGAAGTATTGATTAGGAAGATTTGACATCAAAGGACAAATTTTGTCACACCATTCAAGTGTTCTTATGTTCACATCAAACAACATAAAGGCAGCCATAGTTGTGTTTGTGTACATATATATGTAGTTTCCTATTAGCAAATAAACAGTCACATTATCAACAATTAGCATGATATTTCTTTATCACCACCTATGGAAGATTAATCAAATAATGAAATTGATGATAGATAAATATGACTTAAACGGGTCTAGTGAACTCAGTCTAATTAAAAATCCAAAGATTTTCCTAATAGTATTGCCATTCATTTAATAAAATCTCTTAAAAATAAATAAAATTCATTTGGCAAGATAATGTGTGGAATAGTTAAAGAGAATTGATTTAAAGATAATGTATGGGATAAAGAAAATACATACTTCATATCAAAGAATAAATTATGTGCATACTTTCATGGTTTACAAGGAGCTTGTCACCAAAAAAATGTTTTTAAATGGAGGCAAAAATTATGGGGGACATCATTATGGTAGAGCTATTTCTGCCTATTTCTAATGTAAATTTAAGATTATTGAGCTTGCTATAGTAATTTTTTATCACAAATGGGAAGATTGAATAGTTCCAAACTCACTAAGGTCAAGCCTAAATTGTCTATCTCAAAATTTAATAAATTGATTTATGGTTCTCCTGCAATCATTTTAGCATAGTATATATATGATAGACTTATTAACCCATCTATATAATTAAGAATAGATAAAAATTATACAAAACCATTTCCTCCTTGCAAACAACTTTGCTGAAACAAATGCAAGATTGAGAAAGCAATCTCTTACTATTTAGACAAAAGCCACATTTTCTAACAAATCTTCAAACCCAAAATTAAAATGCAATCTAATAATATTCAAACTTTAAATAATGATATAAAATATAATAAAACTAAGATAAAGACAACACAAAACAAAACAAAATAAGATTATTATTATGAATGTGGCCTGGAACTTTCTCAACATTGAAATGTGTGTAGGATCACCTAAAATGAAAAAATCATATATATGAGATCTAGCATAAGAATAAAAATAGATAAAAGGCATTAATTTGTAGGTATGAACCGGTAAATCCATAGGGTTTTAGTTTTTTTCCCTCAAGCTCTCTTTCTTTTCATTTCATGGCTGCCAAGTTTTGGCTTTGGTCTAAAATGAGGGTTTTGTGCATTCACTTTCTTTCTACCATTCAATTGAGGGTGTGACATTTGCTTTCTTTCTATCTCTTACAACTTATAACCTCAGCCCACCCCACCCCAGTCCACCCCACTATTTTAAGGGTAAGGGTAAGGGGCCCCAAATAGATTATTGTAAGGGCAAGGGTAAGGGCCTCCAAATAGATTATTGTAAGGGAAGATTATTGTCCCTACTATTCCCCCCTATATATTAAGGGCCTACCTAAAAAAAATGGTGAAAATAATATAAGGCCAGTGCATTCCCCCAAGATCTAGATGCCCTACTATTCTAAGGTGATAAAGATCAAGATCACAAAGCAAAGGAAGCATTCAAGTAGTAGACAAAAGCATAGGTGGAAGCAATGGTCGGTGTTCATTCACCACAAGAAGCCAACTAGTCACCTATCACCTATCAGTTTGAAAACAGAGGCAAGGATACCTACGAAAGAAGTAGATCTAGTTTCATATCCTATCATAGTAGCTGATCCAATAGCAACAATAGTAGTAGTAGCAACAAGAGACCAGATAACGTCCAACAACTTATAACGTCCTTCTGCATTCACTTTCTTTCTACCATTACTAGAAACAAAAATGAGCTTGATTTCTTTGTGGTTAGATCACTTGCATTCAAAACCCTATATCCTTTTGTGTTCACTTGCATTCAAAATGGCATGGGGTCGGTGAATTACTAGAGAAACCAGTGATGCACTTGTAGCTCGATCCCTCCTCCCGCACCCACGAGTGAATAGATGTAAAGAAAATCCCTCCTTCCATTCACTTTTCTCTTTTTTTTTGTTTATAATCCATGTTGGTCAAATTTTTGACCAAAAAAACTCATGTCTGTCAAATTTTTGACCAACTCGAGAGCTTAATAATATATTTTTAAAATCAAATAAAAAATGGCATAAGGTCAAAAATTAACACCAAATCTACTAGTGTTAGACGGAGTATCAAAAATTGTAGAGATGAAAATTAGAATGAAACTAAGGATATTGGTCAATCATGAAAGTGAAATCTTTTGGATTGCATGGTAACAAAGAGGGATATTGTATTCCTGCAATGCAACATATTTGAGGTGTTGAAAGAGGTATTAAGGTGTTGCCATCATTGCCAAAGAGGGGGATTGTTAGAAACTACAACTAGAACAATTGTTGTATTGTTATTGATGTGAAATATACAGATGAGACATGTTGTTATTTGATATAAATTTCATATCTGTTGAAGAGGATTTGAAAATTTTCTCATAACAAAAGCACCTAGAGGAAAGGTTGAGTTATGAAAAGGAAGCTACAATGGACATTTTATTAGTTAGACTTTGACAAAACAAATTGATTGTTTAAATCATGTTGATGTTCAAGTCTTTATAGTACAAGTCAAGATATATCACTTATGTAAAGCTTGACTAAACAATAGAGTAAAAGATCAAGGAACTTTGAAGTTCATGCTGAGTAATGTTAGTGTCAATTGAGCCAAAGTAAGTACCAAGAAAATTTAGCGTTGACTGAGAATCAGTATCGATTGAGCATTAGTATTAACTAAGCAAACAAGTTGATGTCGAGCTAGAAGTTCTATAGCAACCAATAAATTTAGTGATGACTGAGTGTCAGAACTTAGTGATGCTTGAGTGACAGCATTTTGAATGTGAATGTGAAAGTGTGATTTCTAGCTGACTTAGTTGATTTCTTGGGATATGGAAAGTTTGTGAAGATAAGATTGATGAGTTGGATCATTTAATTTAAGAAGAGGATTAGGTAAGATACCTAATGAATAAATTCAATGAGAAGTTTTTAGAAAAGAAGGAAGATAAGAAAATACAATGAACCTGATTAATCAAATCACAAACCCTACGATCTATGGTGATCATGAAAATGGAAAAAGAATAGAATTACCTATTGAAGGAAGTGCAAAGCTAAACTTTGAAGTAAGTGCATGAAGGGGGTGATATGAGAGAAAATGATATATGTGAAGAAGAGAATAGAGAAAAGAATCTGTGTATTTTCAGTGAGATGAAACAAAGTTGTTGAGGTTGATAACAGAATCTAAGAAAAAGGCTTAAGTTTGTTGTGAAGAGAAGGGTCAACACTTAAAGGGTTTCTAGAAAAAGAAAATATAGAGGTGACAAGGAAGGCTTATCAAGGATTGAACACATGAATTGAACATAGATCTAAAACTGCAAAGTGATTTGTAATCATACAAATCAAACCCTACTATTTTCTTTCTAATTATTGTAATCAATTTGTATTGAAATATTTTTCATCAAAGGTTGACCTAACAATCATTGAAGTACTTAACAATCTATGTAAATCATTTAGCAAGGTGACATTCTAATGGAATGATCAAAGTCCTTTGACAAGGCCACTCCTAACAGGGTGATTAAATCCTCCTACCAAGTCACATTTAATAGTGTTTATTGTAACCTTTAATAGGGTTCGCTTGTAATAGTGCTCACTTCAAAAGAGTGAAAAAGTGATGACATGTTGCTAGTGGTTTTTCCTAAATTGGGTTTCCACATTAAACCCTAGTGTTAAACTTGTGTTGAATTTTCTATGGTGTTTTACATTTACATGTTTACATTCAACAAAGTCTTTTATCTTAGGATAGTGGACTACTAGTTAATTTTGTTACTAAGTTTACAGTAGAGACCAAGTTACAATAAGATAAGAAGAACAAATATTGTTTAATGTTTAATTGTTCAAAATTTACTTATGGACTTTGACCAACTGGTTCACCCCCTCCCCTCTCCCTTCATGTTATTCTAAACATTCTAATATTTATGAGTTGGAAAAATATGGCAAACTATGCACCTATCCACTAAACATTCTTTAGTCTAAGTAGAAATCATATACACAGGTTGGCAAAGAGAACATAAACATCTAACCAAGCATATTGAAATAACATATGCTATCCAAGCTTTGGCCAAAGCATTTCTTTTATAACCAAATAAAATTGGCTAGTAAATACATACCTAATTTACCCTTCTTTGTCCTCCACACTACATAACCATTTCTAAATCATTATTTCCCTCTATTTCAAAAAACAAAAAACATGGAGTTCAAGAACAAAATGTGAAAACATAACTTCCCTATGAGACATTTTTAGAAAAAAAAAAAACCCTTCTTTTTTAATAACATAATATATTTCAAAATGAAAGGAATAACAAAGCACAGCCACTCTGCAACTTTACCACTCAACTTTGAATTTTAATTTTGAATTTGGCTAATGGCAGGCCTAGTGCCTCTGGATCCACCTCCTTGCCCGAACCTGCAACTTGTGCTTGCAATTTGCAAGGATTTAGAGGGCAAGTTGGATGATTGTGGGACCATTGAGGTCAATGGGATTGTTGACACTGTTGCTTTGGATAGTGGAGGCCCTATTGGTTTTCCCCTGAAGGGTGGTCAAAAGCTAGCAGATGAAACCCTCTTGGGTTGGAAGAATGTGCTCGTTGGCCCCTTGAAGACTAAAGTCCCTATGGAGGATCCCAAGATTTCTCATGGTCAAGATGGCCCTATGATCTCCCTCCCAGATTATTTGGTGGACGATATGACTTATGGTCTTAAATTGTATGTTGTTGGCAGATTTTTGGCATTTCAACCTACAATCGACATGGTGCATAAATGGGTTAGTCAGAAATGGAAGGTCAGGGGCAGTGTTGGTGTCTCTGCGATGCCTAATAGCCTCTTTTGTTTTAAGTTCACCTCAGAGGAGGATATCAACCTCATTCTCTCTAGTACTTGGTATTATGAGAAGCATTTTCTTGCCTTAACAAAATGGCATCTAGGCTTTGATGCAAGTGTAGAGTTGAACAAACTTGCCCTAGTTTGGGTTAGATTACCTGGTCTACCCTTGGAATGTTGGGACAATAAGATCCTTAGATGGGTGGGGAATTCTTTTGGTCATTTTCTCACGGCAAACAAGGTGACTACGCAAAAAACATGACTAGTTTATGCAAGGTTTTGTGTGAATGTAGCCTTGAATTGTACACTCCCCACTATGGTTACACTGAAAACTAAATGGGGAGAGAAATTCCAACCTATAGAATATGAGAATGTGGGCCTGTTCTACCAAAAATGTGGTCACTTTGGAAATCTTATTGTGGATTGGAAGGTCCAAATGTAGAAGGACAAACATAAGGAGTGCTCTCTAGGGATTGTGATGGAAACATTGGGAGAATCTTCTGATGCCTCAAAATAGGTCATGGAGATTCATTCTATGAGATTCCCCCAATGCTTTCCACCCCAGAAAAAAATGGCCGTAGAGATGGGAAAGCTTTGGAGGAAAAAGAAAAAATGGATGAATACCCCTTTAGAAGGGAGTTAGAGGAACTTGTGGGTTCACCCATGGGGGAGCTTGGGGATAGGACATTGTTGGAGGAAGGTGAAATTGAGATTTCCCACCCTCTTCCTAGCTCTCTAGCAATTCAAGGAGGTAACAGCTAGTAGGAAATTATGGCTACAAGAGGAGATACTCAGGAGAGAGTGTGTACCCCATTAACAATGGTTAAAGCTTCCCTAACGAAGATCATACCAAAAGTGATGGAAAGCATAGATAAGGCTGATAAGGAGCTTAGTCATACCTCATTACATGATGAGGATAATGGGGAATGGGAGGTTTAGAAAAAGAAGAGTGGGGCGAGGGAACTAGATGTAGGAGCTTGTGGGATAGCTGGAAGACCTTCTAGTAGAGCAACTAGGACAAAGCAAGTAGCAAGGGATGTGGCCATTGGTAAGAAACTTACACTGGAGACAGTTACTAGAGGTAAGAAATGAAATTCCTCTCTTGGAATTTGAGGGGGTTAAATAACCCCCAACAGTAATATGCTCTGAAACAATACATATTTTATGAAAAAGTTAACTGTGTTTTAATACAAGAAACTAAAATGTCTAGTGCTAGTTTTGATAAAATAGTTAGTCATATTTGGCTGGGTGCTAAGTATCTACATAGGGATGATGATGGTGCCTTAGGGGGTTATTTCCACTATGTGGAATTTGAACTCCATGAAGGGAACTAAGGTTTGGAAGGATAAAATTTTTATGTTTATTGATTTCCATTCTAGCACTCATTGTTGGGGGCTGATCAATATATATGCTTCTAAGAGAAAACTAGGAAGGAAGGAAACATATGATAAATTGGCTAGGATTACTGAAAATATGAAGGATAAACAAATGATGTGTATAAGAGATTTTAATACCCCCCTGTATTACTCGAAGAAATTGGGTGGAAACAAGGACTACTCAGAAAGCTTGCAAGACCTTAATGAATTTATGAGTAGAATGGATTTTATAGATGTGGAACTAAGAGGGAACCCCTATACTTGGACTAAAAATAGAAAGGGAAAGGACCTTATCCAAGTTAGATTGGATAGGTTATTGGTGATAGGGAACTAGAATAGACTTGGGAACTCTCATCTTGAGAATCCCACTAGAACTGCTTCAGATCATTCCCCTATAATCTTCCTATGGGAGGATGGATTGAAAAGTGGGCTAAAACCTTTCAGATATGAAATAATGTGGCAGTCTCACCCAGAATTCAAAGAGAGAGTTCAAGACTGGTGGAATATAAGGATAGATGGTATTGCAATGTATAGACTGACCCAAAAACTTGACAACATAAGGAGGAATGTGAAGAGTTGGGCTAAGGATTCATTTGGTGACTTGTTCAAAACTAAAGGTGAAGTGGAGGAAAAGCTTTAAAAACTCTAAGGGGAGATTGCAAAAGGGATCAACTTGGACAATGCAAACTTAGGAAGAGGAGGAGCATAGAAAAAAGTGGAAGGATATTCTCTTGAGGGAGAAAATTTTCTAGAAACAAAGATCAAGAGTTTAGTGGCTTAAGGAAGGGGATAAGAACACTACTTTCTTTCATAGGTCAGCCTCTAAACATAAAAGAAAAATACTATTAATAGGCTTGATGGGGAAGGGGGAAGGATCTTTAAGGATTAGGAGGAGATGGGAAAACATGCAGTGGAATACTTTAGTGAGGCCTATGTCAAGGACAATAGTGCTATGAATCCGATGATCAGAAGAAGTTTGATTAATATGATTCCACAGGTACTAGGAATAGAGGAGAACAATCACATTCTTAGCAATATCACAGAGAAGGAGGTAAAATGTGCGGTGTTCTCTATGAAATCTTATAAGGCTCTAGGTTCGGATGGGTCCCCCCTAAATTCTTTCAATATTTTTGTGAGGTTGTTAAATCTAAATTGGTCTAGGCTACTAGAGATTTTTTCAGAACTGGAAAGATGCTAAAAAGGATCAATAAGACCTTTATAGCATTATTGTCTAAAATCCCCACACCAATCAGCATGCTAGATTTTAGACCTATTAGTTTATGTAACACTATTTATAAGACATTTGCTAAAGTCTTGGTGAACAGAATAAAGCCATTTTTGGAAAGAATAATTGGTAGTCCATAGAAGGGATTTGTTCCAAGAAGATAGATTCTAGATGTGGCTATAACCACACATGAGGTTATTCACTCAATGGAGAAAAAAAAAAAATTGAGGATGGCATTCAAATATGATATCTCCAAGGCTTATGATAAGGTTAAGTGGGATTTCCTTTATCAGGTGCTTGAGAGAGTGGGGTTTAGTAATAAAGTAATAAACCTGATCAAAATGATGGTTGATATAGTTCAATATTCTATTCTCCTAAATGGTTCTCCTTGGGACAACTTTGGAGTAGAGAAAGGACTAAGACAGGGTGATCCACTTTCCCCCTACCTCTTCATTATGATTGCTGAAGTTCTAGGGAGGTCTTTCTATAAAATTGTGAGTACTGGTTGTGTTAAAGGGGTTAAGCCTGCTACTATAGCTGATAGTGAAGTCCTATAGCAATTTGTTGATGACACATTCCTATTTGGAGAATCTTCAATTATAGAGGCTCAAGCTTGGAAGACTATACTGCACAATTATCAAGAAAGTTTAGGTCAGAAAGTCAATTATCATAAGAGTAAGATTTATTTCTTTAATATTTATGCCTCATTACAAAGAAAGATAAGAAATATTCTAGAATGCCAATCAGCCTGCCTCTCGGATACTTATCTTGGATTACCACTAACCACTAAAAAAGTGACTAATGAATTTTGGAACACGATAGTGGAGAGAATTCAGAGGAAACTTGCAGGATGGAAAGGGAAGATACTAAGAAATGTTTAAAAACTACGGTTTCTTTCAGCTGATCTCCAAGGTATTCCCATTAATTTCTTATCCCTATTCAAAATTAATCAAAACATGGCGGAGAAGATTGAAAAGATACAAAGGAAATTCCTCTGGTTAGGGATAGAGGAGAAAAATTAAGTGAATTTATTCAAATGGGAGGAGGTGTACAAACCAAAGAATAAGGGGGGGGGGTTGGGAGTAAGAAGACTTAGAGACCTTAACAAGGCTCTACTTATGAAGATTGGCTGAAGATAATGCAGATTGGGGTAATATTATGAAAGTTAAATATCTGTCAAATTTCCCTTTCAATTGGAATCTATTTAACAATGACCTCCCAAGAGGGTCTAAAATTTGGATGAATATAGTCAAAAGTAGAGGATTATTAAGAGAAGGGAGAAGGTGGATTGTGGGAAATGGTTCCAATATTAGATTTTGGGAAGACAAGTGGATGGGAGGGAAATCGCTAGTTTTCAAAAAAATTAGAAGGTTAATGGAGTTGCTCAAAGAAGATGTGGGAAGTAAAGTTGGAGATTATATTGATCAGGGGAGGAAGTGGAGGAAGCTTTATAAGGAAACTTACTCCCAAGAGGACATTCAACTGCTCAAGGAATTAGAAGAGTTGATTGGGGAACAGAGACTCCATGTACTATTTTAGGAGGATACTATGGCTTGGGATTTAACCCCAAGTGGTAGCTTTATTGTTAAATCAGCTTACTTACACCTTTCTAGCAAAGATCCTTGCTCGCAATTGTGGAGTAAGGTTTGGATTAGTAACCTTATTCCTAAAATTAATTTCTTTTGGTGGACAACTCAACATGGAAAAATTCTAACATTCGATAATTTGAAAAGAAGAGGCTTTTATATAACAAACCGTTATTGTCTTTGCAAGGAAAAGGAGGAAACCATTACTCACCTATTTTTGGATTGCCAGTTTGCATTTGAGATCTGGAATAGTGTTTGGGGGGGATTTGGGTTGAATTGGGTTATGAAAGACAATCTGGGATAATTTGTGGAGAATTAGAGTTGTCCCTTTGTTCACCCTAGATTGAATTTTCTATGGAATATTGTTCCACCATATGTATGCTGACACATATGGAAGGAAAGAAATAACATAATATTTAGGGAGGAGAATAAACCAGTGGAGGTGGTCTTTGGAATAATGGATAAATTGTTGAAGGAAAATTTAAGAGTGGCTAAATGTAAGATGCCAAAGGAGGAACCAAGTAGACAAGAAGGATTAATTGCTGAGAATTGGGGCTGTCATGAGGATTTTTTCCTCTTTGATAATTCAAAAATGATGAAGAGACAGTAAATGAAATGGAGACCACCTACTCTTTCACATTATAAACTGAATTTTGATGGTGTTGCTAGAGGAGGTACAGGAGCAGCGGGAGGAGTGCTATGGGATAGGAATGGTGATGCATTGTTGGTTTATGCTAGGAAAGTGGGAAATGGAAGCAATAATATGGCTGAGGCAATGACATTGTTTTGGGGCCTTCGGCTGATTAGAGAAATGCAAATTGAGGAAATAACAATTGAGGGGGACTCCAAATTAATCATTGACATGGTCAAGGGTGTCTCCCAACCAGGATGGAATATTTGAAATATCATTATGGATATTTAGCAAATTATAGAAGAGATGGATAGTGTCCACCTGCAACACATTTACAGGGAAGGAAATAAGGTGGCAGATGCGGTGGCTACTATGGGGTTTAAAACAATGGCAATCATGTGCTGGAAGAATATGGTTGATCTCAATGATGATATTAAGTCATTGATAACCAAAGAAAGAGGCGAGAATATTATTTAATTATGATTATTAAATTTAGAGTCGAGACCAATTTTGGCAATTATGTGATGAAGTCCACTAAATTTAACTAAGGTCTATTGGAAATGAGAAGACATGGCCGTACAAAAAAAAAAAGGAGTGAATGCAAATTAAGAGGGATGTCATTTCATAATTATGGTAGCACATCATGAATTTCAAATTACTCCCTAATTAAAAGTACAAAAGATATCATTTATCAAATTGTCAGAGATTTTTGGGGTGTGAAAATTATGATGCTATACAATCACGATTCGCATAATGAAATTTTATGGGATTTTGAAACTTCTCAAGCACAGGTTTAGAAAATCCTTTGGTTAATTGTTAAAGGGCTTAAGGTGAATAGTAGGTGCAGAGATATCACAGGAAAGGAAGTTCAAATGCACATTACTGAAGAAGGGGAGGCAAAAATTGGCAGAATTAAAATGGGTTGGGACCTGAACAGGCTGGAGCCCACGAAGATAGAGAATTTCAAAGATATGATGGACACCTAGTTTCTATTGAAAGAAGGTGGTTTTCTACCTTACATGCAGTCGATGGTAGGGTCTAACGAGAATTGCGCTCTCCAATTTGTTAATGGGTGGAATGATCACAAGGTCACCATTAATGGAATCACCTTCCAAGTGATGGGGGAAGTGATTTCCATGGTGATTAGCCTTTCAATCAAAGGGGAAAAATGGAGAAAGGTCACTAAAACCGCAGATGAGGCCAACATGAATAATTTCTTTGTGGAAGGTGAGGAGCCGGTCCAATATAGAGGAGGGTTTAAAAGGGACAAACTGCCAGCCTCACAAGATGATGTGTGCTTGGTTCTAATGAGGTATCTGACGCTGGAGGGCAAGTTTGGTGTCTGTTACTACTACCATTTCTCTTTGTTAAATCATTTTAGAAATAGGGATTTCATTTATATCCCATTTTATCTTCTACATTCTCTTGAGGATATGGTAGTGAATATTAGGGAAAAGAGAAGTAAAGGGAAAAACTATACTATAATACATCAAGGCCTAATTTTTTGCCTCTACCAGTTTCACCTTGCCCTGTGTCCCCCGAGAGTGGTGGTGGTTGACAACTAGTGCCACCGCCAAAATTCACCCTTGAGCACTAGTACTGGTACTAAAATTCACACCCCCCACCCCTCACCTTGCCGAAAAAACAAGAAAAAGAAAAAACTTGATATGGTTGTGGAACAAAAGGGTAATAAAAAGTTAAAAGTTGAAAAACCCGTTGAGGTGGATGAAGAGGATTCAGAGGAGGATGCTGGTGGTAAGGCAAGGAGGAGATCTGGTAGACTTCCCCAATCCTAGGCACAACATAAGCAGAAATCCAATAGATACAAGGTGGAGGAGGTTGAGGAGGAAAGCTTTGAAAATAATAAAGAAGAAAGGGAGGAGGAAGAAGAAGAAGGAAAGGCGGGGGTGGAAAGAAGTATGAATTTGGAAGATAATTCTATTGATAATGTGCAGACTCAGGTTTCTACTAGTAATTTTGATACCACAGATATCACACATGTGTCCACAAGCTTCTCCCTCTAGCCCATAACCTTCTGTGAAGAAAGTAGTAAAATGGATACCTCCCCCATAACTATCTCATCCCCAGTCAAGGATACTTCTAAGGTTTTTACTAATCCAAAGGTTTTGTAGGAAGAAATCCAGGTCCATAAAACCAAGGAGTAAGAAAAGAAGGTGGAAACAGAAACCAAGGAAGAGATAGAGGAGAAGGTGGAGTGGTATGCCAAATTGGAGAAGAGGGTTAAAGTTTTAGAGGAAGGGTTTTTTACCTTCTCTACATTTAATCTCAAAGTCACCCACACCACGGCCACAACCCTCTAGCTCCTGGCATAAGAAAAGGAGGATACGAGAATGGATATGGGGGACCATAAACTGCTCTTCAAATTCCTTGCTAATGACTGGTCTCAAATTTTGCTGGCTACGAAGGGGAAGGAGAAAAGAGAAAATTGAGTTTTTTAGTTTAATGGGATCCTCGGATCCAAAACTTTTATGTTTATCTATTGTTTCTGGTTTTGGTGGTATCCAACTCTATTTAAGACTTGGGGTTGGTTTGTTACACCAACAGTTATCTTGTTGAACTTCCATAGTATTAGATCTTCTGGACTTTTTAGTTTAGTTGTTCATAGTATTATGTTGTTTAATTACTAGTTGAAGGAACTTGTTTGAGGCTTTATTTAGTTTTTTGTTTGCTGTTGGACATTGCTAGTAATGTGCTGGTTACCAGTTTTTTGTTTGTAAGGGCCGACCCCCTAGTTTTGGTCGCTTTTTATTTCAAAAACATAATATATTTCAGCATTAAGTATCTTATTATCAAAAAAAACAATACACACTCAAAAATCTATAATAACCACTAAGATGATTTAATATATAATCATGTAACATTCTCAATGCCAAAAAAAATCACAATCTTCAAAATAAATTCTATTCAACGTATCATTTTCCATTTAGAATCATCATATATACTTTAACTTAAACTTATAAAAATACTAAAGTCTGTATGCATAGCTGAAAATTGTATGTAAGAAATCTGCCCCAAATTAACTTCCTATATAAAAATATATGGTACAGCTCACAAAATAAAATTGTTGGATTCAAATTATAATTTCTATGGAAAAATATATGCTCTTGAAAAATATTCCTCAAACTAGTAGTATATGAATTCTAATCTTAACAGCCATCTATAAACTATAGAATGTTTAGATAAGATAAAGAAAGTAAAGGTAAACTTCAATCTCATGTAAGTATGGAGAATACATTGGTATGCGTATGAAAATTCAGCACTATTATTCTTTCATAATGCACAACACTTATGTAAAAAGAGTTCAGCAAATATTAATATTATATAAATAAGCTTACTCTAATTGATTGTCAAAAGTAGTAGTGAACAAGTTGATATGATACCTATAAATGACAAAGCATTTTCTTTTGCATCTAAAAGTCCATAAAAAGTTTGAATTATACATAAGTTTGGTTCCTTCTTTTAGATTACTTTACAACTAGTTTCATAACAATGGTGGCTACCTGATTACCCCCAATGAATTCTAATCACCAACTCTTTCTATTCTAAGAAACAAAATAAATTCTATTAGTTCCATTTCCGGTGCATAATTTTGAGGATGAGAAGATATTAGTTTATCTCATACTTATTGAATGATCGCTCTTATAATTTATGTAGTTTAAAGATATTTTTCCAAAATAG
The DNA here is from genome assembly GCA_028749045.1 of Cupressus sempervirens. Taxonomy (NCBI): domain Eukaryota; kingdom Viridiplantae; phylum Streptophyta; class Pinopsida; order Cupressales; family Cupressaceae; genus Cupressus; species Cupressus sempervirens. Next base: position 535,561,395 of record CM053791.1, read on the forward strand.
CTCGACTTGGATAAATATGTATTAAATTTAATGTTAACTGCTAAAATAATAACAATTGGTAATGAAATAAAGTAAATGCTTAATTGAAAAGAATCTATGTAATTTATTTTTCTATTGAAATATATACAGCAAGAACTCAAACAAATAATTAAAAGTAATATTGGGCATCATTTAAACTAAAATTCTTTCTAACAAAAGTAGCTAATTTCAATTGTTTCTATCTTTTCTAATTAATCCATTTTCAACAACATGTACACATTCTTTGGAATTTAATATACATGAATAAGATAATCAATTATTTCCTAATAATATAAATTTTAACTATGTAGTGTGTGATTTTGACCATATCTTTTCCGAACCCATCCTTACCAAGGAGCTAGCCTCCTCTACCTCAACCACACCACCATCTTCACATTCCTACTTTCATTCCAAAACTCAATTTGACGTCAATAGGTTAGTAAGAAAAAATCTATTATCAAATTGAAAAGACCTTAACTCTCAAGATTAGATACTTATCATTTTCTTTTAAATTCAAATATAGGATAATTAAATATAGATATTGATATCCCATATGTTTTACACATGATATTTTATCAAATAAAATAGATATAAATGTAAATGCATAACTTGTTAAAATATAAAAGATACCTAATCCTTACATCTATATAAACTAATAATAAAAACTTGGGTCAACAAACATCCGACCAAGTCAAAAGAGTTGAACAAAGTTGATAAATCATACTAAAATATAGGAGTCTAAAAGTTAAGTGTGACATGCCTACATCAACTTGATGTTTAGGAAATATAACTAATGTTCTCACACCATAGATAATATTGAAAATGTCACTAAAATAACATCATAATGTTTATGTAAATAAATACAGAAATGAACTATGCATATCATTTGCATCCTCCCATGTAGTACTATCAACAGAGTATTGTTCCTATTGGTCCTTATACTACAAGATTTCTCTATCACGTACTTTGATGAAACACTAATCAATGATGTGGTATGACTCTACTAGTACCACTCCTAGATCATGTACCTGTAAAGCACACCAATCAAGGATGTGAGAAGCATCTGGATGGTAGGGTTTCAACAAAGAGATGTGAAACACATTATGAATACAGGAAAGAGTAGGCAGCAAGGAAATTCTATATGCAATACAATTGTTGACCTCCAAAACATCAAAAGGCCCCACATGTCTAGGTACAAGCTTAGAAGCTTTGCCAAACAATATGGAACTCTTATGTAGCCTCACATGCAGAAAAACCTCTTCCCCACCTAAAACTATCTAAATGCATGGTTCCTGGCTGCATAACTCTCTTTTCAATATGTTTCTTCTTTCAACCTTTCCCTAATGAGAGTCATCTTCTCTTCTATCTCCCTTAACAAGTCAGGACCACTAATGATTATATCTTCAATTCTATCCCAACTAATGGGAGTTTGACACTTTTTTCCATATAATAATGCCTCAAAAGGAGTCATTCCTAGAGAAGAATAGTACGAGTTTTTGTAGATAAACTCTACCAAGGGAAGATACTCCTCCCACATGTATTGCCGATCCATGTAGTACATTCAAAGAAAATCCTCATTAACCCTTTCAATTTTCCCATCTATCTGAGGGTGATAAGTTGTACTAAAGTTCAATCTAGTACCCAAAGATGTATTCAAGATTTTCCAAAACCTTGATTTCATCCACATGTCACTATCTGATATTATGGTCTCAAGAATTCAATGCAATCTAAGTGTCTCCTGAACAAACTTCTTGGCCAAAGCCAAAGGTCCATCCCTCAAACTACTTGGTATGAAATGCGCTACTTTAGTCAATCGATTAACCACAACCAAGATTGCATCATGTTTACATCATGTCTTAGGCAACCCTTGGACAAAATCCATTGTGATAACTTGGGAACTTGGGAACTTGGGAACCCTCAATCAATTTTGGGAACTTGAACACTTTCATGTCATAGAATAGTTGGGGCAACCATCACTTCCTGAAAAGAGTCAAGAAGTCTTACCATGTAATTTGTCCTTGTCACAGCTTCCTCTCAACTAACTCATTGTTCTGCCATGTGGATGCTTCACCAATGAATTGAAATGCTCCTCATAAAGCTCTAGATTTTCCAAAAAAATTATGAACATGAAATTTTTTCTCCATGGAGATAATCCATACCTTTGCATCATCCATCAAACATAGGTGGTACAACTCCAATGTTGACATCAATATTCCTATTCAACTATTCCTCACTTCTTCTATACTCTTCAGCCTTTCAAAGAGCTTCCAACCTCTGATCCTCTTCTTAATTCCCCTAAGATTTAGCTCTCATGTCCTCTGCAATTTTCCCTTGATCTTTATCTTCATGTTACTGATTTTTCCTACCCCTAAGATCTTGTTCAAGGTGATCCATCCATTCACCTTGTTGCTAAAGTAGGTTTCCTTATTGAGTTAGGAGTGTCAAAATTTGGTCTAACGTCTAATTTGGGTTTGGATCATCATTATTGCTAGTTCCAGCTCAATTACTATTTCTAATATTCATACTTGTAAGTTGTCTCCTGTACCAACAAAAATATGCAACCTATCAAAAGTATACCTAGGTCCTAGTGTTTTAACATGGCTCTCAGTCCACATACAAAGACCAATTTTACTAAAACCCTTGCCATGATACCACATATAAAGACCAATTTTCCTAAAACCCTTGCCATGTCATCAGTGTAGAAAAAATATTGCAATTCAAAGAGGTGTAATCTTAGTCAAATCAAAGGAAAAACTAAAAACTATTTAACAAGGTAGTTGGTTGGCCAATGCCTATCAAAAACACAATTTAAATGTTAGTTGAGATGATAAGATCGCTAAACCTCCTAGTTTTTAACTCCACTCAATTTCATACTTATGGAAACTTGTATAGATTCTCAATAACTCAATTTTTTTTGTTTGGGAAGATTGACAATTTTGAAATATCATAACCAAGTCTGGCAGTGGATATACATATGCAATTCTTGTTACAGTTTGGTCGTGTTCCACACTAGAAGCTTAAAACTATCATTCATAAAATCATTTCAAATTAAAAACATTATGAAATAGAAACTCGATATTTCAAATGGATTAGAGAAGACAAAAGGCATAGTTTTGAGGTTTGAGGTTAAAATCAATTTAATCCTAATTGTTTGCATTAAATCCAAGAAATGTAAATTCTAAAATACCCCCAAAATTCAAGAGAGAATCCAAGCTGAATAGATAGGTTAAATCGGAAATCTTGATAAAGTGTGTGAAAATTTTAAATAAGAAGAACATGTATATGATATTATCACTTTGTAGTCCTCTATTTTTCTTCAATCAGATCCCTCTCCTTTCCTTAGCATGTGTTCTCCCTGTTCTTGCCAAATTCGTCCCCCTCTTCTCATATATTTAAGTTTTTTTATTTAACACACTTTCACCATTCCTTTTGGTGATAAGCCATGACATTATTCATTCGTGCCATTAATTAAGAATGCAATGCTAAGATCTTTGAATGCTAATTTTCAAGTAACTAGAAGTATCATGTGCTACATATTTAAGGGGCATAAATTTCAGTTGGAATTCTGCTAGTTGAAAGATCCTTTGTGTTGATAAACGAACAATTTACTTATGACCATTTTCAGTTAGAAAACTCCCCACCGAATTCTAATCACCAACTCTTTCTATTATAACAAACTTAATAAATTCTAGTAGTTTCATTTAAGGTGCATAATTTTGAGGATGAGAAGATATTAGTTTATCTCGAAGTTATTCAATGATTGTTCTCACAATTTATGTAGTTTAAAGATATTTTTCCAAAATAGCTTAGTTTCGATAAATATGTATTAAATTTAATGTTAATTATTAAAATGATAACAATTGCTTATGAAATAAATTAAAACTTTAATTGAAAAGAATACGTGTAATTTTTATTTTTATTTAATTATAATTTAGTAATAATTTAAATAAACAATTAAAAGTAATATCGGACATCATTTAAACTAAAATTCTTTCTAATAAAAGTAGTTGATTTATATTGTTTATATCTTTTCTAATTAACTCATTTTTAACAATACATACATATTATTTGGAATTTAATATACATGAATAAGATAATCAATTATTTCCAAATAACATAATTTTTAACTATGTGGTGTTTGAGTTTGACCATAGCTTTTCTAAACCCATTCTTACCAAGGAGCTAGCCTCCTCTACCTCAACCACACCCCTATCTTCACATTCTTGCTTTCATTCCAAAATCAATTTGATATCAATAAATTAGTAACCAAAAATCCATAATCAAATTCAAAAGACATCAATTTTCAAGATTAAATACTCATAATTTTCTTTTAAAGTCAAATGTAGGATAATGAAATATAGATATTGACATCCCATTTGTTTTACATGTGATATTTTATCAAAAAAAATAGATATAAATGTAAATGCTTTACATGTAGAAATAGAAAATATATCTAATCCTTACATCTATATAAACTAATCACAATGGTATGGGTTGACAAACATTCAACGAAGTCAAAAGAGTCAAACAAAGTCGATAAATCATACTAAAATATAGAAGTTTAAAAGTCAGTTGTGACAGAATGGGATAAGAAGTTTGTCTTAGATTGAAGAATGGCTCAATTTATGATGGGAATGGGGATGTTACAATGGCAATTGGGTGAATTTGAGGCTTAGAATTCAATCGTAATCATTAGGGTTGAATGTATCCAAGACAAGCCAAATGGATATTATACCACAAGATATTTATCATACATTATGTCTTCCTTTTCTCAAACACAACTACTTAACCAAATTGCTACAGTTCAGAAACAATATCGCACTTTATATAGTTCAAATTGATAGAAATGAAAATGGAAAACACTCTTATAATAAAAGTGAGAAATAAATCATATGCACAAACATGAACAACCTCACCCAAATTCTGAGAGGGGGCTTACTTTTCTCCTACTTAATTTGTAATCAATGTATCATATGAATTCCACATGTGGAGATAGAGCATAATTTTCAAAATATTTTTCTATGCATATTTCAAATAGTTTTTCAACCATAGATATGTGTGTGTATAATTTTATGATGAACTAAATACAAATAAACCATAAATCATATTTTGATATGGCCACTAGCCATGAATTACTAAATAAATAGTTCAACTTTGGCATAAGCTAGAAGTTTCAAAGCTAATAACAACTATTCCAAAAATAAAGAAATGGATGTATTCATTTCAACAAGAGCCCATCCTATAGCGCAACCAATCACATTTTTGTCATTTCCCAAATAATAATTGTATCCTAAGAGTTATTCTCTATCCCTGTGAACTTTATCAAATATATTCTATTTAGATTCTAATGATAAATGGTAGAAAGGGACTTTAGGAAAGGCTAGGAGATGAAAAAATGACATAAATAAATATAGAAATAAAGCATATTTTCAAATTTATCAAGAGAAAACACTACTACTTCATATTAAGTAGGAATATCAAAAAGTAAATATTTAATAATATAGCTTTGATAAGATTGTAAGAATATTCTTGATGTGTGCATATTAAAGAGTGTAATTTTATTGTGGTTATATTTTTCTTAAGTTAATTTCATTTGAGAAGAATAAATTTTAAAATAAGAGATCAAAGATTTATTAATAGTGTAATCTATATGCATTCATTTCCTTAATTTTTTATCTTCATCCCTTATGAAAATAACCACAATATCTCTCATTTGCTTATTTTCTAGATTGAAATTTTAAGGTACAATTGAGCCATATCAATTTAAGGAAATCTTTAAGCACATAGTTTATCTTACATTTTTTACCTAACCGTTGTAATTATTATATTGTTGGCTTCTGGTCTTTATCAAAAAATAACTATATTCTCACTTGTCTCTACAATTGGACTACTACTGAAGGTGATGATGTTATCAAAAGTGAATCTCTATTTTATCCTCATCCTGATCATAATCAAGACCTAAATAACTATTTAAACCTTAGCTCTCCCATTTCTATATTTGAGTTGATTTTTCCAAAGGATAGAACTCTCCAAAAGCATTGGCTTTGTCATTAAAATAATTATTTGACCTTTTGAGTTCAAATGGGTGTAAGGAACTAAACACATAATGTTTGAATTGAGGATGTATTTTGGACATGTTAGGGAAGTGCAAAGCTTTACAATTATTAAATTACATCTCAACAATGAAACTAAAGTGATCATCTAAAAATATTTCTCATAAGATAATATGTTATTAATTTTTCATCAGTGGAATGACGCATGAATCTAGGAAATTGTGCATCACCCCTACCATGTACTTCCTTTAGGTAGAGAAATCTTACTCTCCCTTTACCATAGCCATGAGTACAAACTTTACATTTTCCTTTCTTCACATCATTCATTTCAAATAAACTAATTCTAATCATTTTTTTAAAACATCTGCTTGTCAACTTCAATCAAAATTACTCAAACAGATGCTAGACATAAGAAATTATAGAAAAAATATGTTATTTACATTGTCAATATGATTATCATGGCCATCATTTGGATCTACCATATGCATATAAGATTTGATCTATGGTAATGAAAATGATAATCTCTTTTATTTAATTAGGGAATCACTCAAAATTTAAAGTAATGAATGTAGTCTGAGAATAGAAAATCTCAAAGTGAAGAGGATTCATATAGGACAAGGAAACCTCTCTGTGAAGTTCACATTGGTTGTGTCATGCCTAGCTCTAGAACCAGAAAGGACAAGACAAAATTAAGAGAAAAGTGCAAGAACTTACTTTATGGACTACCTAAGTTTACTTATGCATTTATGTCCTAACAAGTTACCTTAAAAGAATATTCATGTACAACTCATATTAAACACATAAAGATTGAACATGAAATTCTTTGATTCATTTAACATTATGAGAGAGAGAGAGAGAGAGAGAGAGAGAGTACACTATAAAAATTCTTTTACAACATGTATTAACATTAACACATTGAATTCATAATCTTCCAACAACTATATTTTCCATAACATAACTAAAAATTTTCTATCAACAATGTTATAACTTCTTGATTTCCTTTCCCAATATTTGTCTGGAGATACGATTTCCAATTAAGAGAATTTTTTCTATATATATTTTACAATACAAGGCCTTATAGGCTTACATGAACATGAATAACAATTTACCATACCTTTAAAATTTTCTTCATGTGATACAATATGGAAATAGAGAGAAATACATCAATAGCTTAAACATGCATAATACCTCAAAAAAATTTACTTCCTAATCATGTGGATCCACAAAGATCCACTCCCTCATGCTAGAAGATAGAACCATTATTCACACAACGAAACAATGGAAGTCTACAGTTGAGGGAAACACATCCAAACCATAAATATGAATCAACAAAGAAACACTAGGTAAGTGTAATCTCATAGTCATATGTGTTGGGATCCTCCCTAGCAATTATGTATCATGGTACCCTTATACGATCTGACCCAATAGCTACAATGACCTTGGTACTCCAACATGACCTATGCATATTATTATCTAGTTTTTTATCTTGTTGAAATTTTAAGTTAATCCCTTACCCATTCCCAACCATTTTTAAATTATATGATGTTTTTCTTTCTAAATTCACCCATTGATAATCCTTTTGACCTCCTTAGTTCAGATCCTTTGGTGAACTCACCTAGGGTGCCTAGGAACCCTAACTAGCACAATATTTCATCTCGAGTTAAGGACCTCTCTCAAACATCCCTCCCTTAGGTTTCTTTAAGTGTTTCTATGGGATCCATACTGTCAAGATAAACCCTAAACCTTAAACAAATGATGGAATACAACAAAAAATAGACTAACATAGTGAACCCATGTATAAAAATATAAAGAAAGAGAAAGTATAGGGATGACTTCCAAAACTATGTACAGGACACAAAGTAATACTATAGCCCTTCCAAAATAAAAATGTCAACATATAAACCTGGAATATAACATCCATGATTAGGTTTTCTTAAATCAAGATGCCCAACACATATTCCTAATTTGACATATAACTAATCTTATTAAAATTTTAAACTTAATAAATTAAAAACCTAATAAAATTTAATAAACTTAATTTATCAAGCTAACTTTTTATCTAAATTACCACTTAAAATAATTTAAATCTAAGATACTTAATTTATTAAATTAAAATATTGATTAAATTTTAAACATAATGTAATTTAAATTTAATGACATAAAGTAAACAACAAAAAAAATTTAATTTAATATAAATTACAATAAAATAGTTTTATAATTTACTAAGTTTATTGTATTTTAAATTTTAAATAAATTATAAAATTTATAAAATTTAAATCATTTAAATTTTCAAACTTCACATCTTAAAAGGATTAAATTTAAAATAGAGGCTTTCTTCCTTCATTAATTTCTAATATAATCTTAAATTCAAAATTTTATTAAATTTAAATCATTAAAGGTTTTGACTTAAGAAAGGATAATAATTGTTCAAGCAAATTGCACTTTTACTAACTTAACTTGTACTATGAATTCACACGTTTAATATCTTTCATTGAAAATAGCACCAAAAATGTAGAGTAAAATTGTGTGCCAAAGTATTTTCTTCAATTGTGACTACGCAATTGTACCTTGAAAAGTCAATTTGAAACTCATAAGCTAATGAGAGATATTGTGACCATTTATACAATTGATGAAGATAGAAAATTAAGTTAATGAATGCATCTAGATTATACTTTTAATAACTTTCAAATCTTTAATCTATATTTCTAACATTTATTCTTCTCAAATGAAATTAAGTTAAGAAAAATAAAATCATAATTAAATTACACTCTTTAATACACACACATCAAGAATATTTCGACTATCTTATCAAAGCTATACTATTAATTATTTACTTTTTGAGTACTTGCTTAATCTGAAGTAGTAATGTATGATCTGAGATAGGATATTTAGGTGCAATAAGAAGAAATGATTTTAATGGATGGAAATGAAAAGGGATTAGGAAAGGAAGTGGTGATTTTAATAGATGGAAATTGTTAAGAGTAATAAGGTATTGTCTTATTATCTCTAGTTTTCTTAAGCTAAACTTTAGCCATATAATAATTAATTCTTTTATTAATTATTATCTTGCAACCTAGGTTAGTTTTCTATTAGGATTTTGATCTCTTTTGTAAGGATAGATCTCTCTTTGTAACTAACATTCATTCAATGCAAGTTGTAATTCTTTTTTGCACATCAAAAATGTCTCATCTTGTGTGGATCTCTGAATTCAAGCCTTCATAGCTTTGCTCCTCTCTTTCTGTAATAGGTGTTTGCATGTAGTGATTTTTGGGAGCTATGGATTTTTTGTCAACTTCAACATGGTTTAGAGCTCCATTTCTTCATGCCCATGTTATGTTTATGAGAGGTTTGGCTTGGTTTTGAGATGGTGTTGAGATCTATGTTTTCTCTTTTAATGGGTTTCAATTTTTTAGAAGTATTTTGTATTGGATCTGAGGAACCTTTATTTTTGGACCATTTGAGCTTAAGAAGACATCATTATTGAGCTCAAACAAACATCATTGTTGAGCTCAAATAGACATCATTGTTGAGCTCAAATTCTAAAAACCCCTATTTCCATATAAAATTTGTTTAGTTTGGATGTGGTTGGAATTTGAAGCAAAAAAATAGCCCAAGGTCGTATGGTCTTTGGCTCAAAAATTGAGGAGATGATGTTTTTTGAAAAAATAATTTGGAGGCAATTTTTTTTGTTAATTCTACAAACAAAATTTTTGCATGCATATGTACAAAATAATGCAATTACTTTGCAAAGGAGGCGTTATTTCCAATGAAGATGGGGCACCTTTTTTTGGAGTTGTACACATAGGTCAAGGACACTTTTTGCTGACATTATGTTAGTATTTGAGCCACTTCTCAAGGCCTAGGCCACTTTGGAGGTTTGAATTAGTACCATAAAATTTGCACCAGACCTCATGCACACCCACCCTCAGTTAGTGCCTATAGCTAATATTTCTATTTGGAGATCAAGCATCAATTTTGGTATGTGCTATCTTTTTTGGGTTGTGCAACATTTTCTTATTGGGCACACCAATCTGGTCTCACTCAGCCTGCAATTTTTTATGGAGTTTTGTTTTGTTTTGGAGTTGGAAATGGTCAACTTTGGGGCTCTATGTGCTATCCAAAGTGATTACTTTTGGGTCTCGCACCTCCTTTCTCCCTCCTCCATGTTAGTGCCTTTTTATGGGGCTTGAACCTAGCATCCTTCATTGGCAATGAGATTTTTTGGCAAAGTTTGGCACTTGGTTTTTGTGCCCCCCTTACACATGGGTCCCCATGCAGCTTTAAGGAACCTTGTTTGTAGTCCTTTATGAGACACATCATCCTACACCCCTATTATTTTGACCTCTTTAATGACAAGGACCAACAGGACCCACCCTTTTTGTGTCGACAGATTTGCATTCCCTAATGGTAATTTGAAGCCAGAGCTAGGCATGTTTTCTTCCAACCAGTGATGGATTTTTTAGAGGCTTTTTCCTACCTTACAAAGGCCTTATTTGAATCTACTTTCAAACACATGGTATATATTATTTCTAAGGCTACCAGTTATTTTTACTAGCTCTAGCCCTTTTTTTCTAGCAATGGCATTCTTTTCTGGCATTTTTTTGCCTTGACAAACATTTGACTGCCAATTTTGGGCTTGTCACTTCTGACATAAGTGCCTACATCATTACACCTAATTTTTTGATTGTCTCTATTTAGACCTTCCCTCACATTTTTCTCATATCTCAAGCATACAGGCTCTATTTTCCACAAATGAGATATTGCTAGAAAGCTAGTTTTGAGCTTGTCGTATTGGTGTAGGTAATTTTAATTTTGATGTTTTTTATATCCTTTTTTTTTCCAAAGTTAGGAGTTATATTTTATAATTTGGAAACATATCTTGAGAATTTGATCTTCATTTTGGGAATTATTTATATCAATATCATTGGAAATATCTTTTTGATCTCTTTCCATTGATGCCGGTTGTTTTTCTAGACTTTGCTCCAAGTACATTCTATTTATTTTTTTCATTTTTCATTCTAGTGGATATCTTGGTTGTTCAAAGTTTAGGGATCATTTTTGTTGCTTCATATGATTCTTCATGTGTTTTGCCATCTATTGTATCAACCTTATGTCTCTTCTAGTCTTTGTAGACATCTATTGTATGCATTTTTGTAAACACACTAAGATAAAGTGTCATGTTTCTTTCTATATTTTTATTTTGGTTATTTTACCTAATTTTGCCTTCTAATTTGATCAGTGTCATTTGAGGACACTCATATAGATTATTGTATTCTTAGAATTCACCATATCTTGTGCCTTATTGTAAATTAACTACTTTGAATAAAGGGCTATGGGGGATTGATCTTTTTCCTTCTATTTTTTGTCTTCCTTTGTCAGTGAGTTTTCCTTCCATGACATTAGCCTCATGTAGTGTCTGAAATTGATCACCTTAGTACAGACATATGTATTATTTTGTTCATCTTGATCGTGGTTAATAAACATGCAATTCTATTGGTTCAGTTTTATAGTTTCCTATTACCTCACCCTTGTCTTCATTGGGGGGAGTTCTTCTATTGACTTTTATGCTTCCTTGGTTCCATGGAGTGAGCTATATATTCAGTACTTATTCCTGTATACTGGGAAGATGTCATGACTAGGTACCTATGCATTTTTATGAGATGGATCATTCACCATATAGACACTCTTCTTCTTTTTCCTACTTTAGGATGCAACCTTCCATGTTTGATTGATCAACTCTTTAGGCTTTGGTGTTTGTTGGTAAACAATTTTTTTCCTTTTAATTTGACTCTCGAACACCCAAAGTTCTGAACAATATCTAGTTACAATAGTTGAAAAGCCATATGTAGATGAATGGGCTTTTCTCTGAATTAATAGGTACAGCTCCCTATGATAGATTTTCAGTGAATTATGTTTATTCCTATCATCTACTTGGTGTCATGCCCAAAATATGAGGGCAAAAACACACAATTTTTTTTAAAATTAATAATAATAATAAAGTTCACAACAGTTTAAGAGTTGAATTCACAAGTGCCAGAATAGTTTAACTATGTACATCTTAAGTTTATAACGATGAGAAGAAATCCATTTCTATAGTTACTTATTCATTAATAAATTTGTATCAACCTTTGATTCTGTTATTTCATTAAGGTTACAACGATATTTTGAAATTGTTTAGAAAACAATATAACTTAAATATGACTAGGAAATAAATTAAATCAAATATCAAGATCTACTAAACTAACATTAAATTTACTAAGATTTTAAAATTCTAATACATACTAACAATATAATAAAAAGAAGAAAAAAAAGAAAAAAAAACAAACACACACACACACACACACACACACACATGTATACTCAATAAACGCTTAACTATCAATTAATTTTTGACTATAGAAAAATTTAGTCATATAGACATTCATCTTAACCAAATTTAAGAACTTTAAATAAAAACTAAACTATCAAATTTAACTATCATAAGTTCTAACTAATCATAATATAAGACTAATGCTAAACTATACTAAGTAATTTATATACACTAAAACTAACTATCAATTACATGATAACAACGAACTAAAGCAAAACATATAAATTTAATTAATTATACAACTCCTTAATTAAAGCAAAACTAAAGTAAAATTATTGACATAATAAAAGAAAATTTAACTAAACTAAATTTAACTAATACTAAAATCCAAACTTAATTTATAATTAAATAAACTATACTAACAAAATTATTAACTTAAACTAACATAATTTAGTAACTAACAATATAGATGTAAATCTAAGATTAAATTAAATTTAAGGCTAACTAACTTTAACATAAACTGACTAAACTTAATAGCCACTAACTAAAAATTTAAACTAAACTAAAATAATGCAATTCATTATCTTAAAAAAAAAAATTTAATAAAAAATATATTAACATAACTATAACCTAAACTACCCTATTAACTAAACCTCTTACTCATTAACCTTCCCTTATTCTAACAACATTATTTACTAATATTTAAGTTCTAAACTACTCTAAATTTATCTACCTACCTACTAACTCCACTACCTAGCAATCTACCTACCAACCATAAACACCTTCCTTACTGCATGTTGTCCTAAGTCTGCTCCCCACAAACTACCTACTTCCTCAATCCCAAATCTGACGTAATCCCAAGTGCAGGTCAATGGGACAAGGGGATGGTACGAAATTCCAAGGCCATAAAAGTATACACAAAATGCATGGAGGGTAGAAAGGTAAGTAAAAAGGTTAAAAACAAAATGATTTAGCAACTTGCATGAAGATGTCAGCAGACCCAATTAAAACATTTGCTCATCCAAAGTACATGTCACGTGGGTCTCAATTTTGGAGTTGGCAAAATTCGCATGGAGTGGAAAAAGCTTGGATTAAAAGCCAAGTTAAAACACATGGCCCCAAGACCAAGTTTTAACTTTATTTTATTTCATTTTTATTTTCCTTCTTACACCATAGCATTAAATACCTGCCAAAACCATTTTCTCCTAGGATGGAGTAAGATTGTAATACCCCGCCAAGGGATCCAAAGAATTTTACTAAGTTTGCCAAACAATTTTTTTTTTAAACATGAAAGATAAAACCATTCATAACATTTGCGAAAGCAATAGCAACAATTCAAATGAAAATAAACATAACATATATACATAACAGGCTACATTCTTTAAAGATCTTTTAACGTTGTATCACATCTAAAATAACTATTCATCTAACATCTCATCTTTATGAAATAACAATGATACATCCAATGTACTTAAACAATATACAAGTGTCCTTTTGTAATTATATTTTAGTTTAGCTCAATCATCCACTGTACATATCACAGGGTATGAAAAGCTTAAAAAAATAAACATTCAAGTAAATAAAGTACATCATCATCATCTAATATTAATCCATGATGCAATAACATAAATGAAACCACATATCATACATGATACATCATCACAAAAGATATAAACATCCATCACAAAAGATAACCATATATCACAAACATAAATAACTAAGTGCACGGTTCCTCCCAACTGTAAATAGCATCATTAGACCATCGTGGATCCTAGCCATCCCTCTATGCGTAACATTTTAAAGCACCGAAGAGATCATCGGTATTAACATAATAGGAATGTCACTCCTAAAACATCCTACTAACATGCAAAGTAAAGCATAATAAATCATCAACTAACATATGCAAAGTAAAGAAAATCATCAATATAAGAAACATACCAGTAAATACATCCATCATAAGGTATATTATCTATCATAATGCTCTAAGAACATAATGAAGAATAAATACCAACCAAGGATGCTCCAGCCACAGTGTCTCAAACGGATCTCAAATGATAAGAGTGAAAATACACTACCACCCGATCGCGTGGAACCTAAGTGGTCCACTCCCACCATGCTGAAGAGATAATCTCAAGTCCCAAATAGGATATCAATTCACGAAGCACAAATCTCTATAAGTCCAAGGATCCTAAAAGTATACTAACTCAAAGGTTCCATCACACAAAACCGACATCTAATTCCCAGAGGCACACAAAGACATGTAGGAAACCTACTCTGCAAGTGGAAAAGTGTCATCGCATTTATCACGTACAAGTTACCCTGGTAGTTAGCTAAACTCCACGGGTCCATATTGATCTCATGCGGCCACTAGTATCCTCTCATACTGACAAGGCATACTACGGAATGCACGGTCGCAACCATGCGTTCTCACTACTCCCATCCTAGCCTGTACAAGCACTCAAGGCATGGGCAAGAACATCAAAACAATTATCTTTTTAGATTCATTTAATCTCCATTTAGTGTGTAAATGTTATCACTTATTAACCAAACTTACAATGAGTTACCCTGGCAACCACTTAGGGCCCCGGCCCCCATTGCAAGCCACTTTTCGACACTACAAGTAGATTACCTACCCTAAGCTCATGGAATCATAAATCTCAAAATCATAAAAGATAATCCATAAAAAAATCATCAAATATGCATAAAAGCATCAAATATCCATAATAAGAATCATCAAATCTCCAAGATAAGAATCATCAAATCTCCATGAGCATCTGAAAAAGCATCCATAGAAAATTATGACCACAACAGTTCTCTATTGGCAACTGAAGGCATCAATGATAATCATAAGTATCAATTGGTTCTCAATAACCAAAATATATCTCAAGATAAATGGTTCTCAACAAGCAACCAAGAATATCTCAAAATCATACTGATCGAAGACTCCAAAATGGTTGAGTTAAACATGACATCATCAAAAAATAAATTCACATTTCAGTCCCATCATGGTGACTAGAAAGTAATCCAAGGATAACTGGTCGATGACTCAAAAATGATTAGCTCAAGCATCTTAGATATATATACATCTCAGCTTCACACATGAAGGTTGAAGAAAAAATACAAACATTTCATAGAGCATACGATCACATAACCATGGTTGGGCTTATAAAGATCAAGACCAAATAAGATCAACATGCCATCACATCTCATAACCCCCGAGCCTCTGGTAACAACCTAGGACTGGTCAACACTAGTCAACCCAAAACCCAAAACAAGAAGCATATAGAATACACGATGCAAACACATATTTTGGTTTACTAAATTCACATAGTTGAATAATGTGTAGGGGTTTCTAGTTTTCTGTTTGCAAGTATACTTCAAGTGTTTAAAGTTATCATTTGACCTACAAGTCAA
Source organism: Cupressus sempervirens (assembly GCA_028749045.1). Lineage (NCBI taxonomy): Eukaryota > Viridiplantae > Streptophyta > Pinopsida > Cupressales > Cupressaceae > Cupressus > Cupressus sempervirens. The sequence goes on from CM053791.1 coordinate 535,577,190, forward strand.
CCCATTTGATCTCTGATAGCATTATTCTAAGAATAACTTAAGGATAACTATTTACTCATTAAACTGATCATCATTAATTTTTTTTAATTTATCTATGATCCATATTCTAATTGATTAACCTTTCAACTTTTCTAAGATCATTATTCATTATATTATAAGAGGACCAATTATCATTCTTCGAATAAGAGATTATAACTTTATTTATCTCAATCCATTAACATAGGTACACCATCCATGACCTATTAACATCTTATTAGTTTTCAATTAGAAACTTAATTAAGTATTACTAAAGTTTGAGTCTTTGAATTTAATCATCACCATCGTTCACAACCATACAATATCTAAAGTCATAATTCAAGTCATAAGAATAAGACCTATCAACTTCAATATAGATAATCTACAATCTCGTTAAAAGAATTATATCAAATAAATCTCTATTACATAACTTAATTATTAATTAAATCTAATTAACTCTTATTAATTGATTTAATTAATAATTGTATAACCATAGCAACGTTCTAATTAACATCAGTTGACTAATAACTAACTAGAATTCTGTAAGTTAAAAGTCAACTATAATTCAGTACTCAAATGATCATATTAATAATTCAATAATAGTAATCTTGTTAATAATTAATAACAAGCTATATGGAAAATCTTATTAATAATTCTATACTAACCAAATTCATCACTCTTCAACAAAGTTCCTATTTATATTTTAATAATAACAAGTTATAATAAATCTCCAATACCAAGTATTATTATCTGAAATAAGTTTTTCCTATGTACATTGATTCAGTTAATTGATACTCTTCCAAATTATTAACCAATTCAATTTGATTAATATCTTTTACAGTACTTCAATCATTAACTAATCTCTTTTAGAGTAACTCTGTTCGTATTAGTTGATAACTATTTAAACTATTTATACTATTATTTATTAATAGTTTGTTACACCCAACAAACATTAATAAATAATAAACTTATCACAACTATAAATAATCAATCTAGAGAACTTTTACATAGAACTTCATTAGCTAACTCTTAATATCATTAAGGTATTCAAACGTATTAATCAATAACATAATAATTCAATCTTAATCCAATATCATTTAGAGTTTCTAAATTTAAATCAACATAATATAAATTATCATCTTACAATTATTTAATCAATATTAAAATCAACCATTAGACTCCATTTTCTAATTGTTCTAATAATATTTTGTCTATATATAAAAGTTGTTTGAAAAAAATCCCTATCACAAACCAATAAGACTCATTGTAGATTTTAACATGAATAATTTTCAAATTATTAGCATTATCATCTTCATTAAACAACTCTAAAATTGTTTAATAGTATTCAATATATATTATAAAAAGTTCACTATATAAACTATATTAAAAATCTCTTTTCTTTTTATTTTCTCTCATCTAAAAATCTATTTACTTAGATTGACTAATAATTAATTACACTTCTTCTACTATTAACTAATCTTAATTAAATTAGATTTAATTAGATTAGATAATAAACCATATCAAACTAATGCATATTAATAAGATTCTAATAAGAGAAGATTTCAATAATATCTTAATTCATTCCATGCTTTGATATATTATTTTTGTGAAGTTTAAGCATAAAGAACTCTTGGTTATGAAAAATGGAGAAATATCTGTCCTTGAATAAAACAGTCTCAGTACGACAGCCATATCTCCCTAATAAACTGTTGGATCGGGCTGAAATTTAAATATGTTGGAGAGGGCCAAGTTGCGCCATCTATGACTGGAGCGATCGAATAAATTCAATCACAATAAAAAGATATGAATGACTGAGTTTGGGTCTATCCAAGGGGCAGCGACAGGATAATTAAAAATTTCTTTTTAAAAGGTAATTATTCTCTAAATTTATCCAATAATTTCAGTAATGGATTTGGCCATAAATCTTGAAACCATTTTCAAATCTATTTCAATTTGATTCTAATTCGAACCCAAACCCGTTTTCTCTATGCATATAAAATTCTCAAATAAATTTAATTGCCCAAATTGAAAATGCATACAATAAAAATATGAAATTTCTCAGAACACATATGAAAGACACGAAGAAGATAAGAATGCATGATGCGGAAATAGCATAAGAAAAATCACAAGAATCTACTCGGATTCTGATGCTAATTCGCTCTTCCTCAGAAAAACTCGCAGAGCAAGCTCCCTTCTTCAGAGTTCTTGAGTCCTCCAATGCTCCAATTGCTCTCCACCCCCTCCCTAAGCTTCTATGAATGCCTGAATATAAAGAGCTCTCAAAAAATCTTTGGATTGCTTCTTGAAACCGTTGAAAGGTGTCACCAACTAAGCATGGGTCTTTTCCAACCTTTTTGATGAGTCATAGAGTTGTAGACACCTTGTGCTTAATTGATGCACTAACCTCCGTGTTGTTGACACATGTTAATTCTCATGCAAGCTTATAACTCCAATTTACTTTTTAAATAATCTCTATTTAAATTTTATAACTTTCATTTTAATTTTTATAACTTTTATTATTATTATTTTATTTATTACTTTATTATTATTTTATAATTATTATTAATTTTAATTTCTAGTTTTCTTTTATTTAATTCCTTTTCCCCAATAATTCACATTTAATTAATTACAATCAAAATATCAAAGATCATGATATTTTATTAATTTTTTCAAATAAATAATTTATTAATTAAATCTATTTATTAAGACTTAATTAATGAAAAATTCACCATAGACCTCCAAGATAAAATATGAAAACCCATCATAGAACAAATCATACAAAATAAATCAAAAGGATTAAAAATCACGAAATATGTCATCCGACACATTCGGTGGGTATTCAACTCAGATACGTGTCCTAATTTTCCAATTAGGACAAATGGCTCAAAGGGTTGGGATTTGGACTTGAGAATTTATCTCCCCTCTCTTATCATTGAGATAATGTGATAGCGTACGCTCATCCTAGCAATTCAGGGAAGTCGATACCCGGTACCTGCAACTTGCATAAAAATCATGCATGTACAAACACAATATATACTAAACTAAACAGACAATGGTAGGAAGTGGTGCATCGTGTAGATCTCGACTAGTAGGTGACTACGACTCCCTTCCTTAACCACATCAGACATGCCATACAAAAGTAAACACGCAAGGCAAACACGCACACGATACACATGCAAGTATGGGGTAAGTATCCATAAGAAAGCACATATGATAATAAATCATCTTACTAATCATCATTAATAATTGAAAGCAATGTAATAATCATCATCAATAATTGTGAACACTAAAAATAATCATCATACATACATGAAATGTAGAGTCTAAGTAATCTCATCACATAATAAACTGAATCCATAGCACAATATCTGATAATCTCAAAAGAATGCTACTAACCAACAACATAAAACTAGTTCTAAAAGAGTTCAGCAACGATAACAAAATGTGAACCAAGGGTAGGCACTACAAAGATGGAAATTAACTCATAAAGTTTAGTTGGTAAGGATAGGATATTTGTTTTTGTTATGTTTAATGTAATTTTAGTATTTATTTATTCAAATGTTAATTTATTTATTTATATTATTCAACAAGAATATATAGGAGAATCTTTTAAAGATTCTTTGTTACAAAAGGGAAATTAATTTGTTCCCTATACAAAAATCAGAGAGTTTTTGCTCTCTTGGAACCATTTTTTTTTTGTCTTATTTTTCTAAGCGTAAATTTTGAAATTGAATTTATTAACCAAGAGGGGTTATATTTTTTTCTCGAAGTAAATCTATTAAGACTTCCTACAACTAGATATACCAAGAATTGAATAACTACTTAAAATAACATTGCAAGATTGATTTTTGGTTTACAATAATCACAAAACTGAACCTTCATTCATAACATAACTTTCATTTTTTCAACAACAAGGTTTTGAAATACAAATTACATAGGATTCCAATCTCAAAATTACAACAATTCAATTGAATCTCCTTCATGACCCTTATCAAGGAATCCATACCATTTTTTTGCAATACATTGCTAAGATCGTGGAGAGAACAGAATTTGATCAGGTGTCAAACAAGCATGACCAAGAGACAAAATCAAACATGCATATTCATACTAGGTTTCTACAATAGCATTCACAATGAATCAAAACTAAGGAAAGGTGGATTTTTTTCAACAAGAGATGTCAAACACAACACCAAACTAGGTACCCAATCGGGGCTATAACTCAAGAACTTCCATTCTTCTATTCTTACATGCCAAAACTCATATGTAGTTTGTGCTGACAGGTAGGGGCCCATAACACCCTACCCTTTCTCCCTCTTCTCATCCTAGGAAGAGACTCTACATTGTTGGAGTCCAACTAAAAAGACCTTTCCTGAAATTGGCCACTTCTGCCGTATCCAAGGGTGAGTAATGCCAAAACACCCATACAAGAAAACTTTAAAAATTCAAACAAGAACAAGGAAGAAAAACATTTTTAAAAAAATATGGTTTCAATCCTTCCCAACATACCCAACATACATACAAGCATCCAAATTCAACAACACAAAAGCATAAGCATGAAACACGCATGAAAATATGAGCAAGGGAGATGAAGAACTCCTACCTTCACCAAGAGGTAATGGCAAATGAACAAATTGAGAAGAGCTTTTCCTTCCTTCCTTCAATCTTCCAAGACTCCTCTCTAAAAGTAGAGATTGGGTAACAACCAAAACTACTCCAAGAAGGACCTCTAAATAAGATCCAAAATCAACCACCAAAAAGGGTAATAATTTCACCCACTCACCTACAAATCTAGAAGTTTCTAACTCAACCAATCCTAAGGTTAACCGCTAAGTGGAGTTGAGGTCATGCAACTCATGGTAACCACTTTCAATTTCACACAAAGGCAAAAATAGACTTTTTGAGTGACCTCAAAAGTCAATAAAAGGGGCTTAGGGGGTGGAAAATCCCCCAACCCATACCCATACCCCTTGGGTATAAAGATTTCATGTTTTAAAGGTCTTAGGAATTGATTTGGAACCAAACAAAAGCTAAGAATAAATTAGGACCATCTATCAACTCCAAAATGCAGATTAAGCACTAATTCAAATTAGGGGTGACTAAACTCGATTAAGAAAAAAATTAGCGAAAAAGGTTACTACTTAGTCTGACTTAGGTCCAAAGGTTACACAGTTAACCCTAGCTAGCATGTTGAAAAGCATAAACAATTCACGAGTGTCAAGCGACACTAAAGAACACAGTTACGAAACATAACATTTACTGATCACGGAAAGATACATTCATACATCTCACAATAAAATAAAATTATGAACAACAAGGTTTTCACAAATGGCACATAGGGATCAGTTTCTTTCCTCCATCGAATTTCTCAGCTAAAATATCCTGCACACTCATTGCACACATCAGTAGTCCCATAAAATCACATGCACATATGTATATACATATCAGGGAATCACATAAATTAAAACATACATCTATAAATTAGTCAGGGTTTCTCTCATCCTACTCAATTCTTAACCATTAAAATCTCTAAATCAAAGTGTTAATCCTATATTTACTTATTTCATCAACATACATATACATAAAACATTAAATGACGAACATCAAATATCTAAAAGTAACATCACACAACATGAAATAATATACTATGTTCAAAGCATCAAATAAGATCCCGACATCTCGAGTCATGAGTATCAAAATAATAACGTATCTCTATGCTACGATGGGTCAGGGCGAGGCCTCACACTTGGGTGGTGTGTTCTTAACTTGAGAACAATAGAGGTATGACCAAGCTAGACTTAGACAAGATCTAACTCAGGCAAACAGAAGTTTTTAATAATCTATTTAGTTTTATGCATCCACACATCTTATGAATTCAGAAAACTTTCCCACGAGTTAAACTACAAGAACTTAAATCTATACTTTAACTACTAAATTGATAACACTTAAAATTTCTCTCAGAACGAACAATAACAATACTTATCATGTTCATTCATTGTATTAAAAATAGGGGAAGTAAAACTCTATTTCTTCCTTGTTCCAATCCAAACCATAAGAGAAAGATACAAACTTAAACTAACACTAACTGGAACAGAAAATAATCAATATAAAATACCCTTGATTGTCTCTACAACAAGAAGTATTTCACACCAAAAAAAAATTCGACCCTCTATTCCTCATTCAACTTTGTACATATAGGGTTTAAGAGATGACAATTACAATAGAAACTTAATCGGTTCATCTTCTAAGAAGGACAAATGGCAAGATGCCAGTTTATCACATTACAAAATTTACAAAATTGATAGAAATTGTGAAAGAAAGTGAAAATGAGGCATCATTTGAATCACTTGGACTTCTTCCCCTTTTTAGCTTTCGCCCTATATGCCTTGGTAGCAACTATAATTAGAACTAGTTCCTCATGGCTAGGCACATGTACATTAGTGAATCTCAAGAGCCACTTTGAATGCTCTAGAGCCAATTCCTTCACATCATTTAACTAATTTGGCAATTCTTCCATAGCCACGTGTACACATCCATCAAGTGTTTGCAACTCTACCACTCTATTTTGATCGCTTGAAGTCATTCCAGACAGATTACTCAAGTATGTGGAGAAGTTGTTCTTCATTACTTCTACTCCAATAAGAGCTTTCCCTTGCCCATTGGTTTGTGAATCAGTGTCTAATCCTCGCATGAGTTTGAATGCTCTGTCTTAGGTCTTCTTCACTTTTTCCCCTATTTCTTTGAGTCCTTCTTCAGCTTCTTGAATCATCTCCAGCTTAAATTACATACTTTGAAGCCATTTGAACAGAGGCTCAGTCCCTTTCTTCAAAAGCTTTGCTTCAATTGCCTCTTTTGCCTTCATTTTGCTGATCATTTTCAGGAGGGAAAGGCATTCATCACATCTTGCCTTCTCTGTGGCCAAAGTGTTGCAATTAGATATGATATTATCTTTCTTAGTTTCCAATCAAAGGATAACATTTCCAATTTGATCAATCAAAGCAATTCCATCTAAATTGAGTTTCTCAATCCATTCCTTTCCAATCTGGCCAAAATGCCTATCTTTTTGGAGTTGGGAGATAAAAGCCTATACTTCTACTATGGTAGGATTCTAAGTAGCAAGTACACCAGTGATGGTTGCTAATGGAACAACCAGTTGCTTGATAAACCTATTCAATTCTTCTATCTCAGTGGCGCTCAGCACGTTCACCTAAATTGCTTGTCTCACAATCTCAATGAGCACGATCATGTCATTTAGGTATCTGGGTAGCTTCAAGGGAAATCCATCAAAAGTTGCAAGACGTAAATATGAAAAGGATGAGAATCGAATGAAATAGCTACCAAACTGACTGATGGCCACCATAGCTTTTGGGTTGAATCTCCTCTCCAGGCATCCTTGGAGTTCCTTGCAAATCCTCATTGTAAATGCATCATTAACTTTGATATACTCCACATAACTATTCTATAACTGCAAGCATGGATAAAACTCATAACTCTTACATCATCTAGAAAGTTCTCTATCCTGGGAAGGCTCGGCCATAATATATATTAAGAAAGAAGACATGTAAAATGAATTGTAGAACTTTGTTGCACAAAGGGTTCTAGATAGATTCTCGCTTACCTCATATGCCCAGTCAATATACTATGTATCTGAGCAAATTATTTGCACCAAAAATAAATAATGTTCTGCAAAATTAAGTGCTTCTACCTCAAATTTCAACCGATGCAAAAGCACCAGAATGTCCATGATCTCAGACTTGAGATCAGTGCCAAAAAGGGTTTTAGGATTTTACTCTTAGCTCCCCTTGGTTTCTAAAACCAAGATCTCATAATCTCTTTCTACCATACCATTTTCTTCAAAGAGAATCCTAACATAGCTCCTCCTACTATCAATTCAAAGAATTCTTCTCACTCTAGAATCTAAAGACAATTGACTACTGCTTGTCTATCAATTGAGATTAACACCATTTGATTAGGTAGTAAGATTTTCTTAGTATCTGGGTTGTAGTGATTGATACATTCAATGATTAGCTCTAGGGCTTGTACTGCTACTGGAAATCCGGTTGCTTCTACCAGTCCACTTCCTCAGAGTTTCTCCATTATGGGATGGATTGGTTCCATCCTCAGCCTTCTTTGGAAATCTTTCATGTCAAAGAAATGAAGTGAAGTGTCTGTGATATTCTACCATATAGACTTGATTCCACCCAGTCCATCAAAACTAGTGAATCTCGTTGTCATTTTGTCTGATATAGAGGTCAACTAAAATTCAACAATTTCAAATAGTACAATGAGTGAACCTTGTAACTTTGAAAGTTTTTGAAAGCACTATTCAATAAAACATCATAACAGTTCAAAAAAAGAAAGCAGTAATTTGAAAATCTGTTATGTTCATCTTTATATAAGAACTCTTAATCGATCTGTTGATTTTCATGATGTGCATCGCATGAGAAAATTTAAGGATAAATCTATTGAATTAGTAAATGTGAGAGTTCTAATAGATTTTTCCCTATCCTTTTATTGTTTATGTTGGTCCAATGGTAATTTTCTTTAATTACAGACTTACTTTCCCGTTTTTACCCAGTTTCGGAGGAATAGAAACAGAGTACTCCTTGGAAGAAAACCCATCTAGCTGAATTTTGTTTAAAATATTTTCACATATGTAACAAATTTTCTCCCATTACTTTCCCAAAACACCTCGTGATCAATTTTCCAAATAACCATGCTTGCAGGAGTGATTTTCCATTAGATGCAAAAAATTGCTTCCAAGGGTAGCCACTTCACAGAGGGGAAGGCAATCTCCGCTTTTCGGCCTTTGTCTTTGTTTTGCCTCCTTTGCCCAAATCGCTTGACTTCAAGCATTCAAAAAATATGAATGAGACTTCGAAAGTGAAAAATGGGACCCACTGACTTACTTTACCTTTTTGCAAATGCCTTTTTGGAAAACTAACTTCCTGGTTTGAAGTCCGTCGAGGAGAAACTATTTTAGAGTTTTTCGTTGAAACTTATTCTAATCATCTTAGTGAAATTTGAATGATTCCTACAGTAAAAATATGGCAACACTTGAATGATAAATCCATAATATAATCCTACTTTCCTTCTTCAAGCTCACAAACTGTACTCATAAATCTCCATGGAGCTTCACCTTTAGGGTGCAAAAACCCACCAAGGAGAAGACGAAACTAGATTTTCTGCAAGTTCAATTTTCTTAAATCAACAATTACTTTTTGACAAATCTTTATGATGTAAATAGATCCAAAACTCCTAATCTAGGTCTCAATACCCAAAATTTCCAAGGCTTCTCCTAATCCCATAGGGTTACTACTTGACCCTATTCCCAAGAGTATTTCTCACAATTATCCCCTTCTACATGATCCATTACACCAATTAATACTCCAATTCTTTTCTCTCTTAACTCACCTAGACTCCTAGCTAGGCATTTCTTGCTCTCTTGCAAGGTAAGGTACAGACTCCAATGCAGCATCCAATAATCATCAAAGTGTCTTCCACATGCTTAACATAAGCTTCCCTAGTAATCTTGGGCTTTGTCTTACAACCCTAGTTCACCAAACTTCAAATTTCTCATATTAGGCCTAGTAGCCCTAAGAGCCCCCAATTAGGCCTCCGGTCAAGGTTTACAAAAAATAACCCTCAAAACTTGAAAACAACATACCAACCTATCTAGTGAACCAAATACCCTTTTCAAAGACCTTTAAGATTTTGTAGGTTTCAAATTGTCAACCTATTTGTACATGACTTAAGAAAAAACACTCTATTTTTAAGGGTTTCCTTAGAGCATGAAAGAATTTGACTTCAATGGCCTATCAAATAAACTTGTCAAATCACCAAAATAGACACAAGGAATCCTCACACTATCTTATTCATTTACAACATTTGGACTGGCACAAACCAATCCATGCTCCTCTAACCAAAGCTCTGCAACAACATGTAACTCATATATGAGTACACCAGACTCACCTAAGACATGCTTGAAAATATAAAAAACCAACTTATTAGCACTATAAAATAAATATGTAACTATATATAGGGTTCTCTTCTTTATTCCAAAGATCCATGATGATTTGACTAGTGGAATTCAAGAAAGAGCCATTTCTCTTGTAGCAACTCAAAACAAGGCAATAATTGTACACCAACAAAATGATTTTGAAAAACTCATCTACACAACACTTCAAGAATCCAAATTGATATGGAAAAACATAAATTCCATAATGTAACTAATCATGAAATAAAGTCAGTCCAATCAATCCATTTACATTGGATGTTTGGTGAAACAAGATGGTTTTAATAGAAAACACTCAAAATTTGCTTTTCTCTTAACTTGAATTCGTCCAGCTAGAACACCAACCCTTCTCCTAGGCTTGTGATGGTGTCATATGGTTCTTGTGCATGTATGGAAACCTTATTCATGGACCTAATAACTGAAAAATATAAGTTCATTCAATTTTGGCAAAAAGTTGTCGAAGTTGTCATATGCAACTTTTGCAAAATTGCTTGGGCAACTTTTGTAACTTTTCCCTCTGATCATGTATGGATCCAAAATCCTTAAATATGAGTTTCATATGGTCAAAAACTAAATTTCCATCTGGTCCAAAACTAAATTCTAACACCATTTCCCAACATTAGAGTTTTTGGTCAACTCTTGGTCAACCCTTGACCTATTCAAACCATTTAAAGCAATATTAGCAACCTAAAGACTCTTCATTCACTCACATATCTACTTACCCATAATCACACCCTTGGGAATTTATATTTAGCCATTATTCACTAATTTTTGGCTACAGCCATCTACAATACAAAATTCTTCCAAATCTTAACCTAGATCCTAGGTGCTCCTACATCATTCTCCCCCCTATAACAAAGAACTCATGGTGGATCAACATTACAAAGTTTAGTAGAGATACCTTTCTTCTTAAACTCACTCTCAACTATCCATGTTGCATCAAATTCTGTTTGATTCCTCCATTCGATGAGATGTTCCATATAGATGCCATGTCCAGTCTTTTTCTTGACTCTAGAATCCAGAACTCTTTCATCTTGAGGCTTGGACTTGGTTGGAATACTGACTTTGTTGATGTCCTCCTTGACCTCTTTTTCTTGGTGTCCTTCATTGATGTTAGGTTCCTTATACTAAACTAAATATTTTACATTAAAGATAGGGGAAATTACCAAATCTTGTGGTATATCTATCTTATAAGCATTAGAACCATATTTTGCAAGCACTTTACAAGGCCCTATCCTCCTAATTTGTAGCTTAGTAGGAATACCTTTACTAAGTCTAGCTTTTTTCAAATGTATTAGCACCAATATCCTACCTCAAATTGCACATCTCTCTGGTTTGTGTCTATCTTTGACTTTAACTATTGAGTAGCTTCACCCAATGTTCTCTTAACCTATTCATGTAACTCCCTCATGCATTGTGCAAAGTCATATGCATGTCCACTCATTTCTTCATGTGGTTTTAGTTCTCTAAGTTCACATATGCCTCTTGGATTGTAACCATACACTATTTAAAATGTACTTTTCCCCATATTCCTATTCATATTTTCATTCTATGCAAACTCTACTTGTGATAGGACTTGATCCCAAGTTTGACAATACTCTTTTGTTAAACATCTTAATAGGTTTCCAAGTACCCAATTAATCACTTCATTTTGACCATCTATCTATGGATGGTAAGATGAACTATGGGCTAAATTTTTACCTAATCTCTTCCATAAAGTTTTCCAAAAGTGTCCCATGAACTTAACATCCCTATTAGAAACAATGTTGATGGCTAACCCATGTATTCTCACAATCTCCTTGAAAAAGAGGTGAGCTATGTAACTGGAAATATGTGTGGTTTTGAAAGGAATAAAGTGGCTCATCTTACTGAAGCTATCAACAATAACAAAAATATAGTCCCAACCTATTTTTGTCCTTGGAAAACAAACTTTAAAGTCCATGCTAATGCATTCACATGGTATGTTTGGTCTAGGTAATGGCTGATAGAATCCTACATTTGTAGAAGTACCCTTGGATTTTTGACATATCATACATTGATCAACATACTTCTTGACATCTTTTTGCATTCTTGGCCAATAGTAGAATCTGTCCACTATCTCTAGTGTCTTTTTTACACCAAAATTTCCACTGAGGCTTCCATTATGCTTCTCTTGAATCAAATTTTCTCTCATGGGCCCTCTAGGTGCACACAATTGATTACCCCTAAATAATAATATATTTTGCAAAGTGAAATCAAAATATTTTCTATGAAAATGATTATTATATTCTAGGCATGCCTTGTAGATCTCTGAAAAATATGCATCCTCAATAGATAAGTCCCTAAAATTGCCCACCCCAATAACTTCCAATTGGATTTCTTAGATGGTGATTGACCTCCTACTTAAGGCATTGGCAACCTTGTTTTCTTATCCTTTCTTGTGTTTAATGGTAAAGGTGTATGACTAGAGAAACTCCACCCATTTGATGTGCATTAAACTCAACTTCTCTTAAGAGTTGATGTAACTCTATGCTTGGTTATATGTATAAACAAAAAACTCCTTTGGTAAAAGGTAATATCTCCATTTCCTAAGATTTTGTACTAAAGCATACAATTTCAAATTATAAGAAGAGTATCTTGACTTAGCCTCATTTAATCTCTCACTAAAGAAGGCTACTAGTTTCCCTTCTTGACTCAAAATTTCCCCAATAAACATTTCTTGCATCACATTCCACAATGAACAACTTGTCAAAACTAGGTAACATGAGTATAGTTTTGTAGCTACCTCTTTCTTCAATCTTTCAAATCCCCCATTTTCCTCTCTGGTCCATACAAGCTTAGTTTTCATTCCACCTTTGATAGTGCCTAAGACTGGAGCAAATATCTCACTAAAACTCCTTATGAACTTCCTATAAAACTGTGCCAAACCATGAAAACTCCTCATAGATGTACCTTTCCTTGGTGTAGGCCAATTTAGTAGAGCTTCAACTTTATCCTCATCCATTTTTAAGTTACCTTGTGAGACAAAAAAATCCAAGGTAAACTAATTCTTGTTTCATAAACTCACTCTTCTCTAGGTTGATGGTTAATTTCTCCTCTTGTAATCTCCTCAAAATAATTTCCAAGTGCTTCAAATGTTCTTCTTATCATCACAACAAATCAATATATCATCAAGAAATACCACCACAAATTTACCTATGTAGTTCTTAGCACTTTATTCATAAGTCTCATGAATGTACTAGGTGCATTGGTGAGTAGAAATGGCATGACCAACCATTCATATAGTCCTTTAGTGGTTTTTAAGGTTATCTTCCACTCATCACCTTCTTTCATCTTGATTTGGTGGTAATCACTTTTAAGATAAATCTTAGAAAAATACTTAGCACCCCTTAGACAATCCATCAAATCCTATGTTCTAGGGATAGGAGACCTATACCTTGTGGTTATCCTATAGATGACTCTAATCTCTATACATAACCTCCATTTACCTCCCTTTTTAGGTGCCAACACTATTGGAACAACACATGGGCTAATGCTCTTTTTAATCAAACCCTTATCTAACATCTCTTGAACTTGCCTAACAATCTCCTTGTTTTGTTCTAGAGTAATCTTGTAAGCATCCTTGTTTAGTAGTGAAGCCCCTTGTACAAAGTCTATTTGATGACTAATTGCCCTTTTTGGAAGAAGTGTAGAAGGTGTACCATCACTGATCATATCCTTGAACTGATCTAACAATTCTTGTACTTCCTCTGCTAAGGTGGTTTGTTTCTTTACATCTTCCTCTTTAGGTTTTAGCATAATTGCAAATCCAACCTCTTGTTCCTCTTTGAAATAATTCAAAAACCCTATTCCACTCATAAGTAGGAGGTTTTAATCTATGGTTTTATACATGCCTTCTTCAACAAGTGATTCAATTATATATGTCACCACATCCTTCTTGAATGTGTACAAATTCTTCTTCCCATGATAGATAACATCCTTGTCATATTGTCATGGTCTACCTAATAGTAGGTGACAAGCATCCCTAGGTAATGTGTCACAAAGTATTTTTTCTTGATACCCTCCTATGGAAAAGTATACCCAAACTTGTTCATTTACCAAAATATTATGTCCTTTATTCAACCATGTAACTCTATAAGGATGAGCATGCGGAATTCTTACCAATTGAAGTTTTTGAGCAGCTTCCTCTGATATGATATTATTAATTGATCCTAAATCCACTATGACTTTACAAAATTTTCCTTGCATATTGTATTTAACTTTGAAAAGTGCTCTCCTTTGTTTGGGTTCTTCTTTTCTTGGCTTTTTAACCAAAACTCTCCTAAACATCAAGTTTTCCCATTTCTCTGAGTCAAGACTCACTTCTTGATTAGTGCTACTATTTTGGTTTTCTTGAACATAATTGACCTTCCTTTCACCTTGTCAAGATGATGCTTTCTTAGGACATCTATAAGAAGGATTCCCTAACTGCCCATAATGGTAACATTTCATGCTAGCAAAATGTGAACCTCTATTGTAAGTGTTTGATCTACCTCTACCTTTATCATTATAACTTCTTCCCTTACCATAATTGCATCTATTACTATGGTCATTGACTCATTACTTGGTTCACTGGATTTTGTATCCCCTTGTGATCTAGTGTCATTGGTTTTGCCTCCATAATCACCCCTATAGGTGCCTCTAGCATCTCTACCTTTAGCTCTACTTTTAGCATGAGAGTCTTGTTTCTTCTTGTTCCTCTCTTCCACCTTGAGAGCTAGTTAGAAGCATATTTATATATTAGTGGGTGTTCATAGACTAATTTCTTCATGGATACTCCATCTCAATCCTCCTAGATACCTAGCCATTTTTATTGCCTCATCTTCTTGGATATTGGATCTTAGGCATAATTTTTGAAATTCCTCGGTATAAGAAGCTACATCCATGTCCTTTTGTTTCAAAATTTGTCTCTTCTTATGCAATTGGATTTCATAATCCTCTAGTAGATAGTTCCCCTTGAACTTTCTCACCATTACCTTCCAATTAGTTATAGGCTTCTTGTTTTCTTTCTCCCTTTCTTCTTGGAGAAACTTCCACCAAGTTAGGGTTGGTCCCCTTAACCTAGATTTTACAAAATTCACCTTATGTGCTTCAATAAATCCTTCACAATCAAATTGATTCTCAATGTCCTCTATCCATTCCATCACTAAATTAGGATCCATCGTACCCATAAACAAGGGTACTCTTTCAAGAGACTTGACACTCAAGGTTTTAATGGATTTAAGAAAAGGTTTTTCTTGGATTGGAGGATGAGTTTCAAGTTCTAAATCTTCTTCAAAAACTTATTTTCCCTTGTCTTCACCAATATCTATCTTTTCCTTCATCTTGTTAGTTGTTTCTACCACTTCATCAGGTTTACCCTTCATAGCCACTAAGACTTCCTCTAGAAGCCTATTCTTATCATTTTGTTTTGTCACTTCTTTTGCCAACTCAGAATTTTTCACCATGGTGGTTTCTCCCACTAGTTCACCTTCAAATTTAGGCATACACAATACCCTATCCCATAACTTTTTAAAGCTTTGATACGAATTCGATGCAACTAGATGCAAAACTCCTAGTCTAGGTCTTTAATACCCAAACTTTCTAAGGCTTCTCCTAAGCCTATAAAGTTACTACTTGACCCTATTCCCAAGAGGATCTCTCACAATTATCCACTTCTACAAGATCTATTACACCAATTAATACTCTAATTCTTTTCTCTCTTAACTCACCTAGACTCCTAGCTAGGAATTTCTTTCTTTTTTGTAAGGTAAGGCACAAACTCCTATGCAACATCCAATAATCATCAGAGTATCTTCGACATTCTTGACATAGGCTTCCCTAGAAATCTTGGGCTTTGTCTCATAGCCCCACTACACCAAACTTCAAATTCCTCATATTAGGCCTAGTAGCCATAAGAGCCTCCAATTAAGCGTCCTATCAAGGTTTAGAAACTATAACCCTCAAAACTTGAAAATAGCCTACCAACCTATCTAGTGAACCTAATACCCTTTTCAAAGGCTTTAAGATTTTGTAGGTTTTAGACTGTCAACCTGTTTGTACATGACTTAAGCAAAAATACCCTATTTTTAAGGGCTTGCTTACAAAATCAAAGAATTTGAATTCAATGTCCTATCAAATGAACTTGCCTAATCACAAAAATAGACACCAAGGAATCCCCACACCTTGTTCTTAATTTCCAACACTTGGACTGGCACAAACAAATCCACACTCCTCTAGCCAAATCTCTTCAACAACATGTAACTCCTAGCCTAGTACACCAGACTCTCCTAGGGTATGCTTGAAATATATATATATATATATATATATATATATATACATATAACAAACTCCTTAGCACTCTAAAATTAATATGTGCACTATATAGAGGGTTTTCTTCTTGATTCCAAAAGGCCATGGTGATTTGATTAGTGGAATTCATGAAAGAGCCATTTCTCTTGTTGCAACTCAAAATAAGGTTGTAATAGTAGACAAATAAAATAATTTTGGAACACTTATCTACACAATACTTCAAAAATCCAAACTGGTACTAAACAACCTACATTATATGCTTGAACTAATAATGAAACAAATTCAATCCGATCAATCCATTTACATTGGATGTTTGGCCAAACAAGGTGACTAAAATAGAAAACACTCAAAATTTGTTATTCTCTCAACTTGAATTCGTACAACTGGAACACCAACCCTTCTCCTAGGTTTTTTATGGTGTTATATATTTCTTGTTCACATGTGGAAACATTCTATATGGACCCAATAACTAAAAAATGCAAGTTCGTTCAGTTTTGGCAAAAAGTTGTCAAAGTTGTCAAATGCAACTTTTGCAAAATTTCTTGAGCAACTTTTATAACTCTTCCCTCTGACCATGTATGGATTAAAAAACCTTACACGTGAGTTCTATATGTTCCAAAACAAAATTCTAACACAATTTCCCAACATTAGAGTTTTTGGTCAACTCTTGGTCAACCCTTGACCTATTCAAGCCATTTTAAGAAATAGTAGCAACCTAAAGGCTATTCATTCACTCACCCATCTTCTTACCCGTAATCATACCTTGGGGATATATATTTATCCCTTATTCATTGATGGTTGGCTAGAACCATCTACAAGAAAAAATGCTTTAGGACCTTAACCTAGATCGTAGGTGCTCTTATACCACTTTACAGCTTCTACATGCTTAATCAATGGTCTTCTTTATGATCATCCTTTGTTCCTATCTTCTTGGGCATTCTATAGTTTGGAGACATTTGTAGTCCTTCAATAGTTTTTCAGCCTTATATCCATTTCTTTTTGGGGTATGGTTTTTCCCAAGTAGTTTTCTATATTTCTTCTCTTTACAAAGATTTGGTTGTGCTTGGGTACCTCATCACAACTTGTTTCCAGGACCCAAAATAACTTTCAGTAGTAGTTTCTAGGTGTTTATCTACTCCCTAAGGTTATCTTAAGGGGGGTGTTAGAGTAATAAGGTATTGTTTTATTATATCTAATTTTCTTAACCTAAAATTTAGGCATATAATAATTAATTCTTTTATTAATTATTATCATGCAACCTAGGTTAATTTCCTATTAGGTTTTTGATCTCCTTTATAAAGATAGATCTCTCTTTGTAATTAACATTCATTCAATATGATTTGAAATTATTTTTTGTGCATTAAGAATCTCTCATCTTGTGTGGATCTCAAAATTTGAGCCTCCATAGCTTTGCTCCTCTCTTTCTATGATAGGTGTTTGCATGCAGTGATTCTTGGTAGTTATGGGGTTGAGATTTCCTTAACTTCAACATAAATGAAAAGGGAATGCGATAGGAAATTTGTCTTAAACCAAGGAGTAGTGAGCATAACAATAGTTTCAGTTTATGATGAAGTGGGGATGATACTAATGGAACCTTAAATATTATGATGAAAATTGATATTAAAACTTCATTTTTTGTTATTTCAAAAGGACGTGTATGAGGGGCTTGTGAAAAAGAAAAAATTGGGATTTTGTGGGCATGATGTAGAAGGTGATGTGAAATGATTAATTTTTTCCAAATCGTAGGGAAGAAGCTTAACACAATCAAAAAATGTGATTTTTCTCTATTTTGGAGTAGGTTTCCTATGGGTCATGCAAAGTCATGATTTTGGTCAAAGAGCGCAAGAAGTCTTGCAAAATAGCAAGTCTTCAAAACTTCACAAGGGTTGTTGATATGACCTTGTAAATTGCTGATTTGTGAGGCTTAGAGGAGCATGCAAAGGGTACAATGTAAAATGGTGATTTTTTGCCAAATCATAGAAGTGTTTGAAATGTGGCTTGAAATGGTGAAAAGGGTTTGCAATGCATTAATGATCATCACAATTTTAGAAGAGGGAACTAGATAAGCATGTGAAAAGGAAAAATGACCATTGTCAAAATATCTTGAGAAGTAAAAATATAATTTTGTAAAATTTTAATTGGAAATGACATAAATATTGTACATACACAACCAAACATGAGTTGAATGTCATCAATGGAATTTTTGAATTAATGATTCATTTAATGCTACTATTTGGATTTTTTGAATTAATGATTCATTTAATGCTACTATTTTATTAAGGCCTCATTGTAAGTTGAATGTACAAGAAAAGTTTAAGTATGTATTCTTTAGTAAATTCTTCAAGTTACAAGATTTTGGATTACAAGTGCAAAATGGGATTACCAATACAAGAGCATCTAGCAAGCTACGAACCCAAGCTAGTGGCATACCCTAATATTTCTACTGAAGAACAAAATCAACTTGACATTATCAATAGTATGTACCAAGTTGTGTGGGACCTCAAGATAAACTGTGCTATCTATATGATTGACTGTCATGAGCTCAAACTAGATGAGGAAAAGGTTGTAATTGCATAAATTTTGGAGGAGTGGGAATAACATTCGAGTTAACATGCATACATGAATAATATACTTGATATGTTTTGTGGCCTTCTCCCTCAAAGATTATGAAGATTTTTCTTTTTGTGAAAATAATAAATATTTTAAACAGTTGTAATTAGTTTAGTTATACAATTTTGAAAGAGAATGAAGCTTTGTTGTAGCTCGCTATTGAATATAAGGAGAGTCACAACACAAGGACCCTAAAAATCATCATCATATCATATATCAATAGGTTATTATATTAAAAAATATAAACAAACTAGGGCATAGTATAGAGTCAAACAACCTGTGCAAGGTTTAGGTGGATATTGCAACCATACACTACTCTATTATACTTATTTTAAAGTTAAATAAAAATACTCAATTTCTTTTAAGAATTAGGTAGAATTATCTTCTATTTATATTTAACAGATTGTCCTCTTCAATTTGCATTGACATTGTAGATTGAAATTTTATATATTTCTTTGAGCATTAAAAATCATAAGCATTGTATTTTTTATTCAATTGGTCTTCAAAGATTGAATTTGAAAATAATTGAACTAGGGTTCGTATTCAAGTTCTATGTCTAGTGATTGATGGTAGCACGCATTATCTTTGAAGGCTTTTCCAGTTCTTGAAGTCCATATTGAGTTAACTCTATTATGCCCAATCGGAGTAAGTAACTAGTCTAATTTAATTTCAATAAAGCATATTAATTGAAGTTAGTGGAGTTATTTAACCCTCAAGTGCTCTGTCATTCCCAAATCCATACTTACTCAAAAGATTTAAAAACTCATTTAAATATTCAAAAGGCATTCAACCATACACCTGTGATTTCTCCTTGGAAATAACTTATTGATGCAGGGAGTTCAGAGAGTCATAACTTTTGACTCGAATCTGGGTTTTCTTAGATTTTTCTAGGTTTTTTTCAAAATCTATAGTTGAGGTGGATTCCAACTCAATCAACTTTTTTGGGGCCATTTTGACTATTTTTTCGAGAGCCAAAAATTCCATCTTGACCTCTGAATTTCAATTTTAAAATATCTTAGGTGTTTTTTTTTTTTTTTTCTACTTTGTAATAACTTCAAAATTTATTTCTAAATTTTGGAGATTAGTTGGAAATTTGCCTCTTTGGTTTAAAAGGTAGATTTAGGAAACTTCAAAATTGCTTCCAGAGGTTTTTTAGAAGTTACCAAAAATGGCATGTTTTTCCTATGTCAAAATCTACCAAATTTGGAAATTTCCTATTTTTTGTAGTAGTTGTTATTTAATCGAGTTAGAGATCCATGTAGAAGCAGTTTTGGAGGAATGAAGAATTAAAAGTTTGAATCTATATTGTGTTTTGTTATCAATTTATTAATTTCTCTGTGAGTTGAGATTGGCCTGCTACATCACTTATTATCCCATGAGTGGAAAGTAATAAAATCTAGATAAACCATATCAAATAATCCCCATAGGTATACCCACCTAGGTTAGTAGATCTTGAAGTGAAAAGGATTTGATAATTAAGTATTTATCCTATTAGTTGGCCAAATTGTGTTGGATCACTCAGCATTGAGCAAGCAAGGCTCATAGGTTCTCCAACCAATAATTTGAGGAACCAATAGGTTGGTGACTCTACTAGGGAGAAATGACCCAAAATTCTAAAATTTATAGACTAGTGAATATTTTTTGAAGTACAATATGCTGGAAGAAACCCAAAACATTTATTGAAATATCCTCTAAGAAAGAGGTGTTGAATCTATATAGAATTTTATGAATGATCGGTCTTGTTATTTTGAAAGAAAAGGAAGTTATAGGCATTGCTTTATTATGTGTGTGTGGGTTAGGAGATCTTCTCAAAAAGGAAAAGAGTTTCTAGAGGGGACTCTAAAGAAAAGAATCGAGAGTAAAAAGAATCAATCATTAGATATGTTGTAATACTAGATACAAGAAGTTTATTAATAGGGGAAATGGATCCTTTACTAAAGAGGGTGAGTCATCTAGCAATAAGACTTTAGAAAGGGAGAGAAATTATTTTTATAACATAAGAACACTTAATAATGAGAACCAACTAGAAACATATTAGGTTGATGATGCAGATGAAGAAGGTGATAAGGAAGAATATGAGGAAGGTGCTCACAAGTTGGATGTAACTTTTCAAATAGTATGTACTATTGCACCTAGAAAAGAAGCCAAGGCTTTGAGGTGGGTTCCTAGTGACATGCTTGAAATAATTGGCATAAAGAAATATAAAATTATCACTCATAATAAGTTAATGATAACACAAATCAAGAAGCCAGTAAAACTGCTAAATACAATCCACCTCATAATAGAGATCCCATTTACAATAACTCGCATTAAAATACCTTGTATGAAAGAAATGGGATAGAGGAAATTAATGGACATTGGAGACTATTGGTGTAAATAAGTATTTACTTATTACACTTACTTAAGTTTACTTAGGTTTATGCATTATTTTATTTGTGAGACACTTAGGAGTTTGTGCACTCTTGTGAGTTATCTTGATGACATCACAAGGGTCCGCACTTCTTTTAAGCACATGTTGTCTACAACACAGGAATCTTATACATACATATGAAACTTTGTCATTCTTATCCATTCATCTAGAATGTTGGATAAGGTGCTTAGTAGTCTTATCTTCTGGTTGTTTCGAGAGACATTCTAGGTGCTTCCTAAGAGGCCTTTATATACAGGCACTCCTAGTGTGTTGAACATCACATTTTGAACAAAGCAATGTATTCGGACATACTCTAATTAATTGATCATATCCATTTTTGGTCTACTGTGTGCTTGTGTTTGAGTTCTTAGTTCCTAGGTGAATTTTGCCCTTAAGAAAATTCTTACAAAGAAAAAATCAAAATAGGGGAACTGATTACCACAAAATTTTTAATTATAATGGAATAAATAAAAATAAAAATAATGGAAATTATCTTAAGAATGTACAATCAATAGAACATAATAAACAATAAGACATGGCAAAATCAAAATCAATTGAATATGGGACAAAGGACTAGACCTCCTATGGTAATTAAAGATGCTAGAAACTTGATTTCATAGGAATTGTGGGGTATCCAAATCCTATAACAAATGATTTGAGAACTTCAATCCAAAAATTCTTCGACGAAGAAACTGAGTCTTTTGAAGTACATGTCATTAACTTAAAGAACGTTATTCAAGAACTAGAATAAAATTGTGAGGATATATATAAATTTAATTGTGTAATCCCTCACAGATGATGCTTCTAAGTGGAACAAAGGATTACATGATAATTCTATTTTAAGTTGGCATGATTTTTTGGACTTATTCATTGAACAATTTGGAAATCATAGTGATACATCTCATGAATTGACTAGCATAAAAAAGAACTAAAATCAATCAATAGAAGAATTCAATAAAGTTTGACTAGGATACCAAGAAGTATCTAACTTGTAAACTCTTTCCTGATAAACTAGGCCCAACACAGTACAAGAAGCCTTCAAAGTCACAATAACTACTGAGAATGATAGAAAAGGTGATGATAAGATTGGAAAAAGAGAATATCCTAAGTTGTTCAATCCCAAAGCTCCAAAATAGAACAAATATGATGATAAGATTGGTAAACTATTAAATATGATCAAATATTTACAAATAAAATAGAAAAAAAAAGTAAAGCCTTCAAATCTAATAGAAATGACAAACCATACAAATATAGATTACAAGATATGCCATACAATATTGATTGGAAAGATGGAAAACCTCTAAAGAACAATTGAACTCCTAGCCCTTTGAAAAGAAATAATAATTGTATTGAAAATGGTCCTTTGTGTGAGATTTGTAAGTTTTCACATACTCCTGATCGGTGCTTGATTACTCATAGTGTTTTGGAAGAAGAGGAGGAAAGTGAAGAGCAACTAAGTATCAACCCCTTGTCATGAAAAATACTTTGGGGAGATGATGATTTTTAAAAATATGAATACATTCCTAATGTTTTAGATTAAGGTAAAAAGCAGGTTTTGAAGGGGCCCCAAAACCCTTTACATAAAAAAGAAAGATATACCATGAAGCTCTACCACGTTTTAAACGGACCTAAAACCAGCAGTACAATTAAACCAAGTCAAGAAAGGACCTAAAACCAATAGAAGTGATCATAAAGAGAAACCAGCGAGGACACTAGAACCTAGAAAGAAAATATACTGGAAAGCAAGACAACTAGAGAAGCCTCCCAAACTAGGAAAATCACCTAGGATTGCTAATCAAATTTGTTCTTCTAGTCACAACTTCCTTAGAAACATTCTTTCTCCAATGCTTTTTATTGAAGCAGGAGAAACTCAGGTTTTTGTTATCTAACAAAATCCTAACAATATCCATATTATGAATACTGTTCAACCCCCTAATATACCAAGTAATGATTTTCATATCTATTTTTTAGGGGTAAAATCTAGAATAGTTGCTTGCCTTCCATCAACAATATTTTGCATACTTTCTAACTCGCTGGTTTTCTTAGTGGTTCTTCTTCCAAATTTTTCTAGAGAACCAACATTTAGTTTCACCTTGGAATGTTGTTCTGCTCTTTTTCTAGATTTATCTAGAGTAGAAGCAAGAGAATTTATCTTGGTTTGCTGAACTATTTTGCTGCTTCTAGTCTCTACCCCTTTAGTAATGTTCTTAATATCAGCTATTTTTCTTTGGTTTGGTTTATGCTTTGAGTTATCTCCTTTTTCAATCATAGCATCTAGGGGGGGAGGTTCATCCAAAGGAAGGTCATAATCAGCCTGAGATAAAACCTGGAACTCCCTAGACTGAGAAAAAGGAAGATCACCCATTTCTAATTTATTTCCAGCTTCAGCCAAGAATTCACCTTCCTCTAGCATGGATTTATCTTCTAAATCTCTCCTTTGATCTTCTATCCTTTGATAAATAACAATTTGTTTTGATAAATCTGCCAAATCATCTATTCTTTGCTCAGGCATTATGGTGTTAGATTGAAAACCATGTCCTTCTTTCTCAAAGATTGCTTTCTCAAATGAAGGCTCTTTATCCACCTTAGCATGTGATGATTTAGAATCTTCTTTGGGTTCCCATACTTTCTTTTGCTGGATCTTGGTCTTTTTCCCATTCGGAACACTCTTCAAATGCTTTTTACTTTTGGAGGGACAGTTTTTAACCAAATGCCCCTGTTTCTTACAAACATAGCAAGAGTTAGGCAGATCTTCAAAAATGATTTCTTGAGTCTTTTTACCAAGTTTGGATATTAGTTCCACCTTATCTGGGAGATGATTCAGGTCAGCCACTTTAACATAAAGTCTGGCACTTTGAAGTTTGGTTTTGGAAACCATAGCATTATCCAATGCCACTAATTCACCAAAAGAATTGGCAATACCTTTAAAAATGTCCTCATGCCAGAATTTTAAAGGGAGACCAGGAAGTCTAGCCCAAATGTGGGTGGTTAAGAAAAAAAGAATGGGAAAGATCCATGTTAGGCTCCCATTTTTTAATTGTGAGAGAACATTTACCAAAAGACCATGGTCCCCCATAAAGAACCATATTCATATCTTCAATGCAATTGAAAATAAAAGAGAAGAATCCATTCAACATTGGGGCAATATCAACTTCTCCTCGAATAATCCATTTCCTTTTAACCATTTTTCTAAGAGATTCAAGAACTAGTCTTGCTCCTAAAAATTTACCCACTAGGGTGAGATCCATGGAGGACACAGAAAAATCAACTAAAGGATATGGAATAAAAACTTGAAACTCACCTTTCTCCCAGCAAGACTTAGTAGTCACCAGCGGGAAAAGAGGTTTTCCTGTAGGTTTCTTTCCAAAAAGAGAAGACCAGGGTTTTAGCCCTTCTGAAAACTTTTCCTTGTTAGAATTAGCAACATCTTTCTCCTTCCCCAAGATCTTGCTTCGACCCATGAAAAGAATCCAATGGGGGGACACGAACCCCACAAAAAGGACCAAAATTGTGCAACTTCTTTCCAATATCCATGTCGGCCACAGAGTCTGACCCAAAATGCTTCTCAGAACCCCCAACAAATTCTCCAAGGATAGAACATCCTGCCAGATTCTCTTTGACTAGTTTCTCGCCTGCTTGTGAACTAGATATTTTAAATTTTGATTGAGCACAAAAAGGATTAGATTCACACAAGATCTTTCCACTATCCACGTCAGCCAAGGATTCTATCCCAACATTCTTCTTAGAAACCCTTCTAGCGCCTGGAGGGTCGGTTCCTCCTGCCAAATACTCTCCGACCAAATTCTTGCCTACCCCACAGAAAGGACCACATTCATGCAACTTATTTCCAATATCCATGTTAGCCAGAGAATCTAACCCAAAATTCTTCTTAGAACCCCCAATAGATCCTCCAAGGATAGAACATCCTACCAGATTCTCTCTGACCAGTTTCTCGCCTGCCTACGAACCCGATATTTTAAATTTTGATTGAGCACAAAAAGGATCAGATCCACACAAGATCTTTCCATTATCCATGTCGGCTAAGGATTTTGTCCCAACATTCTTCTCAGAACCCCATCCAGCATCTGGAGGGTTGGTTCCTCCTGACAGATTCTCTCCGACCAGATTCCTGCCTACCTGCGAACCAGCCAATTCAAATTTTGAAAGAGTGATCCTAGTTTCTAACCAGACCTCTTCCATTCTCCAAGAACCTTCCCTAGCTAAGATATTTGTTAATGATAGTAGTTCAATAATTGTTTAGCTTAATAAATGTTGGTCAATAATACATTCCTAAAGTTAACATGATGAGGGAAAGGTAATAATTTTTGCAACATATTTTCTCTAATGAAGAAGAAAGTCCAAGGATAAGATAGTCAACTGAAGAGGAAAGATGTGCCTACACCATTGTAGTACTTGAAAAATATAGAAGTAATTATAGACTAAGAAACTTGACTACAAATCCTGAGAATGAAAATTCACTGAAAGAAAATAATAATAGGCCTTAGATTGATCTACATAAAAAAGATAATAAGAAGGTGATACCAAGTCAACAACAAGCTAAGAAAAAACATTTTGAGAAAATAGGGAGTAAGAAGATAATAAATGCTAATTAACTTATTTCAAATTATTTGTCCCAAATAAAGATGTTGGTTCCATTCTTTGAAATTGTTAAGATCCCAAAATATGGAAAGGAATTCCTAGATCTTCTATCTAAAGCAAACAAAGAAGATAATATAAGAGATCAGAAGGGTGATAATGCACTAGTTATTTATCTGGGGACCAATGTAAATGAGAATCAACCACATGTAAACCTTTTTTATCTCAATTTTTTATCAACAATAAATTGTTGAGAAATTACATGATAGACTCAAGTGTTGTAGTGAATATTATGCTTGATGATGTCATGAAAGAATTAGGTTTAAAAGTTGATACTCCTTATGGGAAGTGTTATACAATGGATAATCAGTATGTGGTAGTAGACATAATCATGAAAGGCATTGAATTTAGGCTTTCCTATTGTCCTGATATATCATACAAGATGAATATCACTATAGTAGAAATACCAACTTATTTTGGTATGTTACTTTCAAGACAATGGTGCAACTTGGTGGGCAGACACATCCAATTAGATTTATCTTATGTGACCATCCATGTAAATGGAAGATGTGTTATAATTGATAGGGAACCAAGATTTTCATACCTTGTGGAGAGCTTCAGTCATGATTATGGAGTTAACTTTTGTCAGACTAAGATGGAGAACTTCAAGGAAAACTTAAGTAAATCAGTTCAATACATTGATGAATTCAATGAAGTCTATCTACAAGAGAAAAGAAATGGGATTTGGTAAATAAATTTTGTTGGAGCCTACAGCAAGGAAGGTAATGCTGGGGGAGTATCTCCTTCTAAAAAGATATTCAAATATTCCCTTTTACTAAATTTTGAATGCACCAATAATATTACTACATATGAAGTATTTATATTGGATTAAACATGGATAGAACACACAAGATTTAAATCCTATTAGTGTTGGGAGATTCTAAATTAATAATATCTCAAATTAAAAATCAATTTACCACTAAGAATTCAAGACTAAAGCAGTACAAAAATTATGTATGGGATTTGATTGAAAGCTTTGGTGCATTTTCAATAAAGTGGATTGATGGGAGTGAAAAAGAATTAGCTAATGGACAATCTAGCTATCAAATAGATTGGTGTCCCATTATAAGAGATTGTTAAAGTTGAAATTAAAAATAGGCCATATGTACTAGATTATAATGTGCATAATTGGTAAGTATTTTATGATGATAAGGGTTTTCTCAACTTTCTAACATGTGAAGGACATTACCAAGATCAAAGCATTAATTGGAATAATTGTGTAGAAAATCAAGATGATAAGGAAACCTTATTTGGAGAAGAAATTTTCCATCTTAGACCTAATAAAATACCCAAAGGATTGGTGGAATTACAAAGAATATTTGGTGAACATGAGAATCTCAAATATTACAAACCTACTACTATACTAGAAGAAATTGAGAAAGTGAATATTGGGAATGAAAATTTCTCAAAAGAAATCTTCATTAGAAAAAAATTGACTCCTATAATCCAATAAATTGAAATCTTATAGAGATGATTTGTTGAAATATGAAATACCTTTGAAACTATAGGCCAAGCCATTCAGACAAAAGAAAAGGCCTATAAATCCAAAGTTTGCACCAAATATGAAGGAAGAGGTAATCAAGATAAGAGATGCAAGGAGCATTAAACCTATTAGACACTCTACATGGGTTTCCAATCTTCTCCCTATAAGGAAAAAGAATGGTGACATCATATTGTGTATTGATTTTAGAAATTTGAACATCTTATCACTAAAGGATAATTATGCTCTTCCTAACATTGAGGCATTATTGTAGAGAGTAATAGGAAATGAAATCCTTTCTATGATGGATGATTTTTTGGGTACAACCAGGTTAAGGTAAGGGAATCAAAATAGCATAAAACTACTTTTACTAGTCCATCAGGAATATATGTGTATTCAAGAATGCCCTTTGGTTTAACCAATGCAGGGGCTACCTTTCAAAGAGATATGGATGTTTCTTTTGAAGGTGTAATTGATCTCATTCTTATGGTATATCAAGATGATCTCACTACTTATTCAAAAAAGGCAATGGGTCATTGCAATCATCTAGAAAATATTTTCAAAAGAGCCCTTGAATTTGGGGTATCCTTAAATCCAAAGAAACATCAATTTGAAGTCACAGAGGGGAAACGTCTAAGGCACATTATGTCTAAAGATGGGGTTAGGATAGATCTTGAGAGGGTAGTAGCAATTGACATTAAAAAGTCCCTAAAAATTTTAAGGCCATTCAAGTATTTTTTTGGCAAATTAATTTTGTGAGCATATTTGTTTCAATCTTTGCAGAGATAGTTAAACCTATTTCCAAAATGTTAAAGAAATGAGCTAAAATGATCTAGGATGATGAAGCATTATAAGATTTTTTATATATGAAGAAAGCAATAAAGGAGGCATCGGTATTAAAGGCCCCTAATTTTAAGAAACCTTTTCAAATATTTTCCTTTGCTTTATACCATACAATAGTTGTTGTCATGAAGAATGAAGAAGGATGTGAACAACCTATTGTGTTCTTTATTAAAAGTTTGAAAAGTTCTAAATTAAATTATGATATCAATGAAAATAAGCCTATGCATTGGTGAAGGTTGTAAAATCTTTTACACCATATCTAGTTGGTGTTAAATTGATAGCTTATGTACCAAATGTTATTGTTAAAGACATCTTTAGATAGACAAAAACTACTATGAGGAGATGCAAGTGGATCACTCAAATTCAAGAATTTAACATCAATATCTAGATTACAAGATTGGTAAGAGGTCAAGGTTTAGAAAAACTTATGGTCGATGTTAACTTGGAGGCAACACAAGTAAATCGTGTAGATTTAGAAAACATAGTTATTAGTATTGAGCATTGCCCTTGGTATAAGGAGGTTGTTTACTATTTAAGACATATGAAATGTCACAATGATATGGATGAGAATAAAAAGAGTACTATAAAATTGTAAGCATCAAAATATATTTTCATTCAAGGAGACCTTTATTGGATAAATAAGGATGGAATATTACTATTCTTTTTCGACACATATCAGGAAGAAGTGACCTTGAAGGAGTTTCATGAAGGATTTTGTGGTAAACATTTCTCATCTAATGCCACAACCCATAAGATTTCATGTGCATTTTTAGGATATTATAGGTCATATATATTGAGGGATTTTCATGTCTATGCTAGGAATGTAACACTTATCATAAATTCTCTAGAAAGTTGAAGTCTAATGGAGCTCTCCCTTTGAGAAACTTTCAATATCAA
Organism: Cupressus sempervirens; assembly: GCA_028749045.1. Lineage (NCBI taxonomy): Eukaryota > Viridiplantae > Streptophyta > Pinopsida > Cupressales > Cupressaceae > Cupressus > Cupressus sempervirens. The sequence continues at coordinate 535,606,422 of CM053791.1, forward strand.
GAGCCATTTCAGATGTGGGGTATTGACTTCATAGGAGAAATTTCAAATAAGTCAAGGGGAGGATACAGTTGGATACTTGTGGCTACTAATTATTTTACAAAGTGGGTAGAAGTTATACCTACAAAATAGTCAACTACCAAAGTTGTGATAAAATTCTTGGTGGAGAATATTATAACCATATTTGGAGTCCCTACAAGGTTATCATGGATAATGGAATGTGTTTTAGATCAAATGAATTTTCTAAATTCTGCCAAAAATATGGTATAGCTACCTCATATTCCTCTCCAAACCATCCTCAAGGAAGTTTTCAAGCATAATCATGAAATAAGAACCTACTAAAGATTATCAAGAGAATGCTTGACAATAACAAAGAGGCTTGGAATACTAAGTTACATTTGGCAATATGGGCTAACAAAATTATAATAAAGAAATTCATAGGTTATTTCCCTTACAATCGTGTCTATGGAAAGAATGCTAGACTTCCTCTAAATAATTTGTTACTAGTATATAGGTTTATGACAAAAGAACAACTTGAAGACATTGACTTCATGGTGGAAATAATTAATGCATCACTTGAGTTGAATGAAACTAGGAGATCAATATTAGAACATAATATTAGAAAAAAAAAAAGGATCAAATTTCTTCATGATAAAAGGTCAAATGACAAGTCATTTAAAATTAGATATTGGGTACTTAAGTGGAATGTTAAGGATCAAGACAAAGGAAAACATGGAAAATTTGATGTCTAATGGCTTAGACCATTTGTTACTTCTAACATGGTAGGAGAAAACTCTTATTTCTTACTGAAAATAGATAGAAGTATTTAGGAATTCCATGTCCATGCATGGTTCCTTAAGCCCTTTTTCTCCTAATTTCAATGGAAATTTCTATTTTGTATTAATAGATAGCTATTTATATTTCCCCTTGTATTGTATTCTTTTTTACCTAAGATAATTGGATTCTCATCATATTCTGAAGTAATATGCATCCCCAAAAAGAGACATTGGTGTAACCTTAAAATTTATGTTGAAAATTTATATTAAAACTTCATTTTTTCTATTTCAGAAGGACATGTATGAGGGGCTTGCAAAATAGAAAAAACTAGGATTTTGTAGGCATAGTGTAGATCGTGATGTGAAATGGAAAAAATTCACCAAATCACAAGGAAGAAGTTTAACACAACCCAAAAACTTGATTTGTCACTATTTTGAAGTAGATTTCCTATTGACCATGCGAAGTCACAATTTTGGGTGAAGAGAACAATAAGGCTTTCAAAATAGTGAATCTTCGAAACTTTGCAAGGGATGTTGATATTATCTTGTAAATTGATGATTTTTTGAGGTTTAAGAGAGCATGCAAAGGGTTCAATGTGAAATGGTATATTTTTTCCAAATTATACAAGTGTTTAAAATGTGTATTAATGATCATCATAATTTCAAAAGAGGGGCCAGATAAGCATGCAAAAAGGAGAAATGATCGTTGTCAAAACATCTTAAGAAGTATAAAGAAAATTTGGAAAATTTTAATTAGAAATGACATAAATGTTGTACATATGCAACCAAACATGCATGAAATGTCATAAATGGAATTTTTGAAGTAATGAGTCATTTAATGCCACTATTTTATTAAGTCCTCATCACAAGATGAATGTACAAGTAGAGTTTCAATTTGCATTCTTTGGTAAATCTTCAAGTTACAAGATTTTGGATTATAAATACAAAATGGGATTACCAGTACAAGACCATCCAGCAGGCCAAGAACCCAAGCTAGTAGTGTAGCCTAATCTTTCTACTAAAGAAGAAGATTAGTTTGACATCATCAATAGTATGTACCAAGCTACATGGGACCTCAAGAAAAATTGTGTTATCTATGTGAGTGACTATCATGAGCTCGAACTAGAAGAGGAGAGGGTTTCAATTGCACAAATGTTGGCAAAGTGGGAAGAATAGCCAAGTGAATCTATATACATCAATGCTATGCTCAGTATGTTTTATGACCTTCTTCCTTGAAGATTATGAATTTTTCCCTTTTTGTTAAAATTGTAAATATTATGAATAGTTGTAATTAGTTTAGTTAAACAATTTTGAAAGGGTGTTGTCCTTTTTCTTTTCTTTTCTTGTCTTTTTATGCATAGCTCTACTTTGGCCTCCTATTTCTGTGGCTTTTTCTTTGTGGTCTTGGAGGCCTTCTGCTATTTGATCTTTTATGTTTGTATTTCTTTGATACTTTGTTAAAGGTTTCAGGTCCTTTATTACCTATTTTTACATAATCAAAAAAAAATTAAAAGGTCTAAAGCTTTGTTGCACCTCTCCATTTACTATATAGAGAGGTACCATGAACCTAAAAAATCATTATCATATCATATACTAATAGGTTATTATAGAAAAAAATATATAAAAATTAGGGCATAAGGTAGAGTCAAACAACCTATGCAAGATTTGAGTGGATATTGCAACTAGCCACTACTATATTTTACTCATTTTGAAGTTAAATAAAAATACTTTGTTTATCTCAAGTATTGTGAAAAATTATCTTCTATTCATATTTAATAGATTATCGTCTTGGATTTATATTGTCATTGATAGATTGAAATTTAATACAATGCTTTGATAATTTAAATTCACAAGCACTATATTTTTTATTTAGTTGCTCTTCCAAGATTGAAGTTAAAAATAATCAAACTAGGGTTTGTATTTAAGTTCTTTATCCAGTGATTGATGGTAGCATGCATTGTCTCTGAAGGGTTTTGATGATCTTGAAGTCCATATTGAGTAAGGGACTAGTCAAATTTAATTTCAATAAAGCATATTATCAATTGAAGTCAGTGGAGTTATTTATTGCACTCAAGTGCTCTCCAATTCCTACATCCATACTTACTCAAAATATTTAAAACACTCATTTAAGTATTCAAAAGGAAATTGGTACACCTATGATTTCTCCTTGGGAATAGCATACTATCCCAAGAGCATCAAGAAATAAATTTTCATAAGCCATATCAAACAATTCCCATTAGGTATACCTACCTAGGTAAGAAAAACCTGAAGTGAAGAGGATTTTATTATTGAGTATCAATCCTAGGAATTGGCCAAATTATGTTGGATTACCCAGTATTGAACAAGCAAGGCTCATAGGTTTTCCAACCAACAATTTGAGGAACCAATAGATACAATGGAGATTGTGTGCATTTAAGGCTTAGAACTTAATCATAATTAGTATGGTGAATGTATCCAAGAAAAACCAAATAGAGATTACCACAACATATTTATCATGTACTATGTCTTCTTTTCTTAGACACAACCACTTAACTAGATTGCTACAATTATGAAACAATGTCTCTTTTTATATAGTTCAGATCAATAGAAATAAAAATGGAAAATACACTTATAATCAAAGAAAGAAAGAAATCATATGCACAAACATGAACAACCTCACATAGATTCTGATATTTATGTATGTATGTATGTATGTATGTATATATGTATGTATGTATCTATGTAAATATGTATGTAGTATATATATATATATATATATATATTTATTTATTTATTTATTTAGATTTATATATGTGTATATGTATATGTATATGTGTGTGTGTGTGTGTGTGTGTGTGTGTGTGTGTGTGTGTGTGTGTGTAATGTTTTGATGTACTAAATAGAAATAAAACATAAAATCTATTTTTTTATGGCCATTGGCCATGAAGTACTAAATATAGATTCAATTTTGGCCACAAACCAAAAGTTTCAAATCCAGTAATGACTATTCCAAAAATTAAGAAATGGAGAGATTCATTTCAACAAGAGCCTGTCCTTCTCATCATTTGAACTTCATTCATATGGATAAATCATCTATACGTATTCCTCCTATAGAACAACCAATTATATTTTTAGCATTTTTCGCACAATTATGGTATCCTAACAGCTATTCCCTAGCCCTATGAAATTTATCAAATATATTATATTTCTTCTAATGATAAATGGTGAAAAAGAACTTTAGGAAAGGGTAGGAGATGACAAAATGACATAAATGAATATAGAAATAAAGCTTATTTCTAAATCCATCAAGATCAAACGTTACTACTTCATATTAAGAAAGTATTCAAAAAGTAAATTGTTTATAGTGTAGATTTTATAAGATAGTAGAGATATGCTTGATGTGCATAAAGAGTGTAATTTGATTGTGTTTATATTTATCTTATATTAATTTCATTTGAGAAGAATCAATGTTAGAACTCTAGATTAAAGATTTGATCATTAATAAAAGTGTAATCTAGATGCATTCATCTCCTTAATTTTCTATCTTCATCCCTTGTGAAAATAGCCATGATATCTCTCATTATCTTATGTCTAGATTGACATTTTAAGGTACAACTAAGCAGTCCCAATTTAAGAAAATACTAAGGCACATATTTTTACCTTACATTTTTTACCTAACCATTGTAATTATTGTACTAAATGAGTTAGCTTCTAGTCTCTATAAAAAATTATTTTAGATTCTTACTTGTCTTTGCAATTAGACCACTACTAGAGGTGATTGTGTAACCATATGCATATAACATTTGATATGTGACTATAAAAATGACAATCTCTTTTATTGAATTATAGAACCACTAGAAATTTAAAGTAATGAATGTGGTCTAAGAATAGAAAAGCTAAAAGTGAGGAAGATTCATACAAGAGAAGGAAACCTCTCAAGAAAGTTCATGTTGCTTATGTCATGCCCCTCCTGGGAACTCGAAAGGACAAGACAAAGTAAGAGAAAAAAAATTCCCTACATTACTTAAGTTTAACTATGCATTTATGTCCTAATAGGTTCCCTTATAGGGATATTAATATACAAATCATATTAAACACATTAAGATTGAACATGAACTAAAAATAGAAATTATTTGATTCATGTGTGTGTGTGTGTGTGTGTGTGTGTGTGTGTGTGTGTGTGTGTGTGTGTGTGTGAGAGAGAGAGAGAGAGAGAGAGAGAGAGATGTTCCTTGTAGTGCCTACCCTAGTTTGCATTTTGCTATGATGGATTTCCATATTTTACTTTGTGCATCCTTGGTGTATTTTCTATTAATTAGGTCTAATTAAAAGATTTAATTAATGACTTAATTAAATGAAAATTAATATGATATTTTATTATTTAATTTTATTTAATTAATTGGGAAATTAATTAAATGAAAGAATTAAATCAGAGATGAAAATTATAAGTTCAAAGTTGAAACGTGATAATGTTTATTTAACTTAATAATAATATGTTTAGTGTTCATTTTTAAATAAATGTTAAATAATATTATTATTTAAGTTAATAAATATTTTATTAAATTAAGTTTCAAAAATAAATTTTAAAGTGAAAAATAAATTAATTTATTAAAAATGTCGTGATTGCATGATAAGTGCATAAGATTTAAAAAATTAATAAATTAATTAAAAAGGGTCAGGTGAATATTAAATAAAGTAATGTGAATTATTTTAATAATTATTCACCTAGGAGTATGCGCACCTCTTTTATGCATGAGTTGTCTACAACACGAGAGTCAGTGCACTAATCAAGCACATGGTGTCTACAACCTGATCATTCTTATTCCATTACCTACAAGGTGGGATAAGGCTTGTGATGAGTTGTCAATACTTATCTCCTGATTGCTTCTAGAGGATTCCAAATGCTTCTTGAGGAGTCTTTATCTTCGGACACTCCTAGTCTCTTTGGGGGGGAAAGGTTTTTGGAAGGGCTGTGAATGTTGGAGAAGGGATTTTTATTTTCATGAGATTTGGTTTGAGGTCAGTGCATATATATTCAATTGCAATTTATGTTGTAACAGTGAATGATATTACTATCAATAGGATTGAATGTTATCATATCCATAGTGAATAAGTGGAAGAGTTGTTCTGTATTTGTTTTCCAAATAAGTAGATGTTTGGTTATTACTCACCCCATTGAATAAGTGGAAGTGTACATTAACCATTCCCATGGAATAGATCGGTTTACTCAGCCCTCTTTATCACTATATCTGTTAACTCATACATCTCCTTGAAAATTTTAGTAGATCTCTAACGCTACTGATATTGTATGCAAATAAATTTTAAACATGAAAGGTATATTATGGTGTTTGGATCTGTTCATAATTTCTTAATAGTTAACTATGGAGTTTTGTTTGACTGAGTTCGGGCATCTAACACAAGCGTTGGTCTTCATACTGGCAATGCTCATCTTCAGCATGTTGGACGATTTGACCTTGGCTCTTAAGCCAACTCCACAAGGTTGTCAACCTTGGTTGATTGATGACATTCGTGACTATGCTCTTCGCCTAATCAAGGCTTTCAAAGTCTCCTATAAACTTAAACAACACTTGATAAATTCATCGATTCCACCTTCCAATTCATACATGCAACCATCTTTCAACTGTTACTATGCTAGCACCTAGCCGGGTACCTACGATCTCGGCCTTCCCATATCTCAGGCAATGCCTCCTTATTATTAATGCTTCTAAGAGAAAAATTTGCTTCATCTGTCAGCATAGAACTGCCTACCCATATAATGTGCAAATCTATGAATAACGTGCTCATAACCCCCAGCTATCAGCTTCGAAGTCATCATCGCCATGATACTCAAACGTCGCAATGGGCTTCACATTTTTCAAGACTTGCTACTCTCAGGGGCCTTGTGCTCAAAACAAGACAATACAGATGTATACTCGTTCAATATATATAAATGAATCATAAGAGCATATTGATGCCAATTCTAGTCAAATTCTGGGCTGATTATATCTAACTTCATTAAAAACCTAGAGAAAACATGATAACACAATGCTTGAAAACCTTTTCTTGATCTAGAAAATACTTGATATTGTTTTAGAGTAAAGATTATAGCATCAAGTGAAAAGATATATCAAGTATAGTTCAGCAGATTTGTAGAGAATAATCAAACTGTTAAGAGTATGTGTATGAAGCATGAGTAAGCTAACTTTATGTGCAGACTTGCGAGTATGAGATTTATGTGTGGAATTTGAGAGATATTGCATCAAATACATAAGTGAGATGAAATATATAATCAGATTCTGTTGTAGCATCTAGCGGCCCCCGTCGCATTCAACTTTAGATAGTATGAGTTGAGGATCCATAATCTATTTGGCATGGCTTGCAAATGTCACACTATTATCAAACTATATGCCAAGGAAGGTAGCAAGTCAGCTTTATCCACTGCATAATTTGCATAAATAGTGCCATGCATTCCCAACACCTCCAAGTTTCTCTCATCTGAATGATATCCCATGTCCGCATGAAAAATCTACTTCAACCCAATGTATATCTATCTCAACATTCTACTTAGGCGAGAATTTGCAAAAATGTTTATTTGTCTTGTAAGCCTATATTTCAAATTCGATGAGGCTTATATTTCATTTGTGAGTAGCCTTATAATTTAACCGAGTCCATTATCAGACATCCTTGGATCTGTCCTCACACAAATGAATATTAAATCTTATTTCATCCAAGTAAAACAACACAGAAAGTGATAAAGATATTTTTCGTCAGCTATGAAAGTGAATAGAAGAATGCATTAATAGTGGTCAATTTAGGGCATTTCTATCATGATTATATCCCTCTAAAGCGGCCAGTATACCAAACCCATTTTATCCAGTGACTAGAAAGGATCTAAAACATACAGTTAGCAAACAAATTATACTCGTATCAACTGATATAATTTTATATCTAGAAAAGTTATCTTAAGGATCATAACATAATTGATAAGAACAACTAATCTTTAATTTTTCTTAGAAGTCTTATCAATTGACAATCATTTAAGTCTAGGAATGGCCTTGAAGTTTAGTAAGAAGAGAGAATTCGACATAATTATCTTTCAAGTCAGCTAGATAGGGTCATTACAAGTATTTCATTAATTATTAATTAGATTAGTTTCAAGTCAAATTAGTTTAATAAATACATTATAGCTATACAATTAGATTGTAAGTTACATTATTGTGGTTAGTTTTATAAGTGAAGCAATGGTAGCAATAGTCTTTCCATGCACAATGGCAACATCTGGGCTGTCATTATGGCATGTTTACATCCACCTTCTGAATTATACTTAACCCTCTTGTTAGCGCTACATAGTTCGTATCATCTTCATAGTGCCTGTGTTTGTAGTGATGTCCTTTATGTCTCTTGTGACGAACAACAAATCTATATATGTATGTATGTATGTATGTATGTATGTATGTACATACATACATACATACATACATATATATATATATATATATATATATAATTTTCATTCACTATGTTTTGGCATGGTTATATTAATCGAGCCCGCGTGGATCATTTGTAGCGATTTAATAATCCTTTTTTTAAATGTTTTCCTTCAAGTTTTATGTTAATAGATTTTGGAAGTAATTTATTATTACTGTATATGAATTCTAAGATTGAATTCATAATTATTTAATAAGATATTATATAACTCTTCATTATTATTCCAATAACAATTAATGAAGAAGTTTGTTATTAGTGCATTTAATATAGCTAATTTTTAATTAATAAAATTATTAATAATTTTATTAATTATTTATGACTGATAATTGTTGAGGTAATAAGATAAGCATTTGGATTTTGTTTATTATTATTTTATTTAATTAAAAATTACTTTAATTAAATTTAATTAATGATGTATATAGTCAAATGAATATTGTAGATTTAGTCTATTAATATTCTTAGTAATATTGCTTAGATTGTAGTTATTTATTTGCTTCAATAAGTTAAATGAATAGCTTGCCCCTAGATTATTTTCGAAATTTGTTTTAAATCAAGTGGGGTAAATGGACTTTAATCAAATAAGGGAAAGGATTAAAACTATATTGAGTAAGATGTACCTCTTTAAATTTGGAAACTTACATTGAAATGAAAACTAGAACCTTTTTGTGAACTGACATTGTGTTGCAAAACAAAACCAAAATATGAAATTACATCTCACCTTTGAATGATTTGTTCCTAATGATGTCATGTTGAGAACTTATAGATATTGTGATTAATCATTTGTTGACATTCAGTTTCTCATAGAGGACTTATGTGAATACAGTGGATTATTTGTTAATGCTTTACAGTTGCCTGTATAGGATTGAGGTATTTTTATATGATTCTTGGGTTTGTGATTTCATAAGCGAACACCAGATGTTTGTGAGATATGTTTTATACTTTTTATGTGGCTGGATGTCATGATATGTCTTGTGATTCGAGTTGGAAATTATATTTATAAGGTTTACTTTGTGGAGCATTTATGTGTACTTGGGTGGAAGTACCAACTTATTTTCAAGTTTCCTGTTAAGGAACTGAGTTTGTTTATTATGAATGTTGTGGTATGGGACACAATTGTGTTTAATTATCTAAAAGAGGTTGTCTAAGTACATGTCTCTGGGAGTGGCTTGCAGTAGGGGTCCGGGGCCCAAAGTGGTCAGTACCAAGGTAAGCTATTGCAAGTTATGTAATAAGTGATAATCTAGTAATTAATAATTTTGGGGAAACACACTAAAAAGATAACTTAGGGATATTTGACCCACCCATACCTTGAGTGCTTGTATAGACTAAGGATAGGAATGGGATGATTGCCTCGTCTTCATGAGAGGGCTTTCCGGTTCCACATGTGCCACATTGAGGGTCTGGGGTTCAGAGTAACTAGTCCAGGGTAACTCAACACTTGGGGGTTTGGGGTCTATTGAGAGACCAGTCTAGGGTAACTCAAGTAGCCATGTGATGAAACTCCCTAGAATGTAGCCTAAGTCTCCTCTGTAGAGTTTGTGTGTACCTCTGATGGTGTACTTATTGTTGAATGTTCTTATTGTGGTTATTTACTTTCATCGATGATGATTGGCAATTTTTGGAGGATGTACTCTTGACATGTGGATTTTGACTTGAGCCTATCTCCTCTAGCGCATTCTTTGTTGGCATTTACCTTCCTTCTATTCTTGGATCATTATGACGGATGTTATATCTTATGCTGGATGTCATTTGCTAACATGATTCTTTATATTGATGATTAGCAAGTGATAGACGATGCTATTTACTTATAGAATCATCTTATGCTTTATTTTGCATGATTAGATTTCTTATGCATATGTTGTAGCATGTTAGATTTCTTTCTGCATATCATGTAGTATGTTTTAGGAGTGACATTCCTACTGTGATAATACCGATGATCTCTTCGGTGACTTGGGATGTTATGTGCAAAGGGATGGCTAGGGCCCACGATGGTCTAATGATGCTATTGACAGTTGGGAGGAACCGTGCACTTAGATTAATTGTGTTTTATGATGGATGGTTATATTTTACAATGATTGTTATATCCTTATTGATGGATGTATGTTATTAGTTTCATTTATTTTATTGTACTTGTATCATAAATTCAATGAGGATGATACATCTTTATTTTACATATGTTTATTCTTTTCAACCCTTTATACCCTGTGACATGTACAGTGGATGATTGAGCATTCTGAATCTCATTTTCCAAGAGGCATTCGGAACCAATGAATATTATGGACTTTGGACATTCTATTATTCATTCATATGGATGTGATAGTTTTTAGACTTAGTTTCAATTAAAATTTAGTGTGACTCAACATCATGGGATCCCTAAGGAATGTACCTATTATGTATAATTAGAGTTGATTGTATGTCATTGCTTTCGTGACTATATGTTTGACATGTATGATCTTATCTTTCTTGTTTCAAAAAAAAAATGCTTGGTAAATTTAGTAAAACATTAGGTTAATTCCTTTGGATCCCTTGGTGGGGTGTTACATTCCTTATTTCTTTTACAACATGAGTTATTATTAAAACACTGAATGTACAATCTTTCAACAATTACATTTTCCATTACACAACTAAAATTTTTTTATCAAGAACAATATAACATATTGATTTCCTTTTCTATTATTTTTTTTTCTGGAAATATCCTTCCCAATTACATGAATGCTTGTTATATATCTTTTACAAGGCCTACATGAGCATGAATAACACTTTACAATACCCTTACAACTTTCTTCACATGATAAAATATGTAAATAGAGATAAATATCTTCAACAACTTTCGATGGTCAATAGATAGCTTAAACATGAACAATATCTCAAAAATGTTCACTTCTCAACCATGTTGATCCATAAAGGTTCACTTCCTCATCCTAGGAGATAGAACCATTATTCACATAGGGAAACTAGTGCAGTCTAAGATTGAGGGCAACCCATCCAACCCAGAAACATGAAGCAAAAGAAAAACACAAAAGAGAGGAGTTCCCTAAGATGTTGACTAGGTGAGTCTCATCGCATAGTCCTATGTGTCAGGATCCTCCCTATTAATCATGTATCCTGGAACCCCCATACAACATGCCCAGTAGCGAAAATGACCTTGGTACCCCAACAACACCTATGTGGTCTATTATCCAATATTTTATCTTGTTTAAAGTTTAATTTAATCCCTTGCCCATTCACAACTATTTCTAAATTATATTATGTTTTTCTTTCCAAACTCACCCATTAGAAATCCTTCTAACCTCTTCAACTCGAATCTTGTGGGGAAACACACACTTAGGGCACCTAGGAACCCTCCTTAATACAATAGACCATTTAGGATTAAGGACCTCTCATAGAAATCCATCTCTTAGGTTTTCTTAGGTATTTTTATGGGACCCATGCTACCAAGATAAACCCTAACCCTTGAAAAAATGATGGCATACAACAAAAATTGGACTAACATGGTGAGCCCATGTATAAAAATATAAGGAAAGATTAAGGGTAGGCATGACTTCCAAAACAACCTATAGGACATAGGATAATACTATAGCCCTTCTAGAATAAAAACATCCACATAAAAACCTAGAACATAACATTCATAATTAGGTTATGTTAAATAAAGATGTCGAACACAGATTCCTAATCTGACATAAAACTAATCTTATTTAAAATCTAAACTTAACAAATTACAAAATAATAAACTTAATTTATCAAAATTAATTTTTTATCTAAATCCCCACCAAAAATAATTTAAATCTAATACACTTACTTTCTTAAATTAAAATCTTGATTAAATTTTAAGTTTAATGTAAACTAAATTTAATAAAATAAAGTAAATTTAAATATTAATTAAATTTAAATAATAATAAATTTGACTTAAATTAAACTAAGTTTATTATAAATTTATTAACAAAATTAAAAAATATATAAAATTTAAATCATATAAAGTTTCAAAATCCACATATAAAAAGTATTAAATTTTAAAATAGAGGCTTTCTCTCTTTTTTCAACATTTCTAATATAGTCTTAAAATTAAATTATGTAAAATTTTTAACTTCATAGATTAAAAGTTCCTCCAAGAAATTTTAGATTTTAAATAAGAGGTTCCTTTCTTTTTTCAACATTTCTAATATAATCTTAAATTTAAATCATTTAAAATTTAAAATTTCACAAATTAAAAGTTCCTAGCAACCAATATTGCTTAAAACATAGGCTTTCTTCCTTTTTGCAACATTTCTAATATAATCTCAATTTGAAATTTTAATTAAATTTAAATCATTTAAAATATTGAATTTCACATATTAGAATATCCCAATAACTAGTATTAAATTTTTAAATTGAAAAATTTAAACTTTGCAGGTTTAAAAGCTCTTCATAAACAACTCTTCTCCAATTAAGTATATTTGAATTTTATCATTCAACTATTATTCTATTGTCTACCCATTGATATGTATTAATAATAATATATTCCTCAAAACATAAACATTGGTAATCCAATTTAACTTAAGCCATCAACCATAAATGGATTTTTCATGTATATAAATAGTTATTTAGAACAAAACCAAACATATATAATTATAGTGGAGAAACCAATAGAGTTATAGAAGCCTGCTTGGGGTCATGGGGAGATACCTAACTGATAAACTTGAGTCAAGTGGTGTCATTTCCCATCCTTCTACATCTACTTGAGCAATCGTTCTCCTTGTCTTGTCCCACATGCTCAAACTTTACCACCTATTTATAAACCTCTAGGTGGTTCTAGAGGTTGAGGGTGTTACTTCCTATAAGAAATGTCCTCCCTAATGTTTGATAAGAATATTATTAATACATAGTTTAACTAATAATTAGTTAATGAAAAGGCCCTGAGTTCCACTTCCCCCCACTTCATCAAGACTAGTAGTAGTAAAAATAGGAATTAGAAAATTAGGTTTTATAGTATTTTTTATTAATAAATACCAACTAAATCTTATATAAATACAATATGTTTAGTGATTCTTCTCAATAAAGTTGTTACCCTAATAGAAACTTGGGACTTCTTATAACCCAAAGCTCCTAAGTTCTACTCCCACCCCCAACACTAATAAGCTATATGAGAGAGAGGAGTCAAAATTAGTAGTAGATAATTAGTTTAATACCTTATTTATTTCTTTTATTCTTTTGTATTTATTTTATTTATTAAAAGCCACAATATGAATTAAGAATACATAGAAACAAATACACTTGTGTGAACCAAAAATGCATACACATCAAGAACCAAATATATACATACATGCATATATTTGTGCACCCATATATGCAAACTTTATATATGTGATTAGCACATGTGTGTGTGTTTGTGTGTCACACACACACACACACACACACACACAGTGTGTGTTTGTGTACAGTGTGTGTTTGTGTGTGTGTGTGTGTAAACAAGATAATTCCATACATCTCATAGTCATATAAACAAGATCGGCATCAACTTAACCTACACAAAACCAAATCAAAAGATTGAACAATAATAATCAAAGCTATAGGGTTTTCCCATGTGGGAATTGTGGACGATCACTAAAAAAAAAACTAGTTTGAGGATTTTAAGATATTCTGTACATATGTATATGTGTGTGTGTGTGTGTGTGTGTGTGTGTGTGTGTATATATATATATATATATATATATATCTGTGTGTGTGTGTGTGTATGTATATATGTATGCATGTATGTATGTATGTATGTATGTATGTATGTATGTATGTATGTATTAACAAAGGAAGGAGTGAGACATCATGTAGATCTCCCACAAGAGTGATTATGACTACCTTCACTCCTCTGAAAAACATACCAAGAAAGATACATATAGATCACAAAATGGGTTAGTAGTATTAGACCAATAATCATTATCAAATCATATATAAATTGATCTCACATGATAGACATATCCTTTAACTGAAAAATACAACACCACAATCTCATAAATAATTTTTACAACACATGAAATTCCATAGAATGGGAGTAGATAGAAACAAATACACTTGCATGAATTTAAAATGCATACACATTAGCAATTGAATATATAAAAGCATGTATATGCATGTGCACTCATATATGCATAATTCTTATGTATGATTAATGGATAGAGTAAACAACATAATCCCACACATAACCATATAAACAAGACTGACATCAAGGGATACATTAAACAAGAAACATAATCTGCACAAAACCAAATCAAGAGACTCGTGCAAGTGTGACTACAACCACCTACCTTCATCCTACAAACATGCCAAGAAAGATACATTTAGATCGCAAAATGGATTAGCAGGTTTAGGCCAATAATCATAATCAAACCATATCTGAATTGATCACATGTGATAAATATATTCATTAACTGAAAAATACAACATCACAAGTATATGTCATGAAGCAAGTTCACATCACATGAGATTTCATAGAATGATACAAAACATAATATCAGACTTAAACATAGTAAATAATATCTCTATAGTAGGCACTACATCCTACCCCCTAATAAAAGGATTACTCCTAGAAGCTTGTAAGCAAATAAGAATAAAAATCTCTCAGCCTACTAAATTCCTTGCACATCATCAATGTCTCATCATTCAGGTCCCATTAAACCCTTAAGTTCTATATGTTGTGATCCATGGGAATCAAATTTTTTTTTTATAGAATACACACTCACTCCAAATCCATCTACCCATCCATGACCTAATGTTTCGATCACCATGCATTGAAAATCATCCTACCTTTGATTGTTTGCTGCAAAAATCCTATGAGGTTTTTCAAAATCTCCAATTATGGGTTCAGAGGTTGCTTTCTTTTGATAGGATGCAATGTTGGTTCACTAAAGGTAATTAACTACTATGTGTTTGTGTTGTTTGCATGTAAAGAACCTAGTATTTTTTAAGGAATAGTTGGTAGGAGGGGAACTTGATTGTTGATAGCTCCCTACATTCCTACTTTAAGAGTTTTGAGAGGGTTGGTTACAAAACTTCTAATGTTAAGTATGGTCTTTATTATATCAAGTTTTCCCACCCCCTTGGAAATATTTGTTGAACTTTTCCTTTTGGAAACTCTAATCCTCTTTATATCGTAGAGTTCAAAGCACCCTATTTTTTATTATTCTCATCATTTGAGTTATTCCCTTAATTCTTTAAAAATCCTCCTAGTTCCATCCTTATATTTATTTCTATAATTTGTTGCTAGCATCCTAGAGGGTTTTGGATTTGAGTATTGTAACTCAACCTACTATATGATCAGTTAAACTCCTAAAAATGTGTTGAATAATCATAGGGATGTCTTATTTGTATCTTGAAAAGGTTTCAACTCATGAAATTTCCACTCATATTCCAAAACAATGATGGATTTTTGTTTTAGTAAGTGAAACTCTTCTTCCCTACTTTTCCTCCACTATTCTAATAGATTTGTTTCCTTGAAGTTTTTTAATAATAATTCTCATAAGATTTTGTTCATACTAACTAGGATCCTTTCTTCTTCTACTTGACACTAGGAAAATGCTCCCTCTCATAGGTGTATTATTGTGCATCTAGCCTTAGTGTTGCTACTAAAGGATATATAGTGAAATAGTGTTTGAGATTGAACATTCATGTCTCTATTTTTTATCCACCTTTGTCTCCATCAAAGAGTAATATAATTACTCTAAGAAAATACCTCATGTATGCTATGTTGGGGATTTCTTCCTCTTCCTCTAAGATCCTTCCTCTAGGGCTTCTATCCCTTTTCTAGTATTCATGATAGTGACAATTGTCTACTAGGTTCACCCTATCCTTTATTTGATCTGACCTTTGGAGAATTTGTTGCATCCTTTGTTTAATTGAACCCTTTCTAAATCCTGACTTTTAATATCTTCTTTTCGCTCAGACCTTCAATTATGACCATCCTCATAGTACCTATTGCGGTTTCACAATGCATGTTCCATTTCTCCTAGAAATGGGGAACCCCAGTAAATTTTTGTCTCACAAACCCCTAGTTCACGGCCTGGGTCATGTTAGAACTCTTCATGATTTAGGGTCAAGTCTTAGTCTCTAACTGAGAAAGTTTGGGATGTCAAAGCTAGGGAGAAATTGGAGATTTCTTAAGTGAAAAGAGCATAAATGTGCACTAACACACATGTGCACCTTGTTTAAAAGTGCATGTGCACACTTATCTCCCTTCAAAGATGTGCACTAGCACATATGGACACCTCTGAGGGGTGTGCACCTATAGAGGTGTGCGCTCTGAGGTCTGGGTCTATATAAACCCAAGAACCCTCCCCCTTCAATTTTCTCTATGTTCTAGAATCTTCTGCACCTCTCAAAGTATGCTCCATCTACTCTTGCAAAATAAACAACACACAAAGAATGTAAGATACTAAAGGTGTGCACATGTACACCTCTTCAAGGTGCACATGTGCACACCTTTATTCAATTTTGAAAACCTAAAATACATAACAAAACCTAAGGCAAAGAACACACCAAAAGGTATGCATGTGTGCACCTTCTACTTCAACTAAGTCAAGTAAGCCTAAAGAAAGGTGCACATGTGTGCACCTTCTCAAGGTGTGCACATGCACACCTTTTCAAAGCACCAAGTGTATAATAACGGTGTGCACATGGGCACCCCATCAAAGTGTGCATGTGTGCACCCTTTGTGCTCTAAATGAGAAGATAAGGGACTAAGTCCCCCCCCCCCACTTGCACTTGCCTTGTGCATGTGGCATAGTTGTGCACCTTCCCAAGGTGCACATGTGTGAAGGTGTGTAACTACACATAAATGATCTTAAAATGTCCATTTAGCACACCTAGAACACATGTAAGGGTGTGTTAGGTGCACTTTCTACATATCAGGGCTATAGGGGGGAATTAATTAGTTTTTCACTATTTTGGTGCATTTTTACTAGATTTTGATGGTTAGGGTTTGCTTTAGGTATAAATTTTAGCTCTTCAGACTAATGTCTACTTTCTTGTGCAAATACAATGGTATCATCTTCATCTTCAATGGCTGAAAACATTTCTCCCAAACCTATAGTCTTCAAATACCAAGGTGCACCTAGAAAATCTTGCTTTAAGGATGGACATGAAGAGATCAAAGATACCGAGCTTAGGCATATTGATTAGAATGCCTTCCTTATTATAAGTAGCAAACCCAAGAAAAGGTCAGCAATGGTATCTACACTCATGCATTCGGGTCTTGTCAATATAGCCTCACATCCAATTTTAGTACAATCTTTAGAGTTAATCATGACCTTAGCAGAACAGTATGTCTCAAAATAAAAGGTTTTCAAGAGTGTCACTAGAGAAATAGTTCTTGACCTATGATCTTCAAATATTGAGAAGGTTCTCCACCTTCCTAGGGTTGATCAATATTTACACATATCTTTTGAAGGAGAAGAAAGATGGTACCAAGATAACAAGAAGGAAGCCTGAGAGATAATTCAATCATCCTTCTTGATTGATAGAACTCTAATCGACTGTGGAGTTGGTAAAGTGGACATGACCCAAGGGTAAATGAAAGATGATATTGGCTATGCAGTTGTACTTTTGAGTAGAGCAATGGGACTTCTAGTAGCTAGACATCTTCAAACCCAAATGGTACACTTCATAGAAACCATTAGGACAACTAAGATACCAATTGACTAGGCTACAATTCTAAGTGACAACCTAAATGAGTAGTTGTTAGCTACCAAGGTCAACCCCAAATTCTATATGACATCATTTTTAGTGTACTTTTTGGTAGCCAGAACAACAGGCTACCCAGGGTTTTACAAGAAGAGTACCATGCAAAATGCTAATGCATGGCCTTATGTGGTGTATCCTCAATTGGTCAAGAAGAAGCTATCAGATCAGAGTGTGGAGTATAGAATAGTGAATGATGGTTCATTTTCACAATCATCTAGTTCATCAAGGGTGATTATGCAAAAAGAATTTCAATAGAAGTAGTGGCCTATATTTCAAAGATAGGCACCTACTTCATTCAATTAAAACCATTCACATACCTTAGGGTCATAGGCACACAAGTGAACCCAAAGAAACTCCCAAGATATCCATTGGATAAGCTCATTCTGCTAGAGATTTCTAGATGAATCATGTATGCATATGATAGAGTGAGTAAATAGCACAAAAAAACATGGGTATGGCCAATCACCATCAGTGCTTTTGAGGTCAAGTAGAAATAAGACATCCTAACCTTTAATTCATAATGGGATTGATACCCCTTAGAAGAATACAACTCCCCTTGCCCATACTTCAATAATATTGGGATGGTGTAGCATCTGGCAGGGAAGTACTTTGTACATGAAGATGTAGTAGAGGATCACTGGATGAATGTAGTAGATGACTATGATATCCACATAAGGGATCATTGTAGGATGACTCTATATCTGGGAGACAAGGCCCTCAAAATAAAGATCCCAATGAAGGTTGTCAAGAAAGACACAATATATGTCTTAGATCTATTTTAAAATAGGGACAAAATTTATGATAGGTCGATAATGAATGCAAAAATTGAGAAGGATGAGAACTCTGACATTAATCATAGAGCTCACCACATAGTCTAGTTGACAAGGGAATGTATCAAGAAGCCTTTCAAACTTGATCCAATTCCATAGGTTGTTACTCTACAAGCCATGACATGCCTAGTAAAGTGTAAAGGTGCCAAAGTCACAATGCTAACCTTCTTGGCTCAATCCCCAATGAGGCCAGAGATAGTGCATCAGTACAAGTGGGAGGTTGAGTACTTTGAAGAAGATAGGGGAGTAAGGAAGAAAATATCTCCAGCTAAGGGGAAGAAGCAAGCGACTCCTACATAAGCATATCAAGAAGAACAAGTATAACATAAAGAAGAAGCAGAGCCCTAGGCTGACCTAGTAGAGCAAGCTCAAGGAACTAAGAAAGTGCCCCTTCAACAAAATGAAGAGAAAGCATAGAAATAGGTAGAAGAAGAGTAACAAGTTCCACCTATAGCCATAGTGGAAGAAGCCTCACCTTTAGCACCCAAAAGAGGAAGATTTGAAACTCAGGTGGCCAGCATAAAAAGGAGGAAGTTGAAGATGAAAATTGCTCCTATTCCTCAGGTTCTCGAGACCATCCCTGAAGCTAATGCAAAAGATGAAGAAGATGAACTAATGGAAATGTTCCTCTAAGTTAGAGGACTCACTTGGCTAGGGCTACAGAAGAGGAAAGAAGAAGAAGCTCCATCATAATCACACCATCCATTCCAAAAGAACCTATTCAGGTTACTACCTTAGAGGATGGATGACAACAATTGATTATAGACATGGAAGGTCAAGAGAAAGATGTCTTTGACTTCTCTAATTTTGATTTCATGTTGATGGGTACCAAGATGGTGCTTTTTCATGTCCCCTTTTCAAATAATTAAAAAATAATAATCTTTGCTAAGGCAGGCAGGCCCAAGAAAGTGAAGTTTCAGAAAAAGGGGGTTAATCTTTGGAAACCGTTGGACTAATAAATGAAAATTATTATCAAAATATGTTTCATTAACCTCTCTTGGACGTGAGTTATGGTTATGCCCTCTTTTAATGGGTTTGGAGGCATTTTGGGCTGATTCCAGAACTTGATTTTTGCTCATTCTTTGTTATTCTTCAGAGGCTGCCAAACCTGTGGAGAAGGAGACCCAAGAACGGGAGTTTGAAGGTTTCTAGGGAGACCCAAGAATGGGAGTTTGTAGGTTTCTAGGAAGGCTAAGGATGGGAGTTTGAAGCCATTCCATGTGCATGCTCATACAGAGTTTGCCTTTGTGCTGAACAGTGCAGATTTGTGGGTTTTTGGGTGTATTTTTTTTGTACGAGTTTGGTGTTTTCAGTTGAGTATTTCATATCAGTTTGGGTTTCTGCTGTATTTCAGACTTTAAGATGTTAAAATAGAGCTGAATGTATGTATTTTGATGTGATTAAACTTCTGAGATAGATTATTAATGTTTTTGTGGCGTTTCCAGGCATTTTTGTGTTAATTTTGGGAGCCCGATGAGCATAGTTTTTGTCCTACATTTGTGAACTGTTGTGTAAAGGCTATGCGGATCTGGAAATTTCATTTTGTAGGATTTTATGCTGCTGAAATTTCTGTAAAAATTTCCATTTTCAGATTTATTAATAATTTGTGAAGTTGTGAAGCTTTTGGCACTATTTTCAGCATACCCAATTTGGGGTTTCTTGAGAAATTTGGTGGATCTTTGTGATATTAGTTGTTTGATCTCAAAGATCTTATTAGAGGTTGGAAATATCATATAAAATTAGAGAAAGGGACATTTCAGTGGTATCAGAGCCATGATCTTGCCAGCCTGAGGGTTTGTAGAAGTTTGCATGTCAGTTTTGACAACTACCCAGATCTTGCATTTCAGTTTTGAGAACTACCCAAATCTTGCATGTCATAATTTATTGTTGCATGTTGCTTCTAATCAGCTACATGTCAAAATTTATGGTTTCATGCTACTTCTAATCATTTTCATATTAGTTCTTGGTGAATTTGGTGGTTGTAGAAGTTTGCATGTCAGTTTTGACAACTACCCAGATCTTGCATGTCAGTTTTGACAACTACCCAGATCTTGCATGTCATAATTTATGATTGCATGTTGCTTCTAATCAGCTGCATGTCAAAATTTATGGTTGCATGCTACTTCTAATCATTTGCATATTAGTTCTTGGTGAATTTGGTGGTTGCATGTTGCTTCTAATCAGTTGCATGTCAAAATCTATGGTTGCATGCTACTTCTAATCATTTGCATGTTAGTTCTTGGTGTTTGAAGAAGTTATATCCTATTGGAGTTACACTCTACTTTATCCAAAATGGACAGGTATAGTACAGAGTCTCAGATGACACGATCTTGGACAATTGATATCCAGAGTCAAAACAGTAGAAATGATGGTTATTTAGACATTCGAGATAAACTTATAAAAATAAGCCATGACATGTCTGAACAGTTGGTTGAGCACCATCGTATAATGAATGACATGTTGTCCGACCCAGCTAAGGTGGATAAGTTGACTAGATTTCTATTTGGTAGATTTTCTCACAGGGCAGATGACATAATTACCAAGAACTTGCATGAGGAGTTTGAGAAACTAGCTGATA
Organism: Cupressus sempervirens; assembly: GCA_028749045.1. Lineage (NCBI taxonomy): Eukaryota > Viridiplantae > Streptophyta > Pinopsida > Cupressales > Cupressaceae > Cupressus > Cupressus sempervirens. The sequence goes on from CM053791.1 coordinate 535,627,775, forward strand.
GCCAGGTAGAGGTCTCAGATTCTACTCTGCCACAGGAGGTGGTGGGAAAGGATATTACACAGATTGATAGTAACGGTCAACTTGATACTCAAATTGAGACAATTGTTTATAGGTTGTCAAAGGGTGATGCCACAGGTATTCAGGATGGTATAGTTACAATAGGCAGTGACTACAGTGTAGTGGGTTCAGATGATGATTATGAGGATGTTGTTGTGCAGGATGGTGAGATACCTGGTAGAGATGAGCAGACATTGAGCATTCATGACTTTGTTGAGAAAGAGTACCAGGCATAGTTAGATGCTTCATCACATGAGGTTGAGGCTAGTAGTACTTCACATGATTTTTCTAGCCAGCTGAAGGTGAACAAAGATAGTATTGTGACTTCATTATCTCATCATGACAGGTATGTGGAGTTAGTTGGTATTGGTCATATTACTTAGGTGAGGAGTTTTCTTGAGTTACCAATTGATTCTAGTTTACGGATATGGACTCGAGATTGTTATATTGGCATTTGGGATTCAGTTGACTGGAGATCTTTAACACTTTTTGGTAGCAATGTTTGTTTGGGTGCTATCATGGATTTGATTAACAGATTACACAGTGTTGTCTTTTCTTGTGCCAGTATCTTGTCTGATGTTGGTATTAGTTTTTATACACCAATGTTGGGCTTTGTTCATATATCCAGTCGACCATACTTGCTGGAATATGTTGATTATATTTCATATTTGGCAGTGTGTATAGATGAGTCCCAGGATCATATTGGCATTGATGACATCCAGGAGGATGCAGTGGGCAATTTTGAAGACTTAGTTTCCTTGGGTATAGAGGAGTTGGACAGAAATGCTAATGTTTTTGATACTCCGTATGTTGATATGGGCTTTAGATTTGATTCATAGGATATGGATGGTAATACTCTAGAGACTAGTAACTTTGAGGATGCTCCTTTAGACAGTGCATCAGAGGAGGTTTGTAGGAGACAGTCAAGCCAGTGCCATCATGTGTCTAATCAGTTGAGAGTTAGTGACCGAGACATTTCTATCACTTGCCAGCATTTCGATGCTGCTCGTCAGTTGTTAGCAATTTATGGATGGGGTTCTCCTACTAGTGATGAGCAGGGAGGCAGTTATCTTTCCTTGACAGAGTTCCACTCTTTATGGGAGGCTATTCAAATTTTGAGACAGAATTATATGCAGTTGGTAGCCGACAGAGATTATCTTATGGAGTGGGGCAGTACAGCATATGATGCATTATTGGCCAAGGAAGATGAGGTGAGTGAGCTTACTGAGCAACTTGAGGTGACTTCTGAGATTCTTGAGAGTACAAAGTTGGCTTTCAAGGAGTCATAATTTCATTTGGCTAAGGTGACCATGGAGTTAGAGCGACTACAGTCTTTGCCTGATTCTATACAGTCACAAGTTGTGGTGTTTGGTGATCCAAGGATGTCCATGGCCGAGATTGTTAGAGACAGTGGAGATGGGGATGCATCCATCCTTGATACTAACATTGGCATATCAGGTTCATTCGCACTAGAGTCAGGTTCAATTGAGTTGGGTGATGTAGCAGATTTTTGTGGTGTGCCTGACATGGTGGTGACCTCTAGTACTAATGGCATGAAGACTAGAGATGTTGTATCAAAGACCATGTGTGATGTTGGTGAGCTGATAGTTAGCATGGTTCCTGCTAGTAATACTACTCCCTTGGTAATGTCTTCAGAGGTAGTAGTCAGTTCCAACTTGGTTAATGATCGATTGCAATTAGTTACATCTGGATTGCAGTCTGAGCCACTGATTGAGATTGGTGCATTCTATCGGCATTACACTGTGAGGTATGATCATCAATCTACCTTTGACCATGTTAATGAGATGATGATACAGAGATGTACTTTGGTTCCTAGTGCTTATCATCAGTTATGGGATAGTTTGATGCTTCAGGATGAGAGTTGTGATGGGCATGACATGGCGATAGGTTCTGCAGTTGACAGGTTGATAATACATGACTTAGAGCAGGAGTTTTGGAGTGATGCTTCACCAGGTGTTGTTATTGATTCTACTTCTTTGGCTATGACATCTCTTGACTTGGATGGTGATCAGTCACATTGGGTTGTATCACTTCTTCATGGTGAGATGTTGATTGAGGTTGGTTTTTTTTATCAACATTATATTGCAAGGTATGTACATCAGTTAGCATTTGATCATTGTGCTAAGGAGTTGATGGCAGACAAATTTGGTTTGGATTCCATTTCTTACTCTTTATCTTGTAATATCTTTTCACCATCAGTAGTGCATGGGAGTTATGGTTATGAGATAGTGGCCAGTGATTTGCAGAGTTGTGTTGACTGTAGGAGTTGTACAGTGTGTGGATTCTCCATACTTGGTATAGTTTCATTTGAGAGCATTCACCATTAACGAAAAAGTTGGATTGTACATTCTGTATAGGCCAGTGGGATGCATTGATGGTATTTACTGTGTTGGTAGTTGATTTGTCTACTTTACCTGGGTTCTGATGTTCTAAGAGTTTGTGTCTCATGGGTTTTTTACTGTGGTAGTGGTGATTTTGGAGTTTGGTTGAGCTATAATTGTCGGTTTGATTATGGATTCCTCTTGGTCATATTACAGAGGATATTTCAGGAGCCTGTGTTAATTGGTAGTAGTATAGTTCATGACTACATTTGGGATCCAAGTGGATTGATTGGTTTATTGTTTAGCCATTGCTTGAGGACAAGCAATGTTTGGGAGGGGAGGACTTTTCATGTCCCCTTTTCAAATAATTAAAAAATAATAATCTTTGCTAAGGCAGGCAGGCCCAAGAAAGTGAAGTTTCGGAAAAAGAGGGTTAATCTTTAGAAACCGTTGGACTAATAAATGAAAATTATTATTAAAATATGTTTCATTAACCTCTCTTGGACGTGAGTTACGGTTATGCCCTCTTTTAAGGGGTTTGGAGGCATTTTGGGCTGATTCCAGAACTTGATTTTTGCTTATTCTTTGTTATTCTTCAGAGGCTGCCAAACCTGTGGAGAAGAAGACCCAAGAACGAGAGTTTGTAGGTTTCCAGGGAGATCCAAGAATAGGATTTCGTAGGTTTCTAGGAAGGCTAAGGATGGGAGTTTGAATCCATTCCATGTGCATGCTCATACAGAGTTTGCCTTTGTGCTGAACAGTGCAGATTTGTGGGTTTTCGGGTGTGTTTTTTTTGTACGAGTTTGGTGTTTTCAGTTGAGTATTTCATATCAGTTTGGGTTGCTGCTGTATTTCAGACTTTAAGATGTTAAAATAGAGCTGAATGTATGTATTGGGATGTGATTAAACTTCTGAGATAGATTATTAATGTTTTTGTGGTGTTTTCGGGCATTTTTGTGTTAATTTCGGGAGCCCGATGAGCATAGTTTTTGTCCTACATTTGTGAACTATTGTGTAAAGGCTATACAGATCTGGAAATTTCATTTTTTAGGCTGTTATGCTGCTGAAATTTCTGTAAAAATTTCCATTTTTAGATTTATTAATAATTTGTGAAGTTGTGAAGCTTTTGGCACTATTTTCAGCATACCCGATTTGGGATTTCTTGAGAAATTTGGTGGATCTTTGTGATATTGGTTGTTTGATCTTAAAGATCTGATTAGAGGTTGGAAATATCATATAAAATCAGAGAAAGGGACATTTCAAGAGAAATATGTCTTTGACTTCTCTAATTTTGATTTCATGTCGATGGGTACCAAGATGGTGGGTGAGAGGATACAAGATACTCATATGAGTCAATCCCTAGGAGAGGGATGGAACCAATTACCACCTTTACCTTAAGGACCTTTGGGCTTACTAGCACTACCATCTTAGGTTTTTTTATTCCTAGATAAAGGCTCAACAATGCCACTTCCTCCCATTATAGATTCATAAGAACAAGCAATGGAGGAAGAAGAGCCTCAAAAATCACAATTCAATGAAGTGTCAAAGGGGCAAATACATAAGGAACCTCAACAAACTCATCAAAATACTGAGGCTAGAACCTTAGCCCAAGCAAGTATAGAGACTCAAATTGGTGATCTCTCTTAATGAGAAAAGACTCCAAAGAGGATTGATAAGGGAAAGGGACCTACAGTGCAAAACCCCTCTTCAGTAAAATATATGTCTCCAATGGGAACTACACCTACTTGGTTAAAGTGGGAGGTCATGGTTCGACAAAAGACACAGTTGAATGTAATTTTTGAGGAGGGAATGGATGAGCTAGTAAAATCCATCAAGAAGCCTAAGCCACCTATGGGTTATGCATGACCATTGACCTTCATTATGTACAACCAAGATCAGGACTTTCTTACACACATAGCCATCCCTCCTCCACATGTTGACACTGAGGATTTAACTCCTAAGGATTATCAAATCAAGGAGGTCCTATTAGGAAGGAACATGGTAGATACTGCTAAAGTATTGATCACTACAAGCATAAAAGAGGTGTTTAGACACATGGACCAAGATGACTCTGAACTAATACTACTGGGGAAATAAAATAAGCTTTTTAGAGGCTAATTACGTAGAGTTGTGGCCCCAATAGACCTATATAATCTAGAGATCACTCTTATTATGGAATTAGAGAGACAAGAGAAGGGTACTGTACAGGTGGATTCATTTTTTAGAGCATGCTAGTAACGGCATGAAAATTTTGAGGAAAAGCATGTACAAATAATATAGGGAAATTTGAACATTTTACACCATATTTAGTCAAGCATAGATAAATCGGTGTCCATAATGAACTAGGATTTTGGGTTGATGGATGAGGTATGTACTTGGGAAAAAGACCTTCAGGCTTTTACATTAATTAAAGGTCAAAGGTATCATAATCTCATGGAAGTATATACTAAAGAGGAGCTAGACAAGCTCAATGATTGGATAGAGAAAATATCTGTCAAGATTAAATTTATGTAGGAATTGCATGAGGATATACAAAGGTTGAGGGATCAAACTCAAGAGAAGATTTTGGAAGTAAAGAGGTATTACAACACTATTTGCCTTGAAATTTTTTAAGATGAGTCAAAAACCAAGTTGAATTTAGTTCAATTAGTAGTCCAACAATTCTAAAGAACTTTTGAGGATGCTTTGTCAAATGAAGATATCAGGCAAGCATTTAAGACTGAAGAGGTAGTGTTGGAACTGGACACTAAACTTGAGGATTTTGTGGAAACTTGTATAGAGGTTAGTAATTCTCAACAAATAGTGAAGAATAAGTATGGGGATTTGGATTTTCTTGAGGTTTTCCAAGTAAAAGAGATCATTGATAAATTCAAGAATAAGCATCCAAACATTGCTTTGGGATAAGGAAGGAAAAGGCCAAGATGCTGAAAATTCAATTTTGATACTTGGAAAAATTTTGAATTTTTGAAACCTATCATCAAGGTGTGTAGGTGCACAAGTGTGCTATTTTCAGAGGTGCACTAACAATTTTGAAGAAGTAGTAGTGCCCCAATAGTTAATTTCTACTTGCTAGTTTAAGAGCATTCCATGCACCAGAAATGAATTTTGATGAAAGTTCAACTCCAAGAAACACCCAGAGAAGGTCAAGCTCCCATTTTTAGAGCTTCTAATGACACTTAGATCCTCTTGCAGCTTCCTTCTTCTTATCTTCTCATTCTTTTATTGTTTTAATGTCATGCCCTAAACTTATGAGGCAAAACACAACCAATTTTTTTTGAAAAGTTAAACTAAGGTAGAATGAATAGATCTTTACTTGCTATGAAAGTCCTATCGAACTGTGAGGTATCTAGATAATTAATTCACGTTCCTCAAGAATGTTAGAAAGTTACTACCTTGATCATTGAGTTTGTAGGTGAGGTAGTTAGTTTTTTGAAAAATCTAGACTCAAGTTCCCATAAACGGTCACCTGGTTGTCTATCATTGATCTCAATGTCAAGTTATAACAATAGAGTAAAATGATGTTATTGCTATAAATCTTCCACCTTCTATACTCCAATTAAGACACTCTGTATATGCAAGTGAATTTCAATTTTTGTATTAATGTAGTTGCAATGGTTCTAGGGTTTGCGAACACAGAGATGTTTTATAATTGTCCTAAATGTTTTGAATACAAGTTGCCCTACCACATACATACCTTTCCCATTTATCTTCCATTTCCATTTAATTGCATATATATATATATATATATATATATATCCCCTTAATGAAATTCTTATCTATTATCTTTTTTCCACTTTGACCATTTTGATAATTTACTAATGAGGCGCTACTAACCAGGTCCCAATTATTAATTATTTATTGGATTTTTTATCTTATTTTATTTTATTTCTTTATTTTTAATCATTAATTATTATTTTATTTGTGATCATTATTATTTATTTATTTATTAATTTACTAATTAAACCCTACCATTCCATACCTATCCACTACAAATCTATTAACCAATATTTTGCTTTAATACTTTCCCATACCGATTTAATCATTCCTAAACAATTCCACTAATCTCTCTCTCTTTTTAATAGCAATTTTCTTTTAAATATCCTAAAAATTAATAAAATACTTAATAAATTTCATTCTCCACTACCCATAACTTGATTTCTTAAATTCACTAATTAACTACTCATGTGTCCTAACTTTTCCCCTAACTTAAACTACACATAACATGAGATAAACAAAAACACATAAAATATAGTAAGTTACTTTCATGTGCTACTATCCTCTCTAGCCTTAACCAAGTATTTCATCCCATTTAAAATTACCCCTTTTTCCAAACCTATAATATTTCCACATTTGCAATCTACCTTTTTCTATCTTCCTAACACTACCCCCATTATACCTTAAGCCTACCCACTCCCCAAAAAATCTACTCCCTAGGTGGACGTGTAGCTCTCCTTACCCAAGATGGGACACCTAGGGAAGTCCCCTCCAAATTTATGTCAAATGTAAATATGATTAGGACCCAAGCATATATGACTAGTGGGGAATGTTTGAGATTTAGCAAGCTAATGACATGTCTTTGCTTTTACACCACCATATCCAAGGCAATTGTATTGCCCCAAGGTGGAGGCTCCTTGGTGGGCAGCCTTGACTTCATGTTAGTGTTCCATCTAAAGATCCAAGCATATTCCCCAAGTTAATATGGGGCTTTAGGCATTGGGAAGTGGTGGGAGCCCACTATCCACCAACCCCTTTTACTTTTCATTTTATGCAATATTGAGAGGAGACCACCTAGGTTGGTATGAATCATGAATTTTTTATTCTAAATTTTCTTTTTTTTTTAATGTTAATTTATGGAGACTTCCATAGGGTACTTCCTAGTTTTAGTATAGGGTGTCTAGTTTTATTTTCTTTTTTATTTGACATAGCTTTGTGTGTGTGTGTGTGTGGGGGGGGGGGGGGGGGTGGGTGGGTGCATGTTTTGTGTTTTTTTATAAAAAGATGACCCAAGGGTCACGGGATTTATAGGGCCTTTCCTTACAAAAAATTTTGGGGAGTAGGTCATTATTATTTGAGACTTACAATTAGTTCTTATATTATTTTATTAACCCTCCAACCCCAAGATCCTTAGCATATTCTCTTGATTAAAGTATTGTTCTATAATCTAGGGGAGGGAATTATTTTTCTTTCCCATACATTTTCCAGAGGCTTAATGTGCACCTACAGGCTTGTCCCCTTATGGGTTTTGAACTATGTATTCATTCTCAAGCTAATTTACTTCCTATCCTACCATGGTATTTTAATGAAAATGTTTTGAGGATGTAATAGTGTTACCTAACCTATGAATTTATTAGGACTTGGAAAACCAAATAGACTAATTTTCATACACATAAAATGGACTATAAATTATGGTATCTTCCTTCCATTATAATAAATGCATAGCATATACATTTACACTACAGTCATTTATATATTGAATTAAATCAACCATTTCAGGAAGAAAAATTGCAACCACTATGAAATATTTACACTAATTGAATTGTAAGGAGAATTTCTTCATTTGCATGAGTTTCCCATATTACATCAATCACATAATGTAAAGGCTTACAATAATTATTTCCTTACAATTACAACTTCTCAATCTATACTTACACCTTTTCAACAATATACAATAATAACACTTCTCTTTTACACCACAATGAAATCATAATGGGAGCTTGATATCACAATACATTTCAAATGACATGAAACATTTTTCTCTCTTTATACACTTCATTTTCTTCAACTTCGTCAAGGGTGAAACCCTAATATCTTCAAGGAATCCATCTTCACAAGATTTGCATACACACACAAACTAGGAACCATGGAGGCTCACCTCCCATCCTAGGCTTGTATAAAGCCACCCACCGAGTAGGGAAAATAAGTCCAAACGGGATACACACACAACACTTTCCAATGCATAGAACATATCACATAACACAAAACAATCCCTCCTATGGCTTACGCTTACACATTGATTCACCATTGGAACCATTGAACATAGGTTGAAGGTGTGCTTTCAAAAAGGAGACTTACCATATCAAACATATCTACAATACATAATTTTCATGCCCTTTCAGGGCTTTCACAAATATACTCCCATACTCCATAATCTTCCTTTCTACACCATCATTTCCATTATCAACCCCAAAGTAAGATATGAATGGATATGGCATACAATGGAGCCCATACTCCAAGGTTATCAACTATATTTCAAGCCCAACTAAGCCCTTCACCCTAGAATTCTCTTCCCTTCTCAAAGCGTGAGTGAAACACTCACACCCATAACAACACTTGACATTCAAATCAATACCAAAAGGATCAAGATAGAAAACCAAGAAATTTCATGAACACAAAGCACATTCATACCACTACAACATAATAAAAAGATTCAAAATGGCACAACACAATACCAAAATTGACCATCCAAAGATTCACAATACAATGCAAGATCCCATAACAAATGCTTCATGCTTGCAGATTTACTATGCAATACTAAAAGAAAGAAAATGTACATGGTTTGAAAACGCCAACCTTGGTCCAAGCTAAGGCAATGATATTTTTTGTAGAGCTCCCTTTGTCCTTCTCCAAACCCTAACTATCTCTAAACTTAGAGAATGGGTGAACACCCCACTAGTTTGTCCAAGACTCTCTAATAAGGCCTTCTCACTAACTATATATTTTAGCAAAGACACTAAGCCACTCCCTCTTACAAACTTGTCTCCTCTAAATTTGCTAAATTTGACTTAGTGGAAACATGGAAGAGAACACATGTAACAACTCAAATTTCAAATTGGTCGGAAAATGCATGGGTAAAGGGGCCCCCCTAGGTTGTCTAGTCATGATCATGGTCAAAATTAGGTCCCTAACATGTTATACCATCAATGGGTAGCTCATTTTCACATAAAAGTCACTTTGGGACCACCTAATGACCCCTCAAAACCCTAGCCAAGACCAAATTCGAATTTCCTTTGATTGTGACCCATCTTACCCCTTTTCAAGTTGGTTTACTTAATCATTAACAAGGTAATTAGGTTTAGAGTAAAATGCCAACATGACATGTCATCACACACAAAATCCACAAGTGTCAAGTTACACATAAAAGCACATCCTACATCACCATGACATGCCTAAATGCATACTTATGATTACACATTCCCACATACAAGAAAACCTACATTCACAAAGCAAAATACTTTCACAACGAGGCTTTTGAATCTTCCAAAGATTTTCCTTGGTTAAACTCTATTTACATAGGTTTGGATCATGTTTCCCCCAAAATTTCCATTGTCCCACTTCCTACACATTAAACTCAAGCATCAGTAGTCCAAGGGGGTTATATAAATGTATATCATAAATGCATAAAATTTCAAATGTTACATATGTTGGAAATATAAGAGTAACTAAGAGTGGAGGCATGAATCAATTACTACTAAAATAAATCCCAGATCCCTTAGATGTTAGTACAAAAATGCAAATAAAAAACTAAACACTATTAAAGCTTGGTAAACACATACAAAATGCTATAATTCGGTAATAAATGAATGAGCTCAGTAAATGTTTAACATATAAACTTTAGATGTTATTTGTGATTACCATCTTCAACTTAGTTGTAAACACATAAAACAAAATAGCATGAACACATTTGACACCAAGATTTGACGTGGAAACCCAATTTGGGAAAAACCACCAATAGCAACTAGTTACTGATTTTCACTCTTCTGAAGTGAGCCTTGTTAGGAGCCAACCCTGTTAAAGGTTACAAAACACACTGTTAGGTGTGACCCTATTAGGAGTGGCCTGGTTAGAGGTCTTGAGAACAATTCAATGGAATTGCCACCTTGTTAGAGGATTTGTAAATAGCTATTAAGCTCACTCTGTTAGGAGATTTAGATCACTACTACAATGGTTAGAGAGTAACAATGAGATGACCTAATTTGACTACAAGTAATTTGTTTATTTCAGATCTCTATTCTAGCTTGTACTTGATCCTTCTTGATCAAATATGGCTTTACTACACCAAAAAGATATTTTGTTTATCCTTCAGATTTGCTTCCTCTACTCATCAATAGATCTTCAATCACATCATCATAATTCACACATTCTTTTTCATTTTTCACACAATTTAAAGTCACAACTTGACCTTATACTTATACCTTCCACTTTTTCAAGTCATCTCAAATACAACTTACAATAATCAATATTTATCACCTTAGTCGGCTGGAATCAATAGATAAGTCAATTAAGCTTAATACAAAAAAATAAGAAAATCCTTCATTAGCTGACCCTACTCGGTAGAAACTAACTCTGAAATGATTTCATTTGTTAACCAACAAAATCTTGGTTAACACTGCAAACTTATGAAAATCCTTTGGCAACTGAGTGAGCTCAGTTAGCACTAATTCCATCCAACTTTCCTTTTTTACCCAAGTAAGCTAGGTTAACACTTGCTTTTTGCAACTTTTCCTTTGATGCCTGAGTGAACTCGGTAGACACTACCTTTTGAACTAGGAAAACACAAGAATGCTCGGTAGATACTGAGAACTATCTCCACTGCCTTAGTGAGCTCGACATATACTGACTAATAATGATTATGACATTTGTGTAAGATCAAAGACACACACAATTAATCAATTGTATCCAACAATCTCCCTCTTTGGCATTGATGGCAACAAAACATGGCATAGCACAATGAAATTTTAGATTTTAGATTTGAGAACTCCCCCTATCAATATGAGCTCTTCCTTTCAGTGAATTCTATCTTCAATGGCTATTACCAAGTTCATTCAAAATATTCTCCCTCTTTTAGTATACTTCTTCTTTTAGAAAACTTCTCCCTCTCTGGTTTCTAACTTTATTCTAGTTCCAAAAAATTTTTAAAGATATGATAGTAAACTTCTCCCTCTTTGACAACACATGCCAAAGACAATAACTTTGTAAATACCAATGTACCTTAAACACTAATTCATCTACAATATGCCCTTTCCAATTCTTGCACCAACTGATTAATATTCAATAGGTTATGGTTGATGCATTCACTAAACTTCATTTAGTGAATTTCAGATAGGGGAATGACCCCTAGGTTACCTCTTAGATACAAAAATGCATCCTTAGGTAATGGCTTGGTGAATATGTCTACAACCTATTCCTTTGTATTCACATATTCCAATCTGACTTCTTTATCTTACACCAACTCTCTTAAGAAGTGATACTTTATAGCAATATGCTTTGTTTTGGAATGCATTACTGGATTCTTTGATATGTTGATTTCACTAGTGTTATCACAATATATGACAACTGGATATTTAATTTCTACCTTCATTCCTTCAAACAGTTGTTTGAACCAAACAATATTAGAACAATTAACTATTGCTGCTACATATTCTGCCTCTATTGTGGATTGAGATGTATAATTTTTCTTCTTGTTTTTCCAAGATACTAGTCTTTTATCAAGAAAGAATGCTCCACCACTAGTGCTTTTTCTGTCATCAAGACTTCCTACCCAATCAATGTCAATAAATACTTTCAAGTCCAAATTGCCTTAAAGTTTGTACCGTAAACCATAGTCAATACCTTCTTCTTGAGAATAACCTTAGCATACCAGTCTTGCTTTGTTTCTTGATACCTTTCCATCTTCATTCAGTTTATTTCTAAATACCCATTTTGTACTAATTACATTTTTATCCTTGGGTCTAGGAACAAGAGTCCAAGTTTTTTTCTTTTCTATATGTTCTATCTCTTCATTCATTGCTTCAATCCAACTTTCATTTTCTAGAGCATCTTTAACACTTCTAGGTTCAAATTTAGCAAGTAAACATGTACCTTTTAACTTGTTTTTTTTCATTGTTCCATCTGATTTGTCTCCAATGATCTGATCAGGTGCATGACTTTTTCTAACATATCTTGCTAACATAGGCTCCTTGGTCTTTGAATGAGTTCCACCATCTTTTTCTTGAATTTTAGTTTCAAGCTTGAGTCCTTCTATCTGTGACTCGGGTCCTTTAGGCTTGATTTGAACTAGCTCGGTAGCCTCTAATTATGACTCAAGTCCTTACAGCATAGGTTGCACTGCCTACAACTTGGTAACTATTGGAGTTTCTGGGGACTTAGGAGTTGAAGCTTCTTTCCTCTCAGATAGATTTGGAAGGGTATCAATTTCATAATAAAAAAATCTTTTGTAATCTTCAGGTTCTTTGTTTCTTTCTTCTTCACTCTTTTCTACAAATTCATCAATTTTGACATGTGCACTCTCTATAATTTTGTGAGTGGATAAATTCAAACATCTATATGCTTGACTTCTGCAAGAGTATCCTAAAAATATGCCTTCATCTTTTACATCAAATTTTCCTTTTCTAGATTCTTTTATTATGTAACATTTGCTGCCAATTACTTTCAGTCAACTTATATTAGGTTTGTAGCCATACCATAGCTTATAAGGTGTCTTGTTTGAATCTTTCTTCAACTGAACTTTGTTCAAGGTATGAACTGCAGTGTTGATAGCTTCCTTCCAGTATTTGAGAGCAACATTCTTTTCAATCATCAGGGTTCTTGCAGAGTCCATGACAGATCTATTTCTTCTCTGTACTATACCATTCTGTTGTGATGTACCAGGGGCAGATACTTGTCTTTTGATTCCTCTTTCAATGTAGAAATTGTTGAATTCATGGGAGATGAATTCACCACCTCTATTTGATCTTAGGCATTTCAACTTCTTTCTAGTTTCTTTTTCTACTCTTGCCAGATACCACTTGAATTTTTGAAAGGCTTCTAATTTTTCTTTTAGGTACATTACTATCATCATTCTAAAGTAATCATCAACAAAGAGAATGAAAAACTTTTCTCCACTATAACTCTCTATTCCAATAGGTCCACATAAGTCTATATAAACAAGTTCCAAGACTTCTTCTAACTGATAGTATTTTCTTTTGAAGCTTGTCTTTCCCATCTTACCAATTTGGCAATTCTTGCATAGACCCATGTCAGGCTTCTTCAAACTAGGAATACCTCTTACTCTTTTATGTTTGCTTATCTTAACTAGATTATCAAAGTTCACATGACATAGCCTTTTGTGCCATAACTAGCTTTCCTCTACTTGAGCAATGAACATGAACAATCATTGAGATCAAGATAAAATATATTACCTTTTGTTTGCTTACCAGAACCAACTTAATTTCCTTTCCCATCCAGCAGTTTGGCCTATCCATTCATGAATTCTACCTTGAATCCAATGTTATTTAGTTGTGCCACACTTAGTAGATTATTCTTTAGTCCTTCAACCCAATAAGCATTATCACACATAAGTTCTTTAGTCAATAAGATACATCCTTTTCCTTTTATGTTACAAGGTTCATTGTTTCCAAATCTTACACTAATCCATCATAATATTCCATATGCTCAATTTTTTTTCTGTCACTAGTCATATGATGTGAGCAGCCACTATCAGTAATCCATATATCATTTTTTCTAACATGAGAGATAAGTACCATCTTATCTCCTTCATCATTAGATTCATCTTTCACAGCAATATATACCATTTCATCTTCACTATTATCAGAATCTTTAGCTATGAAACAAGATTTCTTACCTTTGTCCTTGAAGCTCTTGTATTTCTTAGAGTCCTTCTTGCATTTATGCTTATTGCTTTTCTTCTCATCCTTAATTTCCTTTTTTGGACACCTCGCAGCAATGTGACCAATTTCTTCATAAGAAAAGCAGATCAGAGGAACTTTACCTTTGTACTTTCCTCTTCCTTTGGAATACTTCCTTACAAGCAGGGCTTCAACAACTTCAAGATCACTATCTGAACTTTCTTTTGATGATCCATCTTCTTCACTTCCTAATTGACTAGATTTTGACTTTTTTCCTTTTTTTTTTGAGTGAAAGCTTAGCTTTAAATGCAGATTCAATATTCTTTGAAGCAAGAACATAGTTATCATAATTGTCTAACTCAAAAGTTGTTAATCTTCCAACTAGAATATCCAAACCTATATTATTAGTTGGATCACATCTCATTTCTTGAAATAGTAGATACTTTAATTACATAAATGGAAAGAAGAGTTCTTAGTACTTTACTTACAATAGTTTCCTCCTTGATGTCTCCTCCAAATCCTTTGATTGCACTTACACTAGCCTTGATACTTTCCACATATTTTTCAATGTTTTCATCTTCTCTCATTGTCATTTGATCAAATTTTCCTCTAAGGCTTTCTGCTTTGGCTCTTCTTACATTGTCATCTCCTTCGTAGATATCTTTCAATTTGTTTCACATTTCAAAAGTAATTTTTCAATCTTTTACCTCTTTAAATTTAGCATAACTAAGAGCAGATGCAATATCAATCATCATGATATTATGATTCTTCTTTTCAGCAATGTCTTCAACTGATAATGTTCTAGTGGGAGTCTTATATTCAGCATCAAGATACTTGCAACCTGAATCACTGATGGTGGCCAAATGTAATCTCATAAGTCCTTGCCATGCTGCAAAATTATCTTTGTTCAACTTGGGAATCTCTCTTTTGTAAGACATCCTGATCTTTAGCTTAGGTCCTTGAAACCTTCTCTGTAAGCACCAAAAGCTCTGATACCAATTGTTGGAAATATAAGAGGAGTAATTGAGAGGGGAGGGGTGAATCAGTTACTACTAAAATAAATCCCATATCCCTTCGATTTCAATATAAAAATGCAAATGAAAAATTGAATACTGTTGAAGCTCGGTAAACACATATAGAATGTTGTAACTCAGTAATAACTGAATGAGCTTGGTAAATGCTTATCATATAAACTTTAGATTTTATTTGTGATTGCCATTACTTCAACTTAGTTGCAAACACATAAAAGGAAATAGCATGAACATATTTGACACCAAGATTGAACGTGGAAACCCAATTTGAGAAAAAACACCAATAGCAACTAGTTACTGATTTTCACTCTTCTAAAGTGAGCCCTGTTAGGACTCAACCTTGTTAAAGGTTACAAAACACACTACTAGGTGTGACCTTGTTAAAGGATTTAACCACCCTATTAGGAGTGGCTTGGTTAGAGGTCTTGAGAACAATTCAATGGATTGCCACCTTGTTAGAGGATTTGTAAATAGTTGTTAAGCAAACTCTGTTAGGAGATTTAGATCACTACTACAATGTTTAGAGAGTAACAATGAGATAACTTTATTTGACTACAACTAATTTGCTAATTTCAAATCTTTGTTCTAGCTTGTACTTGATCCTTCCTAATCGAATATGGCTTTGTTGCACCACAAGGATATTCTACTTATCCTTCAAATTTGCTTCCTCTACTCATTAATAGATCTTCAATCACATCATCATAATTTGCACATTCTTTTTTACTTTTCACACACTTTGAAGTCACAACTCGACCTTATACTTATACCTTCCACTTTGTCAAGTCGGCTCAAATAAAACTTACAATAATCAATATTTATCACCTTAGTTGGCTGGAATCAATAAATAAGTCAATTAAGCTTAATACAAAAAAATAAGAAAATCCTTCATTAGTTGACCCTTCTTGGTAGAAACTAACTCTAAAATTATTTCCTTTGTTAACCAAAAAAAGCTTGGTTAACACTGCAAACTTACAAAAAAAAATTAGCAACTGAATGAGCTCAGTTAGCACTGGTTCCATCCAACTTTTCTTCGTTACCCGAGTGAGCTCGGTTAACACTTTCTTTTTGCAACTTTTCCTTTGACACCCAAGTAAACTCGATAGAAACTACCTTCTAAACTAGGTAGGCATAGGAATGCTCAGTAGACACTAAGAACTGTCTTCACTTCCCAAGTGAGCTTGGCATATATTGACTGATAATGATTATGACATTTGTGAAATATCAAAGACAACACACAATTAATCAATTGTATCCAACAACATAATCTTATTAACATAATTCAATTAAATTAAATTTCCTAAACATTTCAAATAAATCATTCAAAATGTTAAGATATCAAGATCTACATATCATAACCCATCATGGTCAATCAACATTTATCTACATATCATATTAAATCATAAATCATCGTAATCATCATAATCCAATTAATGTTTATCTACATATCACATCAAATTAACATTTATCTACATATCACATTAAATCATAATTGAATTAACATTTCACATCACATCATAATATAATTCTATCTTGTCATAAAGTTGCATCCATATGTGTTTGATCATTCCATTCACAGTATCAAGTTCATAATACATATCATAGGTGCAAAATACTACTGTAAATTTCTAAATCAATGAATAAAATAAGTCATTATCCTTCTAAGTCTCAAATAATGCAAGTAACATATCCCCACTTAAACATTACAATTTCACATTACAAGCATCTCTGAAATTTAGTTTCTATCAAAATATTAGAAAGGTTAGGGCATGAATGAAATCATTAATTATATCATTTAGGTCTAAATGTGTAGACATACATGTGGATCATTAAAATGTAGATATTAAAATAACATCACCCTATAGTATCAAAAGTATATCAAAACATCAAATGAGAAGTATCATAACGAAAATATGTCATCTATACTATGACGGATCGGGTGAGGCTCACATTTAAGTCATGTAAAGGATCATGCACCCATTAATTTATATAAACAAGGGTGGAGACCTACTTAGCACCATTTAGAGAGTCAGTTTATATGTAATTAGCTTTATTTTATAGCTTTTTAGAATGTGTTTGCATTAGAACATCTATCACTCCTAACACAAAAGGAGGAGAGGATCTCCTATAAATACATGGATGTAATATGTACTCCAAGTCATTATTTTGATGTAATAATATATGTTATTGGTGCTTTCATTCTAAGTGTAGTTATTCTTGCCAAAGTGTTTTATTTTTGTGAATGCATGTTTATGAATAATAATGGAGCCAATTATGGTTTTGTTGTGTGACCTTATAGCTATGGTGTTTTCCTTGTGTTAACAAATTTTGCTGATGTATCAAGTTGGAGAAAAGATCACCTATTTTAACTGCATAGTTTCTTGTCTCACATGAGTGAACTTTTTGTGGCCTTGTGATTTGACAAGAAGTGAAACATATTTTGGTTATTATTGAGTTTCCATCGAAAATTTCATTAGTGGATTTGAGGAAGCACTGCTCATATTTTCATTGGTTTCCTACCCGATCTTTTCAACAATTTAACTCACAAATCTGTTGTTACCATGGTTTATATCCATTAGGAATTTCCCTTTTGAATTATTTTCTTTAATCTCTTGTTACCTTATCTTTTTTATTTTGTTTGGTAACACTTGGTTGAAATAGGAATTCATATAGTTGCATTGATAAATTGCATTCATCATAAAATGGAAAATACCAAAAATATATATCTTTTGTGGTTACTTTTTAAAATAGCAGATCAAACATCTTATCCAAAAAAATTCAAGCCAGCAAAGGCCTCCTCATGAACATACACATTTATCTTCAACTAAGTGGATTCTAGTAGGTTGCAAGATTGCCCAAAACCTTGGAGTTGATCTTAGATTATCTTTTCAAGAGAGGAGTTCAAAAGGATTCCTGTCATTAAGCATTGTACAAATGACAGCTCAATAGTACCCTTGCTAACTTTCTTATCAAAATAGGGGAGGTGTGTTTAGGATCCACCCCTAGCTCCTTTGTGTGTGGTAGAGGCATTCTGAGAAGGTTTCCTAAGGTTTATGTAAGAAGTCTAGTTTAATTAGAGTAGTTTCCTCTACTATTTAAAATTTATAGTTTAAAGAACAATAAGCCTTAGAGCTACCAGTGTAGCAACCTTGGGATCTAATACCAAATGGCATACCCTACCTAGGAACCCAAAAGGAAAAATACAAAATTAAGAGAAATTTTCAAAAAAACTCTTTCTAGATTACCTAGGTTTCACTGTGCATTTACATCCTAACAAGTTCCCCTATAGGAATATTCCAATAAATTAAACACATTAAGATTGAACACAAAATAAAAATAGAAATTCTTTAATTCATATAAATTTTAGAGAGAGAGAGAGAGAGAGAGAGGGAGAAGGAGAAGGAGAGGGAGGGAGAGAGAGAGAGAGAGAGAGAGAGAGAGAGAGAGAGAGAGAGAGAGAGAGAGAGAGAGAGAGAGCGATTATGCTATAACAATTTTGTTTCTTTCTTTTGCAACATGAATTAATGTTAACACGTTAAATTTAGTTCATAATATTTCAACGCTTATATTTCCATAAAATAACTTAAAAAAATCTATTATGAGAGTGAGAGAGAGAGAGAGAGAGATTATGCTATAACAATTTTGTTTCTTTCTTTTACAACATGAATTAATGTTAACACATTAAATTAAATTCATAATCTTTCAACATTTACATTTCCATAACATAACTGAAAAAAATCTATCAACAACAATATTACATCTTGATTTGATTTCCCATTATTTTCCTGGAGATATCCTTCCCAATTACACGAATGCTTACCATATATCTTTTACAATACAAGGCCTTATAGGCTTATTTGAACATGCATAACACTTTACAATATATTAAATTTTTTTTACATGATACAATAAGAAAAATAGAGAGAAACATCTTCAACAACTTCATATGCTTCATGTATATTTAAAACACAAATAGTACCTCAAAAATATTCATTTCCCAACCATGTGGATCCACAAAGGTCCACTCCTTTGTGCTAGGAGATAGAACCATCATTTATATAGGGATATTGGAGAAGTCTAAGATTGAGGCCAACCCATTCAAACACAAATAGTACCTCCATGAATATTTAAAACACAAATAGTACCTCAAAATAATTCATCTCCCAACCATGTGGATCCACAAAGGTCCACTCCATTGTGCTAGGAGATAGAATCATTGTTTATATAGGGATATTGTAAAAGTATAAGATTGAGGGAAACCCATTCAAATCAAAAACACGAAACAACAAGGCCACACAAAAGAGAGGAGTTCACTAGGATATTGACTTGTGTTAGAGTATTTAGAATAACTGAGAGGGGGGGGATTAATTATCCTCGAGTCTAGATGTAAAATTTCAATTGTTACTAACTTTAAACAACTTTAAAAAATTCATAAAACCACTTGGTCCATATAGTATATCATCAACAACTTAACCAATTCATTCATCACTTAGATCTATGTGCAGTATATGTTGACTAATAATAAATCAACAATAGTAAATAACATCCATCACACATATAACATTCACACATGTTTGAAGCTAGGATTTAACATGGAAACCCAATTTGGGAAAAACCTCCAAGTAACTTTCTAACACTTTTCACTCTTCTAAAGTGAGCTCAATTAAGAGCCAATCCTATTAAAGGTTACAAAACACACTATTAGGTGTGACCCTACTAAAGGATCTAATCACCATGTTAGGTGTGGCTTGGTTAGAGGAATTTAGGTCATTCCATTTGAATGTCACCTTGATTAAATGATTTACACAATTATTATTAGGTCAACCTTGATTTAAGTATTTTGACTGCCACAATGTTAGAAAGTAACAGCAAGTTTGATCTATAAAGATACAACTCACTTTGAAAATTTAGATCTACTTTCACCTCATTTGTTCATTCATTGACTAGACTTCATTTTGATCTCCATCTCTAATCTGATTGGCAACTCTTCAAGAAATCACACTTCACCAATCTTCTTACTTTTTCTCTACTACTTTGTTTTCATAGATTCTCCACAAAATTGCCAATCAACAACTAACCAACTTTAGAAAACATCTTGTATGCCTCCATAAATAGGTAACTTTGATCTTTTGTCTAAAAACATCATCATAGATCTTAGGGTTTGGTTAGATTCAATGAATCTATCAATCATTTTTTCTCCTACTCATTTCTTGATACTTTTAGAAACTTCTCTTTATATCCTTGCCTTTGATCATATAACAAACTCAACTCATTTATTAAATATGGCATCTTATCAATCCTTATCATCTATGTGTTTTGACTAATCTAAAAA
This sequence comes from Cupressus sempervirens, assembly GCA_028749045.1. Classification (NCBI taxonomy): domain Eukaryota; kingdom Viridiplantae; phylum Streptophyta; class Pinopsida; order Cupressales; family Cupressaceae; genus Cupressus; species Cupressus sempervirens. Next base: position 535,648,158 of record CM053791.1, read on the forward strand.
TTGAACTATGTTGGCCTCAAATTCAATTATTTCACAAACTGTTATTTTGCTGACACTTAGTCATCACTATGTTCTTATGTTCGCTTTACACCATGTAGCTCAGTCTCTAGTAATATTTTTTCTCACTCGGCTTTCATTGGCTTTTCTGATCTTCACTATGCTCAGTCATTACTATATTTTCTCTTCTTCATCTTGCTCATCCATAACAATCACTCAACTAATATAGTTTACTTGGATAACTCTTAAGTTCCTGAATCTTCTACTTCAAATCCTCTATTTACTGGCCACAATTCACTAGATTTTACTTGTGTTTAACTCAACACTTTCATACTTCATACATTGATTAAACAATACACCATCTTGTCAAAGACTAACTAATCAAGTGCTCATTATAATTCTAGCATGCTTGCTCCTCTTTACTCAACAACTTCATTAGTTCATCTAGTTATCTCTCTTTTCAAATCCTCTTCATTAATCAACAGATATAGCACTCTAAATTTTTATTAAATGTTTCTCCAGTAGGTTTAACATCAATGAAAACACAACAATTTTTCCAATTGCAGTTTCCAACAACTAGGTGAGTCTCATTGCATAGTCTTACGTGTTAAGATCCTCCCTAGCAATCATGTACCCTAGAATCCTGATGCAGTCTACCTCAATAGCTACAATGACCCTAGTACTCTAGCAAGACTTATATGTACTATTATCCACTCTTTTATCTTGTTAAAAGGTTATTTTAATCCCTTTCCCATTCCCAACCAATTTTAAATTGTATTGTGTTTCTCTTTCCAAACTCACCCATAGTACTCCTTCTAACCTCCTCAGCCTAGATCCTACAATGAGACACTCACCTATAACACCTAGGAACCCTACTTAATACAATAGGCCATCTAGGGTTACGAACCTTTTTGACATCTATCCCTTAGGTTTTCTTAGGTTTTTCTTGGGACCCATATGCAAGACAAACTCTAACCCTTAAATAAATTATGGCATACAAAAAAATTTGTACTAAAATAGTGAACCTGTGTATAAAAATATAAGGTGAGAGTAAGGGTAGGTATGACTTCCAAAACTACCTATAGGACATAGGCTAATACTATAGCCCTTGTAGAATAAAAACAACATCCATATATACACCTAGAATATAACATGCATAATTAGGTTTTGTTAAATCAAGATGCCCAACACATATTTCTAATTTGATATAAAACTAATTTTATTAAAGTTTTAAAAATAATTAATAATAAACTTAACAAAATTAGAAGCAAATAATATTACAAGTGAAACATGTGGTGCTCTTCTCTAAAATATTCAATGCAAACAAGGAAGAACTTTGGACTTATGAAAAAGAAGATTGGAAACATGAAAATCAATTAAAATTATTTGCCTCCATTGAATATAAGAGCATTTCAAATCATTTAATTCCTCCACTCCTCTTCTCCAACTTCTTCATCATATTGGACATGGATTCATTAGATAAATTGGCAAAAAATTAGGGCATATCGAATATGAAACACAATCCACATTTCAAGAAACATAGGTTTCCTTCACCAAAAAGGAAACCAAACAAGGATCCAGGTAAAAACTTATCCATCAATAGTCCCCAATTTTGACTAAAAAGGTAAATATTCATCTATAACATCTGAATGACAATAAAAGTTGGATCAAAAATAAGAAAAAAAGTAGAATATCAAAGGAACTTTAATTCCATAACAAAATATGGAAAGGAAGAGATTAATTTAAAGTAGTCAAACTTAACACCAATTCAATGTTATAATTTTTTTGAGATCCTATCTCAAAAATGGCAAACTCCAATAACAAAATAATCCAATCAAGAAGGGAAGAAATTAAATGTGGGTGGTGTTGTGGTTTCACAATGCATGCCCCATTTCACATAGAAATAGGGACCCCCTAATTTATTTTTGGTTTTCTAGATTCTTAGTCTGAGGTCCGATTATTTTAGGGTTTTTATCTAGTTGTTTTTTATCAAGTCTGGGTCCCAACTAGCAAACCCAAATTCCAAAAATTAGAGTTTTGGAAAAATTAGATTCCAAAAACTCTATGAATTATTCTCTTCGAAATTTTGATAGGTCCACTCTCCAGCCATAAGGAACCATCATGAATTTGGATAAGCACAATTTGTATCCACTCTATCTTAAATACATTAGGAAAATCTAGGGCTCATGTTAAACCCTTTTTCTCAACAATCTTGAACATTTCTTTGAAAACACCATTTTCACACAACCTGTTGTATGCACCTTTGATTTCCATGTCACCAATGCTTCCTATCTTGCAATTGTACCATTTCCTCACATCTTGTACCATTATCACATTTGGTAGGTCATAGACAATGCACCAGAAGGATTTTGTTTTTAAGTGATGTCAGGAATAGCTTTAAACATAGGTTGCTTAACTTCATCACTAACTAGTTGAATATTTAAAACTTCCTTTCCTTCAACTTTTTTTGAACTCAAGACCATTGTGTCAAACTAAAGTTTATGAAAATTAAAATAGAGTAGCTCGGCTCTTGATAAATAGCTTAGGAAATTTGATGAATTGGTGTGAGATCACTGCTAAAATCTCTTGCAACTACTTTGAACATATTTCCAAATCACCTCCTACTTTGCTCGCTCTTTCTCAAATTTGAAATGATGAGAAATGAGCTAAAATTGATCATATACCCTTTGAAACCCTTGCATTTAATGTTGAGTTCTTACATAGTTGTAAGCTCGAAATTAACTAATTTCAAGTTCACTCGACATGCTTTGTCATTTCCATCACTTGGAAGCTACTATGAGTTCAGCATCAACTACCTAGTCTGATAGCTCAGTATCTTCCAGCATTCCACTCGGCACATATAGGAAACTTTTAATGCTTGGCAACAAAATAAAAAATTGAAAGATTTATCTTGAATTTCTAACAACATCTTGCATCTTTTATTCATGCTAAAGTAGTCTTTTCAATACTATCTTCTTTTTGGAACTAATGTATGATATAACCTCTAAATATCAATCCCGCATACCTTTTGATTGTCTAGTTTGATGAGGTGTGATCACCTAACCCATTGGGTGAAGTGGTCCCTTCTCCATTTGATGTGTTGCAAACATCTTTCTTTTTCCATGTCCTATTCATCTCATCTCTGATGTGTTCAACATCTCCTTGCCTTTACCTTTACCAAATTCACAACTTGGTGCACTTGACCTAATTGGACAATATTTACTAATGTGACTAGTCTTCAAATAACTAAAACACGTAGCTTGACTTAACCATCTTTAATAGTTACCTATAAAGTGTGTCCTAATACAATTCTCTGGAGCATGTCCATATTCTTGACAATAATGATAGCTATATCTTTTATTATAATCCCAATTATAAGAGTTGTCATTATTCCTTACCTTTGCTTGTCTGTTTGATGACCACATGGATTTGGATCTGCATTCAAAAGCTCTATATCCATACTTCTAACAATTGTAGCAATATCCTTCAAATCTTTATGTATGCATGGTCTTGGTTCTACATTCATGTGCCTAATGACCTTGCTTGTTGCACTTATGACAATGAATCATGTTCTTAGGCTTGACATTCTAATTTGTAGTTTTTCTCCTACACACATTAGCAATATGCCCTTTCTTACCACAATTGTGATAGTAGGTTTGGAGTTCTTACCTTTTTTGTTTCTTTCTTCTACACTTTTGGATGATTCTCCTTCTTCAATGCTTGTGTATCCCAATCCTGAGGTATCATTCTTGGATCTAGGAGATCTCAATAATTGCTCAAAGTATTTGATGACTTCATTTGGTTTGTTGAAACTTTTAGAAAATTCCTTTTCTCTCTTTAAATCACTTTGCAATTGTTCATTCTGCAACTTCAATGTAGTTATCTCAATATCCTTGACATTCAATTCATAGTTGCCATTCATCATTTTTCTTAGAGTATCTAATTGCATGTTGGAAATCTTGGTTAGCTCTATTGACTTCTCTTCCAATATCTTGGCCAAAATTCTTGTGTCTACTTCAATCATGGCTTTGTCTTCCATAGCTTTCTTCTGTTGTTTAGTTACCTCACATATCAGTATAGCTTGTGATTCTTGCCCTAACTTGAGATTTCTAATTTCCTTAGCTTGAACTCTATTCTTTTCCATTAGATTAACAACTCCTACATCAAATTCATTGGAGCCTCCATTTGCAAATAGCTTAGTAGTGTCTATCTCTTTGTATTGTGTGTCATTCTCCACAATAGCAATCTCTTTCCTTCTCTTCAAGGAATTCTTTAGGTCTTTCTTGCTTGATTCAATTGATGTAGTGTGAGATGTATTTTAATCTCTTAGTTCTTAATAGCCTTTCCCAACTTGTAGACTTCCATTTCAAGATCTTTCCTCAAAGTTGCAAAGCTTCTCTTTCAGAGAACAAGGCTTTGATACCAATTCTTGGAATTACAATAGGAAAGGTAAACTTCTGAGGGGGGGGTGAATCAGTAGTTTAAACTTGGACCCATAAAACTTTCACCACACATCCATCTCATGCATTCAATGAGTAAAATGAAATAACATGTAAAGCATATACATCTAAATCATGAATACATGTAAGCATTCACACATAACACTAGATGTGATTACACAGATACCCTCCAAGTGAGAAGGTTAAATTGGGGTGGGGATGAAAACCAAAAATCTTCACTACTGCAGTAATAAAGTGTATCCAATGAAGGTTATAATGTTTTGACCATGAAAAATGATCTACCCTATTAAAGACTTACAAAGACTATTAGGTCTCACCTTGTTAGAGGATTTCAACACCCTATTAGAAGTGTGCCTTGTTAGAGGACTTCAACATACAACTAAGTAAGAACCCTATTAAAGGATTTCATATAGTTTGTTAGGACTACTCTGTTAAGATATTTGATTGAAATCATTGGTTAAAATATCTTAGCATAGATGTTGTGGTTGGCACTTGCTTGCCTAATAATAGATCACCTCTGAACAATGACTTCTTTATCCTTCTTGATCAAATGTCTTAATTTTGTATTCTTTACTCTATCCTATTTTCTTCTCTAACTGATTTTGTAATTCACTCTTTCTTCATAACTTCTAAGTCATCATGAAGGCTCTGCATGTGAACTATCTTCTTTGCTCCTTCAATTCCTTATAGACTCATTATTGAGTTTAGGGCTTTGTCCTCCTTAAGAATATTTTAGTGGCTTAGGGTTAGGTATGAATCTATGGCTGAGATTCATCCATTTTGCCACTTAATCCTTCCCATTTTCTAATTGGCTACATGTAATTGCATAGGGAATCAAAATAGAGATTTTTCCTTATCTCCAAAATATCAAAATACAATCTTAAGTTGGCTCAAAAATGGTTTACCTATTTCTTTGTACCATTACAAACAAATATGTCAAAACTATCTTACTCGACATCTGAAGTCTCTGATGCTTAGCATGTACTATTCTTTATACTATGACTCAACACCTATATTACTCAACATCCACTATTTACTTGACTCCTGAATTACTCGGCATGGTCTATCTCCTTGGCACTCATTACAACTCAATATGGTCTGATATTTACATGTTGTGCTTGGCATGTATTACTACTTTGGCATGAACTAAGTAAATGGCTTAAGAGTGTTGACACTCACTTTTTGAAACAAATCTAAGATCAACATATCTGGCAAAAGGGGCTTTAAAGATGAAGCTCCCACTGAAGATTGTGCAACAAGATATGGAGGATCTACTCAATCCATTGTTCAATAGGGACAAGATTGGTGACCAACCTATTACGGATGTTGAGGTTGATAAAGAAGAAAAAGCAGACATCAATCACAAAGCAAGGCATTTCATCAAATTGACAAAGGATTGGATCAAGAGAACTTTCAAACTTGATCCAATTCCTCCAAAAGTAGTCTTTGATGCTCAAGCCCACCCAACTAAAGTTTGAGGACTAAGGTCACAATGCCTACATTTATGGCCTAGTCACCAATGAGACTAGAAATGGTGCACCAACTTGATAGGCTAGTTGGATATTATAGGGCTCAAAAAGAAAAAGGTAAAGGAAAGAGGAAGAGGACTTCTCCTCAGCAAGCCAAGCCAAAAGAGCAAGCAACCCAAGTACCTCCATAGACAGGAGAAGAAGATGTGCAAGGATCAAAGAATGTTGAAGCTACACAAGCTCAAGACAATCCTTAAGTTCCACCAACTGAACAAGGCCAAGGAGAAATTGAAATCAAAGTATAATAAGTTCCTTCATAAGAGGTAAAATCCTCCCCTTCTACTCCTTAGAAAAAGAAAATCAAGACTCCAGTAAAGAGTAGACAAAGGGTCATTAAGAAAGTGATTCCTTTTCCATTAGTCCTTGAGCCTATTCCAAAAGAAGTAGAAGAAGAAGATAATGAGGATGAGGAAGACAATATACCTTTGAATTGAAGGACTCATCTCATAAGAGCTACAGAGTCAAAAAGGAGAAGAAGCTCCACTATCACACCTCCATCTATTACTGAGTAACCCATTTAGACTACAACATCAGAAGATGAAATGCAAAAATGGATAGATAAGTAGGATGTGGAGGGTATTGATGTCTTTAAGATGTTATATTTTGATTTCATGCCCATGGGTACTGAATTGGTCAAGGATAAGATAAGGAAAACTCCAACCAATCAACCTCAATATTAGGATTGGAGTTAGCTGCCACCTGAACCACAAGGTCTTGAAATAGCCCTACCATTCTTAGTGCAAGTCACATTTTGTGTAGATAAGGGATTAGCTACTCCTCTTCCTCCAAATAATGAAGAAGAATAGGTACAAGAGGAAGAGCCATGGCAAGCATCCATGGAGGAAGTTTTAAAGGAAGGGCAAATAAGTGAATAGCCTTAGCAAACTTCCCAAGACACCAAGGTAAGGACTATAGATTCTACAAGAAAAGAGACTCCTAGTACAAATCTTATGAAAAAGGAGAGGACTCTAGAAAGGGGAGATAAGGGAAAGGGTATAGCTGAGAAGACTCCTTCATCCTCAAAAGGCAAGTCTCTGATGGAACATATCTTGAGATGGTTGAGGAAGGAAGTAATTAGAAACAAGAAGCAACAATTCACCACAGAGGAGGAGGATAGGATGGAATTGATCGAAAGTCTTAAGGAGGCCTAAATCACCTCCAAAGGATGCACAGGCATTAGCCTTTGTCATGAGTGATCAAAACTAGGACCTATTTGCTCATGTAGCTATCCCTCCTCCACATTCAAATGTTAAAGAATTAACTCCATGAGATTATAAGATCAGGGAGGTTATGCTTGGGAAACCTACCTTGGATACCACTAAGTTGATGGTTACAATAGGAACAAAAGAGGTATTTAGGAGCTTAGAATAGGATGGGGTAGATTTGATAACCCTTCGGTGATAAAATGAACTCCTAAAAGGATATCTAAGAGAAGTTTTTGGCCCTCTAGATCCTACTAATCTTAAGGAAACCTTGAATACAGCACTCGAGAGAAGAGATAGGGGTATGAGCCAATTAGATCATTTTTTTAGCGCTTGTCAGTAGTAGAGAGAAAGTTTTGAGGAAAAAGGCATATAGATCATTCAGGGAAATCTGAAGCTATTACATGTCATGCAGGAGAATGTGGATAGGCTAGTAGCCATTTTAAATCAAAATTTTGGTATGATGGATGAGATACATACCTAGGGGCAAGGATTTGCAAGCATTACAAGCAATTAAAGGCTAAAGGTATCGAATGTTGATGGATGTATATACATCTGAGGAGTTAGACAAGATTGATGATTGGATTGAAAAGATCATGGATGGTAACAAAGTAATGGAGATATTACATGTGAAGATTAACAGGCTCAAGGATCAAGCCCAAGAACATATTTTGGAAGCTGAGAAGCATTATAGTGATGTGTGTTTAGACATTTTTGAGGATGGTACATGGGAGAAGTTAATACCAATAGAGGTAGTAACTCAAAAAATATGGAAAAAATTTTGAGGAAGCTGCTAATGATGATGACATTAGGCAAGCATTTAGAATAGAGGAGTTATTGTTAGATCTGGATGTGAAATTAAGAGATTTTGCATAAACTTGTATCAAGGTTAGCAACTACAGGAAGAAGGTGAAAGAAAAATATCAAGCCTCAGATTTTCCAGATGTGGCTCAAGTCACTAAGATAGCTAAGAAATTCAAGGGCAAATATCTAGATGTAGCTCTGGTATTCAGGGGAACAAAACCCAGAAGCCAGAATTTCAATTTTGACTCTTAGTAAAATCTTACAATTTTTGGGACCTACTTTTGAGGTAAGCTATTGTGCTAGTGCACCAGGTGCGTAGGTCTACCAAGTGCATAGGTGTGCTTTTTCAACGGTGTTCTGGAATATTTTGAGGAATTCAGAGGTGCACCGATAGTTAACTGCCACTTCTAAATTTAGAGTTTTACATGCATCAAAAATGCATTCTGACAGCAGTTTAACTCCTATAGATGCCCAGTAAAGAAGGAGCTCCTATTTTTGGCACTTCCAAATACTTCTACATCAATTGAAGCCTTTCTCTTTCTTATTTTCTCATGTTTTCTTTGTTTTATGACATGTAGGCTCATGCATCCAATTAATGATATAAATATGGATGGAGTCCTACTTAGCACCAGTTAGATAGTCAATTTGTACATAATTAGATTTGTTTTATTGGTTTAGAAGCATATGATTGCATAAAGATATCTCTCACTCTCAACACAAATTGAGGAGAATATTTATTATAAATATGGGAATGTAATATGTATTCAAGGCCGCCATTATTTTGATGCAATAATATATGTTGTCAGTGCTCACATTTGGAGTGTAGTGATTCTTGCCTAAATGTGTTATATTTTTTAGAATGAATGTTCATGAGATGTAATTGAGCCAATAGTTTTATTACATTATTTTGGTTGTGTGATGTTTTAATTCTAGTTTTTTCTACAGGTCTACAAATTCTGTTGACATACTTAGTTTGAGAAGAGATCATCATATTGTTCCTGCATAACTTTTTGTCTCGCATGAGTGCACTTTCTGTAGCCTTGCGATTTGATGAAAACTAAAACATCTTATGATTATTGAATTCCCATCAACAATTGCATTAGTGTAATTAAGGAATTGTTGCTCCTATTTTCATTGGTTACCTACTGATCTTTTCAAAAGCTTAACTCGTAGATGTGTTGTTTTCATAGCTTATGTCCATTAGGAGTTACTTTTCATGTTATTTTCTTAAATTTCTTGTCACCTTACCTTCATTATTTGCTTTATTAACCCCTTGGTTAAGTTAGGAATTCATATATTGCATTGATAGATTCCATTCATCTTTAAAACAAAAAGTACAAAATAATATTCCTTTTTGTGTGGTTATTCTTTTTGAGATAGCAAGTAGATCATATATCTTATCTAAATCATTTTAGAACTAGCAAAGGCATCCTCATGAACATTCACATTTATCTTCAACTAAGTGGATTCTAGTAGGTCACAAGATCACTCGAAACCTTGGAGTTGATCCTTAGATTAGCTTTTCAAGAGAGGAGTTCAAAAGGATTCCTGTCATTAAGCATCATGCAAAACGATAGCTCAACAGGTGGCATAACTAAAACAAGCCCTTCCCTTCAATTAGATCAGGGTAAATCAGAAACAAATAAAGCAAAAATGACAAGAGAAAATTGTATTTGTGTGAATCATAAAAGGAAAGGGAAGTCCTCTAAAAAAATTCATGGTTCAAAAAAAAACATAGGAATTACTGGAATATAAGTCAAAAAACCTCAGAAAAGTGATAAGACAATGGAAAAAAACATATATGTTCAAAAGAAAATATCTGACTTAGACAAAGATGTTAGAATAAGAATGGATAACTTTGAGCCAATGCCCCAAGAAAACAAAATGATAAAAAGGGAAGAATTCTCATATAGAAGGAAGTTATCAAATAAAACTAATACACTAGATAATGATCATCAGGCTTGACATAGAGTAATCAAAGAAGGGAAAAAAAAAATTGATAGTAAGCAATCATGTTTTAGAAAACCAATGGTTTGATTGTAAAACCTTCGGGATGTTTGCAGTCTCAAATAATCCAACCTTGAATAAGTCTACTTTGGTAAATTGGTTAAGTGCAGGTTGTAAGGGCCAAGTAAATATGACATCCCTTTCTAATTCTTTATTATATTTACTTTGTAATAATAAGTAAATTAAAGAAGAATTACTTTATGGTACTAAAAAAATTCTTAATGGCTATAGTTTATTTTTTTGTAATTGGGCTCCTAACTTTGATGAAACTCATATAAGTAGAATGTATAAACCAACTTGGATTATTATTAAAAACTTAACTATAGAACTTATCGATACTCAGATCCTAAAAAGAAAAATCAGTACTATAGGTGAGTTTCTAGGTCTAAAATCTAAATTTTAAAAATCCAATGATATTAAAATCTTAGTTAATATAACTACTGAGTTGTAAGCCTTAGATCCAATCAAAGTCATTACAAATAGATCAATTTATATTTTTCAACCCTATTTATATCAAAACAACATTCAAGAAATAATACTTTTTGACATTGAATCTAGACATAACGATTACAATTTTTATTCAATTATCAAAACAACATTAAATTTTTTGACACAAAAAGTAAAAGTCAACTTGGGTTGGGGATTACTACTAGGGCATCTAAGGTTCCTAAAGATTTTGGCATTTTTGGTGGAAGACTAAAGGTTCTCACCCATCTCTTTGGTATTTCTTGATTATAGGCTTGATCGAATGGGCTCGGTAGAGAAGCTTGGTGTTCGGTTCAAGTATGTTACTTGATTGAGGAAGTGATGCTTTGTCCTTATTGGGGTAGTTCTTGGTTGTAGTGTTGATCAAGGAGCTTAGTCATGGAAGGCACTTGGTCACTAAAGGATCTTGACAAGGCTTGTGGGCTTGGCTTTTACTGTATTGCTTAGTTTATGTTTTATTACTCTACATGTATTGTTGTTTGGTGATGCTTGGTGAATTTTTTGATACTTGACAATGTAGCACATCAAATGAAGTTCTTGCAAATTGGATCATCCAACTTGGTGTATTTAATGCATGTGATCATGATGTGGATCAATCGTGGGGATGTATGGACTTATTTGGGCCTTAGATCTTTATACTAGGTGCATTTAATGGGTGTTGTAAGCCGACCAAGACATTTTGTATTTAATATCTATTATAGGTTGACTTTTAGCTCAAACATGTATTTACTGTAAGGGTTTATTTTGTTTATAAATTGCTACAAAGACCTATGGCTTAGTTGGATTTAAGTAGAGGTTTGTGTCTTGTCTACAGTCATTTTTTTAAGAGGAAATTCAATATCGAGTAGCTAAGAGGATTGAAGTTTGTTAGAAGAGCTAGCAGTTATAGCTTGGGAACTAAGGAGATTGATTGGTGTCTTGTGAGCATATGTTTAGATCTCATTGGAGGTTTCTACCAGAGTGCTTTTGTGCCACATATCTGGACTAGCTAGGGTTTGGGTTGGATCTTGTAGAAGTATTACTTGCTTTTTATTTGATCATAACTGGAAAGGCCTTACAGCTTGACACATTACATATAATCAATTTTTTTATGAATAAAGAGTTGAGTTTGGTATTAGATCTTGTATCTTGTCATGTATTTCTATTGTGTGGTTAATTTCTAGGGGATAGGACATCTCCTTTGGGGATTCTCTTGCCTTGTACTACATCAAGTGGTATTAGAGTGAAGGTTTGATTTGGTTGGAGATTATCAGAGAAAAGGTTGATCTTGTGGAGCAAGTTCAATCTTGTGATGAATTTTTCTTTCTGGGGTCCTAGATATATTGGTTGTGAGGTGGTAGATTGTGGTTCTAACTTGTAATTGAAGAGGACTCACAGATGGATCTTAATATGAAACGATGGCTACGAAGATGGAAGATTGATCTTGCATGAAGGTAGAATCTAGTTGGATATTTGCTGCAAAGGGCTTGTGAAAATCTTGGAAGATGCCTCTAAGAAGATTGGACCCTAGGGTGATTGTAGATCTCTGTAATGTGGTAAAGATGAGGATAAATGAGGCAATTTCTTGAGTGGATGTTGCTTTGTCTAAATAAGTTATAGAATAAAGGAAGGAAGTTATATGCTACTAGATTTGGAGACTATTGATATGGAAGAGAGTTGTTTGGCTAGTTAAGATACTTTTTCAAGAATAGAGGGCATGGCAAGGTTGAGGTGGAGGTTGGTTTTGTTGATCAGTTTGTGGAGTCTGATGTGAATCCTATACAGCAACTTGTGGTTGTTCCTAACATTTTTGATATTGGGATGGAGATTTTTTTTTATGACCAATTGGTTGAGTCTAACATGGGAATTATAGAGTACTTGGTTGTGGACAATCAAGTTATTGTGGGTGGTGATTTGTATATTGTAGAGCATCTTGGTTTTGATGTTTGGCATTTCTTGGTGATGACTTTCATACTATTGTTGGTGTGGATTTGGTGTTGGATCTTCTTGTTGTTTTTGTGGATGTAGATTTTGATGCTCTTGTCATTGAGATGGATTGTGGTGATAAGTTGCATGTGGATTGGTTAGTAGTGATACAAATGAATCTAGTTTTTGGATGGATGTTGTAGGTGTGGCTTATTTGTGGATTTTTTCTTTTGTCTGTAATGGATTTGAATCCTTTAGTGAAGATGAAGTATATGTCTAGTTTTTAGGAAGGAACAAAGTGTGGGACAGACTTTTCTTTGTACCCTAGGAGTCTGATGCAAGGGTACCTAAGGTTTCTAAAAAATTTGGCATTTTTAGTGGAAGACTAGAGTTTCTCATCCATCTATGTGGTATTTCTCAGTTAAAGGCTTGATTGAATGGGCTTGGTGGAGAAGCTTGGAATTTGGTTCAATTATGTTACTTAGTTGAGGAAGTGTTGATTAGTCCTTATTGCAATAGTTCCTAGTTGTAGTGTTGACTGGGGAGTCAGGTCCCTAAAAGAGCTCAGTTGTGGAAGGTACCTATTCATTGAAGGAACTCAACAAGGCTTATGGACTTGACTTATACTATATTGCTTAGTTTATGATGTATTACTCAACATGTATTATTTCTCTATGATGCTTGGTAGTGTGGCACATCAAATGGAGTTCTTATGGATTGGATCGGCCAACTTGGCATAGTTAATGTGTGTGATCATGATGTGGATCGATCATGGGGATGTATGGAATTACGTAGGCATTGGATCTTTATCCTAGGTACATTTAATAGGTATTATAAGCCAATTAAGGAATTTTGTATTTAATATATGTTGTCGGTTGGCTTGTGGCTCAAATATGTATTTAATGTAAGGGTTTATTTAATTTGTAACTCACTAGGCTGACTTGTAACTTAGTTGGGTGTAAGTAGAGGGTCTTATTTTGTATAGAATCATTATTCAAAAATAAATTCAACATGGATTACCTGAGAGGAGAGAAGTTTGTTAGTAGATCTAGTAGCTCTAGCTTGGGAAATAAAGAGATTGATTGGTTTCTTGTAAGCATAAGTTTAGATCCTGCTAGAGATTTCTACCAGAGTTTTGTTGTGCTATAGATCTGAACTAGTTAGGGTTTGGGTTGGATCTTAAGGGACCTTGCAGTACTATTACTTGTTTTATATTTTTTTGTAATTGAAAGGCCTTACAACCTAATACATTGCATGTAATTAGTTGTTTTATGAATAAAGAATTTAGTTTGGTATCAAATATTGTACCTTGTGTTGTGTTTATTATGTGTGGTTAGTTGTTGGGGACTAGGACATCTCCTTTGGGGATTCTCCTTCCTTGTACTACATCAAGGACTCCTTGTTATGACTCTAGGGAAGGAAGGTGAACGTGTCTCAATAGCAAGATCCATGCAACAAATTTAGATATTGAAGGAGATATAGTGGAAGTAGAAAAGAACTTAATTTTTTAAATCAATTTATAGCAATATTATTTAGGTAAAAGCAACCAAAAAAAGAAAGGTTTGTTAAAAAAAGAGAAAAAAGGAAATGGTCAAGACACTTATATATATATATATATATATATATATATATATATATATATATATATATATATATATATATATATATATATATATATATATATATATATATATATATATATATATATATATATATATATATATATATATATATATATATATCTTAGAAGAGAAGAGAAAGGATATAATTGAGAATAATAATTGTTGCATAGAAAATTGAGCCTTTGCAGATAAGAAGACATTGGAACTGTGTGGAAAATGTAAGAATCAAAATATTTTTATTGAAGATATAAAAGAAAACATAAGATTTCATAATAGGTTGATCAAGGATATGATGTTAATTCATAATGATATTTTTTATTAACTCATTTTATTGAAAAAGGCTTATAACCTTCATATTGATTTGACTAATCTTATTTTTGATGAAGAGGTGAGATTAAGCTTAATAAAATCTCATAAAGGGTGATGAGGCCAATTTAAGGCCTATTTGGTTCATGTTTTTATGGATAGGACTTGGAAACTTTATGATTTTTTGATGGACTTATTCAAACTGCCTATAATTATACTACTATATGTGTGTGCACTTTGACATTTCTAAGATTGAATGAATATGTTGTACATATATGTTATATAGTTAAATGGAATGAAATGTTGTATCTTTCTATCTTGCATTAATTGGGTAGTTCTTCCTATAGGCATGTGATAAGAGAAAAGATAATATATGAAAAAATTATTATGAATTTTATCTTGGATATGTATTGTGATTTTTGCATGTGCATGCTAATAATTTGTAGAGAAATGGTGAGTCAACAAGGGAAGAAGTCGGCATCAGAAGACAAAGTGTTGATAAGAAGTTGGCTGATTGTTTTGAGTTCATAATGATTCCATGACTTTTTAGTTATTAGTAGTTACCATTGCGAGCTGAGTCAAAGCAGTTATCAATCATTATGGAGTAGATATAAAAGCCATGAACTCTGAAATTCATGTGCAACTGAATGCAACTTGCTCTTATATTAAATGATGTTGTTTTGAATCTTCAATATTGTCATATCCTTGATGTTGGAGGATCCTAGATTTAGGGAGTTATATTTTATGTTGAAGTTATAAATAAGTTGGAGTTTAGATTCCTAAGTTAGCTAGATTTTGTCTAGAATTCTCTTGTGACCTAGTAATAGTGATAAATACAATTATGTTACTACAATATGTACTTGTGTTTTACTTATGAATGAAATGATATTTATAGCTCTTAATCTATGAGTTTTTATTCATTCATTCTTCCATGGGGGCCCACGTGGGAGGTGAACTTAGTTCATAGCTAGGTAGGAATCAGTTTTCAGTTTCAACTAAATATAAGTATTTTAGAACTCTATTGCTCTTGTAGCCATATAGTAATAGAATTGTTGGTTGTTTCTTACAACGTAAGCAAATAGTTCAATTTCATGTTTGTAGCATTATTTCAGAGTGCTAGGTTAGAATGTTATTTCATACCTTATCTTAGTAGTTCCTTTACCATTTTAGTTGCTTAGTTATGATTACATTTAAGATCGGTTAGAGCATATACTTTGTGAGCATCATTTCAAGTTTATGTCCCTAGTGGATAATTTAATGAGCTTAGTATGTTATTCTAATATGATATTTGTGTTAAAATATATAGTACACCAATATAAATGAAAGGGGGGTGAATCAATTATCCAACTATTATCATAGTTGTCAAAATTAATAAAAATTAACCATGTGAACAATATAATCAAAAACCACAACAAGATACTCATGCACAATAACACTAGATATGTTAACTAGGGAAACCCTTGATCAAAGCTCGGTGGGGATGGTACCCACAAGATGATGTACTAGTATAAATATTCCTTGTTAGAGGATGGACCCTATTAGGAGTCTATAACAACATTTAGGCGTTGTGGAAGGCAGATGGACCCACTGTCCAAACAGCTTCAAGGGAAAGACCAATGAACCCACTGTCCAGATGATCTTTGTATTATTCCTTGTAGAATAATAAATTTTAATTGTGCTTCCTTCCTCTTCCTCTATCCTATCAACCAGACCTTTGTTCCTTTGATCTTGATAGCAGATCATGAACTTTGCATCCAATAATCCCTTGGATTGCTTACTCACATTCACCAAAACACTCTACTCCTTTTCATACTTTCGTGATTGCTTCAAATTTAGTAATTTATCACACACTTAAAAACAATAAAATCATCTTTCCTTTATACCCTATCTTCAAAATAATTCCTTGAGTCATCCTTGAGTCTTTCCCAATTAATTATAATAAGACAATTAATTAATTTATAATTATAATATCACTATCATTTCACAGTCTATACAAAAATTCACATGTACAATACAAGGGCTTGCACACTTATTGACATCACCATCAGACTATCTTCAATAACTAGTTGACTGTGCATCACCAAATTATATCATTGCTAGAAGACATAATGGGATCTTGGTTTCCATGCACTCTATCTATGCACTACTCTCTGCAAATCACTTACAAATTTCATACATCTTTGACTTTGACTCTATGCATTTAACCTCATCATTAGGACATAGGGTACAACATGTCCTTAAATGTGCTTCACTTGTACATTAAAAATTTGTCTGTACAATTATGAACTCTGTCTACTATTCTGCTAGTCTTCACAAAATTATTGTTATGTTGATATCAATGAAAAACACAATCATGAATGCAACATGTCAATGTTGTCCAACAATTAGGATACTCCACCAAAGGAATACCATCATTATTCATGCTAACAATATCCCCCATGGAATTCATGAAAACATAGATGAAAAACATCTAAGTTCTAAGAATACCAAACAATACTCTATTGTTGTTGTTATTCTCATCATTTCAAATCCTCTTCATCAATCAAATCTGAGATCCTCTAGAATACTTCTTTATTCTATATCTTTATGCTATATATCTCCCTAATAGAGATATTCATGAAGCTTTCTAAATCTAATGCAGGGTGCTCCCCTTAATACCATAAACTCATAATAGAAACAAAGAAACAACAACAAATGCGAGAACAAAATATGGACTTCTTATTTGCACCGCAAATGTAAAATTACAAAATTGATAAGTACAATATGCTAACCCACATGGGTTCCTTCAATACAATAATTTGTAAGACAAGCTACGAACTATCACCTAGAGCTGTCGTAGATAATGTTTGGGCCTTGCTTAAATAGGCAATTTTATGCCACTCAGGAAGGTTCTAGATGCTCAAACTTAATACCTAGGGCCAACAGACCCTAAGAAAACATATAGAGTCGGCCAAATACATCTTTGACAATTATTTTAGAAATTTCAGGTAGCCCAACTTCAAAAGGCCATAACTCACGAATTGTTTCTCTGATTGGCTATTATAACCACTTTTTGGAAACACCAGCTCTTGATGTATAGGCTCAAAACTATGTCAGCACCCTTCCATAGAGTTTTTAGACCTGATCCAAGAACTCTAATGCCTCTAACGGTGAGCCTGAAGATTTTTCTCCAAATTTTTCCGCTGAAAATCTGTAATAACTTCTCTGATACTTAAGCTAGAGCAATGAGATTTTTATGGTAGGCTTATATCTCTAAAATGAACCTTCCTATAGAAAATAAGAACATTATGAGCTCATATGAAAAACTTACTAAAAATAGCATGATCTCATAAATAGTAACCACCCTATCTACTAGTCCTTACTAAAATAGAAAAGATTGAAAATAAAATATTTTGGGTGATGCAAGATTGCCCTTACACCCAGGATGCTCCTGCATTAGACACCCAAGGTAATTTGAGAAGTGACCCCATCACATCTTAGGTGTTCAAAGGAAAACCAAGATAGTTAACCTCCTTCTTTGCTAGCCATGATGAATCCTCAACTAGCCTCCCTTTCCATTTGACTAGATATTCCTCATAAGTTCTGTTTCTGGTACTTTTGCCAACATGACTGTCTAGTATCTCCTCAATCTCCTTTGTAGTTGAATTAGTTGTTGGAATGATCCATTACACTTTTGCAACTTCATCTCCATCACCTCCTTCATAATACTCTATCAAATCTAAATATTAAATACGGGTGAAATATTCAATTCAATAGGCAACTCCATTTCATATGCATTTCTAGAATCATGATTTTTCACTATCTTGCACGGTCCAAACTTCTTCATCTTTAGCTTATTATATGTACCCACTAGAAAATGCTCCTTTCTCAAATGAGCCATGACTTCATCTCCAATCTAAAATTCCTTATATCTCCTTTTCACATCTGCCTTAGCCTTATACTATGTATTCATCTGTATGATGTGTGTCCTCACCTCCTCATGGATGATCTTCAAATGTTTAGCAAAATATTCTACTTCAGCACTACTTATCTCGCCTTTATCCAACTGCCTCAATTCAGAAGCATTTTTGGGACTACTCTCATATATAATCTAGAATGGTGATTTACCAGTACTCCTATTGACAGAATTATTATATACAAATTTCACCTATGGTAAAATCATATCCCTTCATTTTGGTTTATCTCCAACCAAGCATCTCAGCAAGTTTCCCAAACTGTGATTCACAACTTCCGTTTGTCCATCAATTTGTGGATGATGTGATGAACTAAACTTTAAATATTTCTTCAACTTCTTCCATAATGTATGCCAAAAATACCCAACAAATTTGGTATCTCTATCTGAAACTATACTCTTTGGCAAACCATATAATCTCACCACTTCTCTGAAAAACAACTCTGCTACATGAACAACATCACTAGTCTTCTTGCAAGGAATAAAATGTGCCATCTTTGAAAACCTATCAACCACCATAAAAATAGAATCATGCTCACATTTTTTCCTCAGTAATCCAAGAACAAAATCCATGCTGACATCCTCCCATGGCTTCTCTAGTATAGGTAATGGCTGATACAACCTTGTATTCTGCTTCACTCCTTTCGCCATCTGACATACTCTGCAACTTTGTACAAACTTCATCACATCTTGTTGTAACTATGGCCAGTAACAACTTTCAGCAACCAAAGCTATGGTTTTATCTCTGCCAAAATGTCCAACCAATCCTCCATTATGCTTCTCCTTGATGAGATTCTCTCTCATTCAACTTCTTGGAATGCACAATTGGCTTCCTTTAAACAACATACTGTCCTGGATCATAAAATCCAACCACTTTTTCTTGTCAAGTGTAGTAGGTTCTGTACAAGCCTTCCGTGCTCACCAAAATCAGGATCATCTAATACAATGTACTAAGTTCCTTGAACCCAACCACCTCTATCTGCATTTCTATCAGCAAAAGTTGTCTTCTACTAATAGCATCTGCAACTTTGTTAGACTTTCCACTCATGTGTTTCAAAACAAATGTATAACTCTGAAAAAACTCAACCCACTTTAAATTCCTTTGGTTCAATTTTCCTTGACTATTCAAATATTACAAAGCTTTATGATTAGTATACAAAAAAACTCCTTAGGAAGAAGATAGTGTCTCCACTTCTTTAATGCTTGAACTATAGCATAAAATTCCTAATCATAAATAGAATATTTTCTTTTTGCATCATTCAACTTCTCAATGAAATAAGAAATAGGTCTACCTTCTTGGCTCAAAATAGATCCTATTGCAGTACCACTAGTATCACAATCTACCTGAAACACCTTGTTAAAATTAGGAGGTGCTAAAATATTTTGCTCGATAACTTTTTGTTTCAACAGATTAAAACTCTTATCTGCTCCTACAATCCACTTAAACTCTTTCCTATCTCCTCTCATTGTTTCAGTCAAGGGTCGAAAAATACTGCTAAAACCTCTTATGAACTCTCTGTAAAATGTAGCCAGTTCATGAAAAGATCTTACCTCTTTCATACTATTTGGAGTAGGCCATTTGAGGATAGCCTTTACTTTCTCTAGCTCCATTTTTAGACTGTTTGTTGAGACTAAAAATCCTAGGTACAGCAACTCCTTTACAAAACTACATTGAACTTTAGGTTTATCAACAACTTTTCTTCCCTCAACTTATCAAACACCTTTCAAATATGAATCAAATGCTCCTCCAATGTCTTACTAAAGATCAATATATCATCTAGGTATAGAATGACAAACTTTTATAGAAACTCCTTTAGTACCTCATTCATGAGCCTCATGAAAGTTCTTGGTGCATTGGTTAGCCCAAAAGGCATGACTAACCACTCATACAGTCCTTCCCTTATCTTGAAATAAATCTTCCACTCATCACCTTCTCTAAGACAAATATGATGGTACCTACTCTTCATATCTATCTTTGTGAAATACTCAGCTCCACTCAAACAGTCTATAATATCATCCATCCTTGGCAATAGAAATCTATACTTTATTGTGATCTTGTTGATAGCATGAGAATTTGTGCACATCATCCATTCTTCATTCTTCTTTGGTGCTAATACTAACAATATAGAACATGGACTCGAACTCTCTCGAATCAACCCTTTCTACAACAACTCATGAACTTGTTTGTTCAACTCTTTACTTTCTACTCATGTCATTCTATGTGCCACCTTGTTTGGCAAATTGGCTCCTAGAACCAAATCCATCTAGTGATTGTTCTTCCCATTGGGGCCAATCCATCTAGTACATTATCTAATACAATATTAGAAAACTCTCTCAACATATCTACAACTTCTACAGGTATCTCCTCTACTTCTTATTTACTATCTTTAGGAATTATATAAAAACACATATGCTCATGCTTCATACCTTTAAGAAACTCTTTTCCATCAACAAAACATATTCTAGTAGCACTACATACCTTTTCTTCTTTATCCTTCAATGACTTCAACTTATTTTTCACTCCACCCTTAGTTAGAGTGTAGGTATTTACTTGCCCATCATGTACAACATGTCTATCAGACTACCATGACCTACCCAACAACATATTGCATATGTCCATAAGTATCATATCACATAGTACCTCATCCTAGTATCTTCCAATCTTGAACTTCATTGAGCACTTCTCATTGACCATGATCTTGTGGTCATCTTGTACCCAAGAAATATGGTATGGATGTGGGTGTTTTTGACTCTTCATCTTCAACCATCATTTTTGACACCAGATTGTCAGTACTTCCACCATCAATGATCACATCACGACACTTATCTTCACATCTGTACCTTGTGTGAAACAAGCTTCTTCTTTGTTTAGGTTCATTCTCACCACTCAATAGGACTCTTTGGTTAACTATGACTTCTCCTCTTTTAGCATCTTTAGAATGTGAGGATCAAGCATCTTCACCAACATGTGCAATTTTGGCCTAGCCTTCTATTCTTTGATCTATCCTTCCTTGGTGTTGGGTATATCTAAATTCTCTATGCCCTTCTTCTCCACAGTGAAAACATTTCCTACAGAAGCCACCTCTTCCAGGTCCTTGTCCTCTGCCTCTTCCTCTCTAATCTCTATTATTCTAATCATGGAAATAATTGGAATTGTTTCCCCTTTGATTTTGACTGCTAATTCCAGCCTCATCCTTGTTCTTTTGATCATCATTATGACCACCATAAGATCATCCACCAGATCTTCCACCATGACCTCTTCCACTGTTCTTATTGTCAAACTTCTTGCTCAGTTTCTCCTCAACTCTTAGGGAAAACTAGTATGCCTCCTTAATACTACTCATTTAAACCAGACTCAGCTCATCCTAAATGCTTGGCCTTAACCCATTAAGATAATGGGTGACTTTCTCCTTATCAGCTTCTACATGGTTGGTTCTAATGAGAACTTGATAGAACTCTTCAATATACTCTTGAACAGATTTTCCCATTTGCTTCAACTTGTTGAGCTATGATTTTGCATGATGCTTAATAGCAGGAATCCTTTCGAATTCCTGTCTTGAAAAGCTAATCTGAGGATCAACTCCAAGGTTTTAGGTGATCTTGCAACCTACTAGAATCCACTCAGTTGAAGATAAATGGGAATGTTGATCATGAGGAGGCCTTTGTTGGTTCAAAAATGATTTAGATAAGATGTATCATCTACTTGTTGTCTCAAAAATAATAACCACACAAAAAGGAATATATATTTTTAAGATGTATCATCTACTTGTTGTCTCAAAAATAATAACCACACAAAAAGGAATATATATTTTTGTATTTTATGTTTTTAAGATGAATTCAATCTAACAATACAACTATGTGAATTCCTAATTTAACTAAGGGCTTAGTAAAGCAAATAACAAAGATAAGGTGACAAGAAATTAAAGTGAATAACATGAAAAGTAAATTCTAATAGACATAAGCTACAGAAACAATGCGTCTACGAGTTAAGCTTTCAAAAAGATCAGTAGGTAACCAATAAAAATAAGAGCAACACTTCCTTAATTCCATGAATGCAATCATCGATGGGAATTTAGTAACTATAAGATGTTTCACTTTTGATAAAATTGCAAGTCCATGGAAAGTGTCCTCACATGAGATGAAAAGTTATGTAGGAACAATGTGATGATCTCTTCTCGAACTAAGTACATCAGCAAAAAAATTAGACTTGTAGCAAACACCAGAATTAAAATATTGCACAACTTGGAATTATGCAATAAAATTTTGGCTCAATTATGTTTCATGAACATACATCCACAAAATATAACACACTTAGGCAAGAATCACTACACTCCAAATGCAAGAACCAAAAGCATATATTATTGCAAAATAATGGCGATGACTTGGAATAGATATTACATACCTAAATTTATAAGAAATTCTCTCCTTAATTTGTATTGAGAGTGAGAGATTTCTTAATGCAAACATATGCTTCTAAACTAATAAAACAAATCTATTTGTGTACAAATCAACTCTCTAACTAGTGCTAAGTAGGGCTCCATCCTTATTTATACTATTAATTGGATGAATGAGCCTTTACATGTTTTAAAACAAATAAAGAATGAGAAAATAAGAAGAAGAAAGCCATTATATGATGTAGGAGTCTCTGGAGATGCCAAAAATAGAAGCTCCACCTTTACTAGGTGTTTGTAGGAGTTAAACTGATGTCAGAATGCATTTTTGATGCATGGAAAGCTTTTAATTTTTGAATTGGCAATTAACTGTTGGAACACCTTTGAATTCCTCAAAATCTTCTTGCACACTACTAAAAAAGCACACCTAGCACATCTATGTAGTAGCGCACCTTGGAAGCAAGCTCCAAAAAATGCAAATTTTCACTATGTGTCAAAATCAAAATTTTGGCTTCTGGGTTTTGTTCCCTATACCATCTCTTAGCTTGGTGATAAGTCAATCAGATAAACTAATCCACCCTTGGTAGATGGAATACCTTCTCTATACTATTGGTTCAAAGATCTAGGAAGATCTCTCTAGTTATGCTTTTCATGACCCTTTCCTCAGGAACATATTTCTTTGCTAGCGTCATGATCAATTTTGAAGACTGTACTAAACCTAGATGTGACGTTGTGTTAACTAGTCCAGATCTGATCAATGTAGAAACCATCAGATATATTTCTATCAATTTATCACACAATTCTAGGAATGCACCCAAATCTATGTGACCTATCTCGATGTCCCAGATCTCTAAGTATTCATCTTGAAATCATGATTTTGTTGGCACACTCTGAAACTTGAATACCACTGGCTTTGGAACCATTTTCTCAACAAGTGAGGATGATGAAGATGATATCGAATATGCACCAAAATGATGTCCATTAATTTAGAGTTGAAGAAAAAATGATAGAGTCATACCCTAAAATAGACTCGAACAAGACCCAAAAAACCTAGTTGCTTGAAAACACTAAAAAACTAGTTTAAACCCTAAAATACAAAAAAATGGTGCACCTGGTGCACCTACGAGGTGCATCTAGTGCGCTATTTTTTATAAACATTTTGAAAGTGGGGGTGTGCAGCAACACATCTCATTGGGTGCATTGATGCACACCCTATGACCTTTTGGCAAAAGACTAAGTCTTTTTGGGGGGTGCACAGTAGTGCACCTAATTAGGTGTGCTACTACGCACACCAAATGCATATTGTGTTTGCTTGCTAAGTTTTTTAAAGAAAAAATAGGTGTACACCTTGGTAGGTACACTGATGTGCACCCCTTTTTGAGTTTTATTAATGTGTTTAGATTTGGGGAAGAGCAAAGGGAGGCATGGTGAGCACGGGTCCTCTACACAATTGTGGGAGGTGCACAACTACACTACTGTGCACTCCCCACTATGTGCACTTCTCTTGCTACATTTGGCACAGTAGAACACCTAATTAGGTGCACTAGTGCCTCTCTTTTTGCAACATAATGACTTGACCTTCTAAAAATATAATTTTTCAACAACTAGGTTTCCAATTCGGGACCCAATCTTTCTAGAAACCCAAAGATAAAAACCCTAAAAGACTCAGACCCCAAACTAGGGATCTGGAAAGCCAAAAAATAAATTAGGGAGTCCCCATTTCTAGTCAAAATGGGGTGTGCATTGTGAAACCACAACAAATAGCCCTAACAAAAGGGAAGAAATGACAAAGGCATTTCTTCATCAGCAAACATTCCTCTGATATGTATCTAACACCAACTAAATCCTGAATAATTTGAGTGTATTTCAAGTCACTTTGCAAACAATACTTTAGAATCTAGAATCTCCAAGTTTAGAATGTGCTCAATGTATTCATTTCCTTTGAAATCTTAGGATGTAGTCTATCAAAAAAATTTGACAACTTGTAAAAAATCATCCAATCAGCATGCTCACTCCTAGGAAAAAATTGAACATAATGCTTCATTAGAAAACCCTTATCCACATCAGTAGCAATATGTAGATCTCCATCAACACATCCCAAACTCACAACACCAAAAATCTCATTGCTCACAACAAGATGCTCTGCAACACACAACTCATCACCAACAACAACTGGATCATCCATGACCAAGTGCTCTACAATTTCCATGTCAAACTCAATGAGTTGATCATGAAAACCAATCTCCATCCCAACATTAATAAGGTTTGGAATATCCTTAGCAACAACCTCTAGTTGCTCTACAAGTTTTATACAAGACTCCATAATCTGATCAACAAAACCAAGCTCAACCTTGATATGCCATCATCTCTCTCGAAAAACTCCTCTAACTAGCCAGACAACTCTCTTCAAGATCGGTAGACTCCAATTCCACAAATATCTATAGAATGCCTTCCTTGTTGTTTCTTTATCTCAATCAACTGAATTAGTTTCAAATCAAGCAACCACCTCCTTAGCTTGATCAGCCAAACTAGCTTTAAACCGAGCAAACATCTTAGAAAAATTCTTCTCCACCACATCATGGAGACTTGAAATCATCCTAGGGTCCAATCCTCTCAAAAATATCTTCCAAGATTTTCATAAACCCTCTGCAATGAATCCTTCCTATGCTCCTTGTGAAAAAATTAGATTTTTTGCAAGTCAAATCATAACCTGCCACCTCACATGAACAATCAAGAACCACATCACAAGTCCAGGACCACAGATCTGCAATCCACAAACTCTCAACGATCATGTCTTAACAAGATCAATCTTCCATCTTTGCATCCATCAATCCATCTGCAAGCCCTCTAAAATTGCAATTTAGAACCATGATCTACCACCTCACAACCAAGAGATCTAGGACTCCAAAAAGAAAATCCACCATTAAATCAAGATCAATTCAGATCCACTTCTCCAACCCAAGTCCTAGTGCAAACTACCTCAACTTCGGTGATCTGTCTACACATTCAAGAACAAACTTCACTCAGATACCACCTAACATAGTGTATGGTAGGAGAATCCTCAAAGGATATTTCCTAGCCCCTAGTAAATAAACACACAGTGAAAATACAACAGTAAGAAACAACAATGCAAGATCTGATACCAAATTACAATAATTTATTCATAAAATATAACTAATTACATGCAATCTGTCAGGTTGTAAGGCCTTCCTATTTATGGCCAAATAAAAAGCAAGTAATAGTTCTATAAGATCCATCAAGATCCAATCCAAACACTAGTTACTATAGATCCACACTCTGGTAAAAATGTCCAAGGAAGATCTCAACTTGTGCTCGCAAGCCCACCAAGAAATCTACTTGTTTTCCAAGCTAAAGCTAATAGCTCTGCTCCAACTTCATCCAAGATCCAAGTGTAAACTACCTCACATCCGGTGCTCTATCCACACATTCACAACTCCATCACAATCCTATTGTAAACTACCTCACATTCGGCACTCTATTCATAGACTCAGGAAAACTCATTCTTTGGCTACTCTCCACACTCACTCCTCCTCTGAATGAATGAATCACTCTCTTATTTAATGAATAAAAAACTCCACCACAACCCCTACTTATAGAAATCTAAGCCACAAGTCATCCTAGAACACAAATTAAATACAAATACATAAATTAAATGCCACAAGTTGGACTGCAACAGCAATTAAATACCCAAAATTGATATCTGAGTAAAATCATGATATCTTCATGCTCCAATTGAATTAAAACTCACACTTTGAACTATTATTATTACTCTAGGCCCTCTTCAACCCCTAAAATTTTCATCCTTTTAATCATTGTAAAAAATTAGTTACATGGCCTACAACAAGCACCTAAAAACACATCTCTAGAAGCAAGGTAAAATGACTCAAACTTCAACTCAATCCATCCAATCTCTATGCAATCATGAGGAAAGGTTCTCCAATGTATCTCCAACACATCCCTAACCATGAAAAGAATAACTCCACCAAAATCCAATCTCAATGCTCCTACATCAATCTTTAAATTTGTAAAGTGTTGAAATATTGTTGCTCTTCAATTCTAAATTTAAGAATGAAAGTCCCCTATTACTACAAGTAACATCCATTCCTCAGTTGATATAAGAAAAAAATCATTAAAATTTTTTGACAAAGAAATAACTCTTCCTAAAATTTTAAACCAAAAAGTATTTTAATGAGATACATCAAGATAAAATATTAAGTGCACCTAACCCTCAGACTAATGCAACTTTGAAAGAAAAAGAAACAAAACCCAAACAAAAAGACTCGACTCAAAGCAAACTAACACCCAACTAGAAAGACTAAAAAGATTATGAAAAAACAAAAACAAAAACTTATATACAAAAAACCTTGAATGATAAGAATGTGGGGTGGTTGTTAGTAGATTTCTCATTATATGCAGTAGTATTTAACCACCCCATATAGTCCTAAAAAAAGGTTGACTTGTCTTTGTACTCAAAAAAATAAAGTTTGGACAATCTTGGTTCAAATTTTGGGCACAAATCACATAAAATCAGAAGTTGTGGTAACTCTTTATGACCATGATTAATCCACAAACAAATTCTCTTACCTTTAGCATCATATTCAAATTGAAAATCATCAAACTAAGAGGGATAATGAGAAAATATCACTTGATCTAGAGAGTCCCCCACCATAGGGGTACACTCACACATAGTAATTTCTCTTTCTGGTGGCCTTATCTTATGGTACACAACTCCACGTGCACCTAGAAACACTTTAGGCTCCTTCATACTAGAAAACTCAATCATTAGCCTTCCTTTTGAATTGCAATTTTCATTAATATCATTGATCGAGATGTTTTCTACTTCATATCCCAAAGAAGCCTGTTCAGAATCATACTTTCCCTCCATTGCAATCTCCCAAGCTAAAAGAAATCAGGACAACTTTCTTCTAAATGGAACCGAAATGGATGGATTCTACATGACTTGGTTATTGCATGGTTTGATATACGTGTAGAATACCCACAAATAGACATTTCCTCAGTCAAGCTTGAGACCAAATTGAGCACTCTATCCATCTCATCTAATGACATATCTTATTTTGATGGAGGTGTCTTATCATTATCCAATAGGGAATCAATATCATAGTAGGAAGAATTGGTATCTTCTTCTTGATGACTTCCTAATTCAAAAGTCTCAGAACCTCAGGATCTTCTACATTTCCATCACTTTTTGCAAATTTGAGAATTTTCACAACTCCATGGAGCTTTGGAACTTTAAAATTTTCTACGTCCTCAAAATTTCTTGGCATATCCACACTTATTACAACATCAATACTTGGAATAATTTCTTCATTGAATGGGAACACAAACTCCCCCTGATCATCTTCATCATTTTGTCCTCTTGCAGATTTATCACATGATTCAAACACCATTGCAGTAAACTAAAAAGGTTGTTCCCCCATGATTTTTGGAGGCTGATCTAAGACATCATTGTGTCCATATCCATTTTCACTTGGTCTCATGCCTATAATACCATTATTCTCATTGTTGATGTTATTGTAAAGCCCAAAATTCCTACTCTGACTTTGACAATAATTATTCTAGGAAAGTTGTCTTGGATGATCACCTTGATTTCTTAAGGAATTGAACTTTATTTTGATGAGTTCATTGGATAAAAGAGACATCATATCCTTCATGGCCTTTAATTCTCTAACCATATTGTTCTCAAGTTTATCACGTGGAGAAATCTTTTGCTCAAAGAATACAGTCTTTTGGGGCTCATACCCTAAGTATGTAATTGTTGGCATTGGAGTAGTTATAACCTACTTTGTGAATGTAATAGCTCTTTGAAGACCTTTTCAACTATATCAATGTCTTTAGGTGGGAGCCTTCTTATAAAAATAGAAGTTAATGAATCCATTGTTCCACAATAGATCTAGATGGCAGCGTCTTGTGGTACAGTGTATGGAAACTCCATTCTTTGATACATCCTATAGAAGCGATGATTAAAATGTGAAATATTCTCATGGGGATCCCTCTTAATTGAGATGAATTGATGATGTAGGATAGCTAGATTGATGTAGATCTTGAATTGTTCTAGAAACTTGCTCTCAAAAGAGTTCCAATTCCTTATTGATGCTGGTGGCAGGTTGAGGTACCAATTGAATGTCATTTCCCCCAAAGTGTAAGGAAAAAGGTGACATACCACATCCATGTGTTGAATCTAGTTTCAATTAAAAATCTCCTTGAAAATTTTAAGATGATCTTCTATTGTTCATGATTCTTCATAGATGAATCATGGGCAAAACTTTTTAGGATT
The DNA here is from genome assembly GCA_028749045.1 of Cupressus sempervirens. Classification (NCBI taxonomy): domain Eukaryota; kingdom Viridiplantae; phylum Streptophyta; class Pinopsida; order Cupressales; family Cupressaceae; genus Cupressus; species Cupressus sempervirens. Next base: position 535,677,135 of record CM053791.1, read on the forward strand.
TTTCAACAAGTCATGCAATGGACCAATTAGATTCAAAGGTGAACTGTGGGCATTGAAGAAAGACATGGTGCATAATGATGGGAATGTGTGAAGTAGAATGTAGAGCGGATGATGATTATGGAATATGTAATGTAAATGGGTGGAGTTCTTGGTATCTCTTTATCATTGTGATGCTTGTGAAAGTGGATGAGTTCTAGGAACTTGTGTTTATTCTAAAAAGCACACCTCTAAAGAAGAACGCTTTCTCAAAATAGTGCACTAGCATACCTATGCACTAGCGCACCTTATGAAAATTTACAAGCTTAGATTTTTTATTTTTTTCTTCAAAAATTGTAGAATTTTCAAACAACAACTTAAGTTTTTTTAGCCGAATTGTTTTTAGGCCTTCCTTCTAGTGTCACTTCTGTTGAGTTGTCATTTTCCATGATGCTTAATGATAGGAATCCTTTTGAACTCTTCTCTTGAAAAGCTAATCCGAGGATCAACTCCAAGGTTCCAGGTGATCTTGCAACCTACTAGAATCTACCCAGTTGAAGATAAATGTGAATGTTCATGAGGAGGCCTTTGCTAGTTCTAAAATGATTCGAATAAGATGTATGATCTACTTGTTGTCTCACAAAGAATAACCACACAAAAAGGAATATATTTTTTTGTATTTTCTATTTTTAAGATGAATGCCATCTAACAATGCAACCTCCTAATTTAACGAAGGGGTTAGTAAAGAAAATAACAAAGATAAGGTGACAAGAAATTTAAGCAAATAACATGAAAAGTAAATCCTAACAGACATAAGCTACAAAAATAATGCATCTACGAGTTAAGCTTTTGAAAAGATCAGTCAGTAACCAATGAAAATAGGAGCAATACTTCCTTAGTTTCACTGATGCAATCATCGATGGGAATTTAGTAACCATAAGATGTTTCACTTTTCATCCAATTGCAAGGCCACAAAAAGTACACTCATGCGAGATGAAAAGTTATGCAGGAACAATGTGATGATCTCCTTTCAAAAGTACGTCAGCAAAATTTCCAAACCCATGGAAAACACCAGAATTAAAAGATCACACAACCAAGAAGAATGTAATAAAATTTTGGCTCAATTACATTCCATGAAAATACATCCACAAAATATAACACACTTATGCAAGAATCACAACGCTCCAAATGCGAGCACCAAAAGCATATATTATTGCAAAATAATGGTGGTGACCTAGAATACATATTACATTCCTAAGTTTATAAGAAATTCTCACCTCAATTTGTGTTGAAAGTGAGAGATGTCAAACATATGCTTCTAAACTAATTTAAAAAATCTATTTATATACAAACTAACTCTCTAACTGGTGAGAAGTAGGACTCCATCCATATTTATATTATTAATTGGATGCATGAGCCTTTACATATCTTTAAAAAAAGAAAACATAAGAAAATAAGAAGAAGAAAGCCATTAGATGATGTAGGAGTCTCTAGAGATGCCAAAAATAGAAGCTTCATCTTTACTAGGTGTTTGTAGGAGTTAAATTGCTGTTAAAATGTGTTTCTGATGCATGGAAAGCTCTAAATTTAGAACTGGCAGTTAACTATTGGTGCACCTCTGAATTCTTCAAAATCTTCCTGCACACTACTTAAAAAGTGCACCTATGCACCTAGCACACCTACGTAGTAGCACACCTTGGAAGCAAGCTCCAAAAAATGCAAAATTTCACTATGTCAAAATCAAAATTTCAGCTTCTAGGTTTTGTTCCCTATACCATCTCTCAGCTTGGTGATAAGTCAATTGGATAAACTAATCCACCCTTGGTAGATGGAATACCTTCTCTATATTTTTGGGTTAGAGATCCAAGATGATCTCTCTAGTTGTGCTTTTCACAACCCTTTTCTTAGGAACATAATTCTCTACTAGTGTCATGATCAATTCTGAAGATTGTACTAAAACTAGATGTGACGCTGCACTAACTTGTCTAGATTTGATCAATGCGAAAACCATCAGAGATATTTCTATCTATTTATTTCACAGTTCTAGGAATGAGCCCAAATCTATGTGACCTAACTCAGTGTCTTCGATCTCTGAGTATTCATCCTAAAATCATGATTTTGTCAGCACACCCTGAAATTTGAATACCACCAACTTTGGAGCCATTTTCTTAGCAAGGGAGGATGATGAAGATGGAATTGAATCTATACAAAAATGATGTCTATGAGTTCAAACCCTAAAATAGACTTGAACAAGACCCAAAAAACCTAGTTGCTTGAAAACACTAAAAATTTGGTTTAAACCCTAAAATGCAGAAAAATGGCACACCTAGTGCACCTGATATCTATGCTTGGTGCACTATTTTTTATCAATATTTTAAAATCTAAGGTGCATATTAGTGCACCTCATGGGGTGCATTGATGCACACCCTATGTCCTTTTGGCAATAGCCTAAGTCTTTTTGGGGGGTGTGCAGTAGTGCACCTAATTAGGTGCACTACTACACATCCCAAATGCATATTACATTTGCTTGTTAAGTTTTTTAAAGAGAAAATAGGCACACTTAGGTAGGTGTGCTGATGCACACCCCTTTTTGGGGTTTATTAATGTGTTTGGCTTTGGGAAAGAGCAGAGGGAGGTATAGTGGACATGGGTCCTCTACATAGTTATGGGAGGTGTGCAACTCCACTACTACACACTTCCCACAGTGTGCACTTATCTTGTTGAGTTTGGTGCACTAGCGCACCTAATTAGGTGTGCTGGTGTGCCTCTCTTTTTGCAACATAATGACTTGACCTTGTAAAACTCTATTTTTTCGACAACTGGGTTTTTGAGTCAGGACCCAGTCTTGACCAGATACCCAAAGATAAAAACACTAAAAGACTCAAACCCTAGACTAGGGATCTAGAAAGATAAAGAATGAAGTAGGGGGTCCCCATTTCTAGTCAAAATAGGTGTGCGTTGTAAAACCACAACACAACCCTTGCATTTTCTTCAACTGGTCAAGTTCATAATCCATAGGAATGATTTGTTGCTTCAATTTAGTTACCATATGTTCCCATCTAGTGATTTTGTCCTTTCTCTTTCTATTTCGCTCCAACTGAGCCTCTTGCCACCAGATCTTTGCATGTCCCCTTAGTTTTTCCTTCACAAACTTGACCCTATCAGGATCTTCAATATCTTCATATTCAAAGTACTCCTCCAATTCATTGATCCAATCAATCAGCTCCTCCAAATTAAGATTTCCCAAAAATATGGGAACTTCAAACTTAGGTGTTTTTTCAATCATGGAGATGGCCCTAAAAAGCCTCTCTTCCTCTGGGTTTAGAACTACCTCTACTCTGGCATTTTCTTCTACTTCGTCCTCATACTCACTTTCATCTCTTACAGGAAGGTTTATTCCTCTATGCATTTGTTCTTCCAATGCTTGCATTTGTCTTTGGAGAGCTCTAAATCCCTCAGGTGTAACACCTATTACTCTTCCATCACGCTCTCTTTGTAGAGGCATTTTTCACACTTCCACTAAAACTCTAATGCAAATTACCTCACAATCGGCGATCTATTTACATGCTCAGCCCAAACCACAGTCCTGGTGTGAATTGCCTCACAATCAAAAATTTGTACACACACTCAAGAACTCTAGCTCTAGTACTACTTGATGCAGGGTTCTCCCCTTAATACCATAAACTCATAATAGAAATAAAGAAACAATAGAAAATGTGAGAACAAAATATGGACTTCTTATTTGCATCGCAAATACAAAATTACAGAATTCATAAGTATAATATGCTAACCCACATGGGCACCTTAGTACAATAATTTGTAAGACAAGTTGTGAACTATCACCCAGAATTGTCATAGACAATGTTTAGGCCTTTCTTAAATAGGTATTTTTATGCCACCTAGGAAGGTTCTAGATGCTCAAACCTAATACCTAGGGCCGACAGACCCTAACAAAACATATAGAGTAAGCCAAACACATCTTTGACAATTATTTTAGAAATTTCAAATAGCCCAACTTCAGAAGGCCATAACTCACAAACCATTTCTTTGATTGGCTACTATAACCACTTTTTAGAAATGCCAACTCATGATCTATAGGCTTGAAATTGTGGTAGCACACTTCTGTCAAGTTTTCGGACCTCATATGGGCACTCTAAGGCCTCCAACGATGAGCCTAAAGATTTTTCTACAATTTTTTCCACCAACAATCCGCAATAACTTCAATGATACTTAAGGTGGAGCAATGAGATTTTTATGCTAGGCTTATATCTCTAAAAAGAACTTTCCTATAGAAAATGAGAACATTCCAAGCTCATATGACAAATTTACTAAAAATAGTGAATTCCCATAAATAGTAACCACCTCATCTACTAGTCCTTATTAAAATAAAAAAGACTAAAAATAAAATATTTTGGGTGATGCAAGATTTCCCTTGCACCCAGGATGCTCCTACATCAAAATCTCCCTGACAAAGATATGTACAATTGTCTCTTCCCCATTCAACTAGAGGATTTTTTTCATGCACTCTTCTCCCCCATTGATATCAATGACAAAGGGCTCATTATGTAAATTGACTGCTTCAAGTCTTCAACCAACTCAAGTTTCCAAATACACTATGTAATACCAAATACTAAGATTCCTTAATGACTCTGGTCATCACAGATACTCCCTCATACAGGAAGCATCAACATTCAATCCAGTCAAACAATAGTGCTTTGTGCCACTAGACTGATGCAATCTCTATATCATCTACTCTAAATTAGGTTGGGGCATAACCCCAAGCATACCTCTCAAGTACTCAAATGTGTCTTTAGGTAAGGGCTTCATGAAGATATCTACAATCTGATCTTTTGTACTCACATATTTCAATCTAATCTCCTTTTCTACTACCTTCTCTCTCAAAAAATGATACTTAATAGATATATGCTTAGTATTAGAATACAATATAGAATTCTTAGACATACTCATTTTACTTGTGTTATCACAATATATGATAAAAAGTTCTAAAAATTATATCCTAATATCTTTTAGGATCTGCTTCATCCACATCACTTGATTACAATTGTTTGTTGTTGTGACATAGTCTACCTTAGTTGTACTCTATGAAATACAATCTTATTTCTTACTCAGCCAAGAAAGAAATCTTCCTCCAAGAAAGAATGCTCCACCACTAGTGCTCATTTTGTCATCCATATTGCCTGCCTAATCTAGAATAGTATAAGCACATAGAGCAAAATCACTTGATCTATCATACCATATCCCATAAGCAGATGTTCCCTTCAAATATCTAAATATCCTTTTTACTAGTGCATAATGATACTCCTTAGGATCAGCATGAAATCTAGCTACAACCCCAACTACATTTGGTATATTTGGTCTGATGTGAGTTAGATATTGCATACCTCTAATCATGGATATGTACTTCTTCTACTCAACTGTAGGTGTCTCAGCTTTGCTAGATAACTTGTGATAGGTTATCATTGGTGTACCAACAGGCTTACAACTTTCCAAGCCAAATCCCTTCAACATAATATTTTAAATACTTATCTTGTGAAATAAAAATACCATCATTGTTCTCTACAATTCACAAACCTAGAAAAAACTTTATTTCTCCTATCATACTCATTTCAAACTCATTCTTTCTTTCTTCAGTAAACTTATCACTTGCTTCATCATTACCTCCAAATATTATGTCATTCCAAAAAATATTACTATTATCAACAATTCATTCTCTATTTCTTTCAAATATAAGTTACTATATGTCATACCTTTAGCAAATCCAAGCTTTGCCAAATAATTGTCCAACCTTAAATACCAATTTCTAAGTGCTTGCTTCAGACCATATAGAGCTTTCTTCAGTCTGCATACCATGTCTTTTTCTTCTGTAAGAGGGAAACCTTCAGGTTGCTCAATGTATACTTCTTCTTCAAGTTCTCCATTTAGGAAGGCTGATTTTACATCCATCTAATATACTTTGAATTTCTTATTCATTGCATAAGCCAAAAACATTCTTATTGCTTCCATTCTAGATACAAGGGCATATGTCTCCTCATAGTCTATTCCTTCTTGCTATGAATATCATTTATGTTGAAGAAGATTGTTGAAGTATAGAAACAGGGAAAATTGATGTAACCTATCATGGAACAATCATTATTTTTTCACTGATGTCAAACCTGCTAGTTGCTAGTAAGACAATTGCTAATTTAGTTTGAATTTTATCATTTGATTGATTGATAAAGAGGGTTTGAAAAGAAAGGATAATAAGAGTACTTAGAGAAAGGTTGAGTTATATGGTGTAAAAAAGAATCACGAAGACCAAGTAAGACTTTGATGATACAGTGTATTTTTTATCTACTTAAGGTTGGAATGAAAGGTTGCTTGAGAAAAGACAAGAAGAAGACTAAGAAAAGAAATGTGTCTGCCAAGCCTGACCGAGAAAATAGTGGAAGTTGATCAAGTCAATGTAGCTCGAGAAAGTTAGTTGCAACTGAGAAAATTTTGTATGTGTCAAGCAAAGAGAAATCTAGTAGGTGTCAAATGAAGGAATTTTAGTATGTGTCAAGCACCAGTAAAGACTTAGTGTATGCTAAGAAACCTAGTGTTGATTGAGCATCAAATGATAGTTATTGCCAAGAAAACAACATGTTATTGTCGAGTGCTAGTAAAATAAGTTTGATCAAAGATTTGATGAATCTAAGCCGACAAATTTGATTTCTTGAATTGTGTTAAGAATCTAGAAGATAAGTATGATGAGATGGTGGCACAGAATTCAAGATAAACTATTTTGAGATGAATTTGAAGAGGATTGTAAGAGAAGTTTCTAGAGGGAACAAAATGTAAAAGAGGGTAGATTCGATGAATCTAACCTAACCCTAAGATGGACAATTGTGGTTAAGTGGAAAAATATTTAAATTCTCTATATAAGGAGATACCAAGCCAAAAGCAAAGTGTCATAGTGTGAACCTAAGAAAGACAAGGAGTCTTGAGATGTTGCTTCACTTGGTGGCCAAAGGAATGAATCTATGATTGGAATACTAAGCAAGAAAGGTTAAGGAGGTGAAGGCTTGAAGGGTGAACAAGCTATTAGAGACAAAGAATATTGAATGCCAAGCAATATGGAGGACTAAATAAGAGATCTATAACCCACAAGTGAGTTGTTTTATTATCAAATCAAGTCCTACTATTACTTTCTAACAATTGTATCAGTATAGATAAATCCTTTGGATTAAGGTTGACCTAGCAGTCATGAGTAAATCCTTTAACAGGGTGACATTCTAAAGGAATGTTCTAGAGTCCTCTAAAAAGGCTCACTCCTAACAGGGTGATTGAAATCCTTTAATCAAGGTCACATTTAATAGTGTGCATTGTAACCTTTAACAGGGTTGGCTCCTCACAAAGCTCACTTTAGAAGAGTGAAAATTGGTAGCATGTTACTGGTGGTTTTTCCCAAATTGGGTTTTCACATAAAATTCTTGTGTCAAATTGTGTGAATGGTTTTGTGGTATTTCATATTTACATTTCTACAAAGTTCATTTGACCTAGGATGGTAATATATTATGGTTTGAGATATTGGATGATCAATGCATGCACATGTATTTGTTAACTACTAAAAAGTTTTATCTATACATTTGGACCTTGGATAATTGATTCACCTTCCCACCCCCCCCTCAGTTATTCTATAGCCTTTGAACACTTTGCACACAAGTCTGACCTTGTTTCTTACAACTTCTCCTTTTTAATTCATCTTGTTTTTGAATACCCATTTGGTTCCAATAACATTCTTGTCTTTAGGTCTTGGAACTAATTCCCATGTGTTGTTCTTCACAATTTGATCTAATTCTTCTTTCATTTTTTGAATCCAATGATCATCCTTACAGGCTTCATCTGCACTCTTAGGTTCAACTTGAGAATTCAAACATATCTCTTCATTCACTCTATTTCTTGTCATCACTCATTTGTCTTTGCTTCCAATTATCTATTATGGAGGGTGATTCTTTATCAAATTCCTATTATAGGTAGTATTTTCTAACTCAACTCTTACTTCTTCTCTTGGTTTAGATCTTTCTCCTCTTTTCTCAACAATTTCTATAATGCTCTACCCGGAGATCCTTGGAACAAGGATAAATAAAAGCCAATTTTTTTTAAAGCATGGAATCAAGCAACATCAACATGTAACCAATCATAAGATTGAAATGTAAGACTTAACCAACCAATCCAAGCAACCAATGAATATCTAAGAAACACTAAAACCAAAAATGATAATGCTACCAAGGTCACAAAACACATTTGAATCTGCAAGACCCTGAATTTGAAAATTCAAACACTAGAGTTCAAGAACTTTGTAAAAGGATAGCCAAGTCATCTCTCAAAAACTTTTGATCGATTCAAAAAGTGCCCACTATTCACCCAAGAAATTTTTCTCACAAACCCATGTGACACTTTTCACTATAGTCATACGATATTTCTCACTATAGTCAGGCGATACTTTAATACAGCCAAGCAATACTTCTCCAGTATCGTACAATATTTCTTATATCTATAGAGTTTGCTATAGTCATGTGAAACTCTTCTAGTATAAGAGTATTATATGATATAACTTATAACTATCATCCAATACTTTCCAGTATCATGCGACATAATTCCCTAAGGCATGTGATACTTTATCAATATCACCCAATGTTGAAACACTGTCACCCAAGAATGCAAGGAAATATTCTAACAAACAATCAAAGGGAAAGAAGAGAGTTAGAACCTCCATATCGAGGAGTACCAAATCCACAAAACTGAGGGTTGGACACTCAAACACACGAATAACACAATACTAAACAATAGGAAGCAAAAACCATATAACTATTTGAGTTGTAACAACATATGAAAGAACATGCAGAAAATAGCATCACAATGTACATACATAGTTCATAAATCAACATGATATGAAGAAAACATAAAAACTAAAATTGTGCTTGGTTCCTTCCAACTGTAATAGCATCATGAGACCTCAAGGACCCTAGCCATCCCCTGAGCATAACATCCCAAATTGCCAACTAGATGGTTGGAGCTATCTTATGAGGGTGTTATACTACAACATAATAACAACATAAGAACCTGAAGATCTAACATGCTAAGCCAACAAAGCACACATACTCCATCTAATAGTGAATCACATCATCTAACCATATGCTAACATCATAATAAAGGAATGCATCAAATGAAACTAAAATCATCTAAACATGATATCCAAGTATTCCAATTAAAGCATAAATCACAAGGAAGCATACTTTGAAACCCAAATATACCAAGTGAAACATCAAGCAGCGGTCTTAGCTAGAAATAGACCATCTCTGTACACCAGTCCCCAACGGTGGTATAGTTAGCTATGCTCCCAACCATGTGGTACCTATAGGCCCACTCCCATTATGTTGATGGAGATAATGATCCAACCACAAACACACACAAAACAACCATCCATGGCTAACACTCACACTAGACAATAAAGAGGACTAGAACCAAGATTATGAGACATGCAAATACAACAAGTCCTGGTCAAACACTCTGTGGGTCAACTATGTAGGGACTCAATGGAGAGTAGGTTGCTTGGTATCATGTAGCCCAAGCTAAATATTGTGTTGAATCAAACACCCTAGTAAGTGCATCACATTGTGTCCTCAAGTCAACTTTGGGTGCTCATATTTTAAGTGTCCTTGGATTAGCTCTGGGTGCTCACATTTTATTATCTTAGATTTATTACAAAGTAATTTATTTAGTTATCACTTATTTAGAAACTCCTTCATGCCAACCTAGGAAATAGTCACCAAGGTTGTGAGAGAAGCCCATGCATGGTACTGCCCTACATACCCATGCTCATCACACGATGAGTGCCCTTAAGCAATGCATATTCCCAACCCAACCCCAATGAACATAACTCCACTGATAACAATCGGGAGGTCAGGCCTCATAAACACCTAACAAATGCACACACACATGCTTGTATATGGGTGCACCAAAAACATGAAGATCATAAAAACAAGGTTTGGATGAGAACACAAGAAAAATCACAATCAACCAAATACAAGCTCATGAGTATAGATGTGACATGTATCTTTTCAATGCAATAAAAAGTGCAACGGTGGTCAAATTGACATCCTATGGATAATCCAAATCCATGACCAACACCATGCCAAGAAAACTCAAGAAAACTAGCTGGCACACAAATCAAGCCAAAAACCTCAAAAAATACAACGTTGAAAAAAATCAGCAAAAATAAAACACATTTAGCACATAGGTGAATGAGCCACAAAAATCTAATTAAAATTGAGTTCAAAGGTCATATGCAAAAACGGCCAACGTAATGGTGTGAAACCCCAAACCCCCATCCCAAAAATTAGTTAAATGCTCATACCTAACCAACTAGGTAGAGCTAGCAATCAAAAGTGAAGGGGAACACTAGATCTTAACCTCCTAATATATAACTACCAAAAATGGAAGTAGAAATGGAGCTAAAACAACAAAATTGGAGAGCCCTACCTGACAGCCAAAAGGGAAAAAATGGGAATCTGAATAATAAAATAAAAATCTTTCAAAAGTTTATGAAAATCATGGAAATCCAAGATCTCCCTGAGATGGATCCAATGAGACCAATCTCACGAAAATCCCATGCCCATAGCTCCTACAGTGAATAGAAATACAATCCTGCAAAAGAGGATTTGGAAATTTGCTCTCAATTTTCTTATTTTAGAAAGTGAGAAGTGAGGAATAAAATTCTTTTTTGGATACTTATTTACTTTTTGAGTGAATAAAGGATTAGGGTAAATAACCAAGTCACCTAGTTAAACCCTAAATCAACCCAAATGAAAATAGGCTATTCCAAGTAATTCAAATTCAACTACGACAAAGCTATCGAGAATTAAATTAAATTAAATTTAGCCCAAAATTTCCTTAAACCGAAATTCACATAATCTCCTTAATAACTTAAGCAAAAAATGCGAACCTCTAAATACACAGACATGCTCACAGGTCTAATCACATAATGCAAATGAGTCAAGATTTATTAAATCATCAAAAGGTTTAAATTAAACATTTAAATAGGATACATCAACCATACAGGGATGACATTGGTTAAATATGAATAACTGAATCACTAGCTCAATGTGCTACTACCAGGGACATAAATCCTGCACACTAAAACACATGATCAAGTGCAATTGCATATAATAACATAGTTGAAGCAATAAATGCATAAAATGACCTAATTTAACCATTTATTTATTTATATTGAAATAATCCATTTGCATCACTCACTTTTGCATTAAGCCTCACAAATAAAGAATGAAGAAAATAACCATAGCATAAAATCTAACATATAAACATGATCAGAGGATATGTCCAAATACTAGATAACCATATATCATCATAAAACATATTGTCATCTCAAAAAGGCATCATCATGCAGATATGATCAACTAAATAGCATATTAATCTAACATCTATGATACTAGAGATCAAAGTATAACACCTAACCATTAGGTCATCATAAATGTAAAAATAACATGAGTAACAAGTATCTCTAAGATCAAAATATAATAAGGTACAGACTGCAAACACAAGAGGCACTACAATTTGCACATCATTCTGTAAATTATTGTTAGTCTCAATGATAACTTCCACATTTCCATGGTTAACCTTAAGATCAAAAATAGTTACCAAAGTTGTCTCTTCTACTACTTTCTCTTTCTTAACCAATTCAGGCTCATTATCTTTATCATCATAGTCATTCAAGAATCTTTCCAAAACTTTCTTTAAATTCTTCATCTTCATTAGGAAGTGAATTCTTTCTAGATTTTCTTACTCTTTAAGGACATATGGATGAAAAATGACAAAACTTTTCACATGTCCAACAAACAAAAAAATTCACACCTTCTTTGATATTCTTGTCTTCTTCAGATCTGGATCTATCTTTACTTGTGTCTCTATTCTTTTGTATGTAACAAAAGGATTATGGATCTATAAACTCAATACTCAATTCTTTACACATTTCTGATGTCTCACCAAGAAGCACCATCTTCTGGGTGTCAAAATTTCCTCCATTAGACTTATGACTATCTTTATCGAAATGACATGCCACTGATCTCCCAAAGTTGTTAAGCTTTCTCTTCAAGGATCTGATGCTCTGATACCAATTGTTAGAATACATAGTCCACCAATATAACTAAGAGAGGGGTGAATTAGTTATCCAATTATTATCACAATTATCAACCTTAATAAAAATTAATGATGTGAACAACATAATCAGAAACTACAACAAGATACTCATGGACAATAACATTAGATATGTTAACTAGGGAAACTCTTGATTAGAGGGAAAACCTTGGTGGGGATGGTACCCACAAGATGATTGACTAATATAAATATGCATTGTTAGAGGATGGACCCTATTAGTAGTCTATAACAACATTCAGTATCTTTTAGGCCCTATTAGGAGACTTTGAATCCTTGTTAGGAGTTGTGCCAACCCTATTAGGAGTTGTGGAAGGAAGATGGACCCACTATCCAAATAGCTTCAAGGGAAAGACCAATGAACCCACTGTCCAAATGATCTATCTATTATTCCTTGTAGAATTATAGATTTGAATTGTGCTTCCTTCCTCTTCCTCTATCATGTCAATTGGAGCTCTTATCCTTCTGGTCTTGATACCAGATCATGAACTCTACATCCAATAATGTCTTGGATCACTTACTTGCATTAACCAAAAATTCTTCTCTTTTTCACACTTTCTTGATTACTTCACATTCAATAATTGATCACACACTTACAAACAAGAAAAACATCTTTCCTTTATACCCTATCTTCAAAATAATTCCTTCAGTCAGCCTTGAGGCTTTCCCAATCAATTATAATAAGATAATTAATTAATTCATAATTATAATAGCATTTTCAGCTCACAATCTATACAAAACTTCATACGTGAGATTCTAGGGCTTGCACACTTGTTGATGTCACCATTAGATTGTCTTTGGTCATTGGCTAACTACACATCACTAGATTATATCATTGCTAGAAGATATAATAGGATCATCATAAATTGTTTTCCATGCACTCTATCTTTGCACTGCTCTTTGTAAATCACTTATAGATTATGTACATCTTTGACTTTGACTCTGCACATTTAACCTCATCATTAAGACACAAGGTACAACATGTCCTTAAATGTGCTTCACTTGTACATCAAAACTCTATCTGTACAAGTATGAACTCTATCTTCTATTATGCCAGTCTTCACAAAATTACTACTATGTTGACATCAATAACAAACATTCATGAGTGCAACATGTCCATGGTCTCCAATGCTTAGGATATTCCCCCCAAGGAATACCATCAATATTCATGGTAATAATTTGACACTATTGAAAATATATAGTCATTATAAGAAGAATGATTAATCCTTAGTTATGTAGTCATTATACTAACTAGCCATTTTTGGCATTGTTTTCAGGAATGGTGTTAATCTAATCCATTTTTGGAGTCATTGCCTTAGTTTAGTCTGTGCATTTTTATGCCTAGAAGAAGATGTCATCTTGGGAGATTCCTTCCTTAGAATATCCAAATTGAACCAGAATATATATTTAATGCTAAACCTGAGGAACCCAAAGTTGAGAACGAATAAAAAGAATAACTATTTGAAAATCTATTTGTTCGTGCACAAGACTAGCTACCTCTACCATCTAAATAGTCACTATACTTGAATGATCTTTTTGTTGAACCTAAGTATCAGGATAATCCATTAGCTCTTGTTATTTATCAACTACAACAACCAATTCCACCACCAAAGATGGCTCAACCTACCTTTCCTTTCCCCGTCCTTGATTTCCATGACAACAATAATATGAAAAAAATACCTACCTGTGCACTTCCCAAGTTTTATGGCCTTATCACTAAAGACCCTTAAACCTTTCTTTTTGAATTTGATATCATCTGTAGGAGTTATGATTATACAACTAATGCTCATAAGCTAGTATTATTTCCATCTACTCTTAAAGAGACCACTCTAAGATGGTTCATGGGATTATGTCTCAATTTTGTAAGAGATTGGGATATAATAAAGAATATATTTATCACTAAAAATAAGGTGTATTGTAGGGGTCATGATATGAAGGGAGACGAAATGTTCAAAATATCACAAAAAGAGGATGAGACCTTGGAGGACTATGTCTCAAGGTTTATGTTTAACTTTCAATGCAATACCCAAGATCAGTTGAATGAAGAATCGCATAAACATCTTTTTCTAAAAGTTGTAAATGATACAGGTATAGAGGCTTTAGACATTATGGCAGGGGGGAACATTACTTAGAGGAACTGGGTTGATAAACAGAGTATATGCTTGAATTACTCAAAAGCTACTGTGAAGAAAGGTAGAGGACTCAGGGCCCTACCTAGTAAGACTAATGGTTCAGGGGTATCTAAGGTGGAGTTGTCCAATCTTCTATCTGATTTCAAGTAGGACATCATTAATGATGTTGCCACTCAGCTGGACAACATACAAGCAAGAACGAAGAAGGAAGAAGTTGAAACTATGTTAGTTGAATATTATCCACTGAATAGAAAGAAAATGGATCTTTAACGATGCATAGGAAATTCACCACTATTCATTTATTTGTTTTAGAGTTTATATGAAATAAGTAATAGAATGCTTGAAATTTGACAGTATAAGCTACATACTTTGAAATGGAACCAATATGAAAATACATATTTTCAGATGCCTGTGCATAATTTTTGGTAAATTTGTAATCCATTTTGGACTAGAAATGTTGAAATGAAAAAAACCCAGAAATCTTTTATCTTTTTGAAGTGAGTTCGACCTTGACCCTGTTGGTAGGGTACAATTGTGCCCTTGGTAGGGTACAATTGTGCCCTAAAAAGTTGACCTTGACCTTTTGTACTATGATGAAAATTTTGTTCATGGATCTTAGAAGTTTTATAAAATGGGTATCCAAATTTTCCCTATGATCTTCGAAACAACACCTATATATATATCTGAATATAGGGTTTTGCCTTAGTCAAACCCTCATTTTAGTGATTTCCACCTCCATGAATAGTCAGATATAATAGAATGTATGTGTGTGTGTGTGTTGAATGTGTAATGCCAAGATCTAATCTACTAGATTGAAACCCTAGCATGAATATATATGTATGAGAAAGAAATGCATATACTTGAATAAGATAAGAAAGCATACCAAGCCCCCAAGGTCAATGTACTCCTACCAAACTCATAATTTGTAATTGCTACCCCATGATTGTATCTTTGAATGCTTGAATATCGATAATAGTGGATCAAGGAAGATTGGATTTCTCTTTCTCCAAATAGATGTTCACAATGGTATAACAATGCTTGATATCCATAATAGCTTGATCTTTTGTATCATTCTCTTGCAATCTTGCATCTTCATAGCATTGTTTCTTGATTCTAGTTTTCCTTCTAGTTATTGCCTTCGTATTCTCAAGTTGTAGAAAGATACAAATGACAGTCTTTATATAGAGGCTACAAGGTGAGGCTCTTAGAGTCATGTGAGGACCCATAATTCAAATTTCACCTTGAATTATGGTCCAATCACAATAAACAACTAAGGAGGGAAAATAATTAAATGAATCTCAAATTAACCCCTTTTTTATTCAAATTTGAAAGCTTGATACTGGTTTCAAAGCCCTCTGAGATCAAAAATAAAAAAGGGGATCAAACTCCTAAAGAGGTCAAGGTCACCTAGGTTAGGGTTGACCTCGACCTTTCCCTAGATCAAGGTCAACCTCAACCTTTCCCTAGGTCAAGATCAACCTGCTTAACCTTTCCTTAAGTCAGGGTTGACCTAGGAATCATCATTAGGAAGAGCAGAAAAAGGGGGATTTTGAGGATGCCCAGAACCCTAGAAATGATGTCAAAATAGGATTAAATACCCACAATAGACACCAAGTCCTATAATGAATATGATGAAGGCTGGTAGGACTTGTTCCTAAGTCCTACCTAGAAAATAGAGTTGTTGAGGAGAGAAATTAAGGAAAATCTTTGAGATCCTAACCCTAATTTCTCCTAGAATGAAGGAATCGAATGCAGAATGCATCCTTAATGCTAATCTATCATGGTAAATGTACCAAGCGAGGGTGCTAAACCTACCATAATGGAAGTGCTTCCATTTTAAGATGATACATTTAGCCCCCACTCAAATATGACACTTTGTGAATATGCAAGCTAAAGTAAGATAACATCACAGTAAATAAAAAGGATATAGCCAAGTCCTCGATGTAGAGATCCTATAAAAAACTATTAGAACCTACAACACACAAGGTTAATGAAAATCCATAAATCACTTAAAGCTTACTAAATGATAGTTGAAAAGTGAATAAAGCGTATGCCCCTCCTGTTTTGGCATTATACTTT
The DNA here is from genome assembly GCA_028749045.1 of Cupressus sempervirens. Lineage (NCBI taxonomy): Eukaryota > Viridiplantae > Streptophyta > Pinopsida > Cupressales > Cupressaceae > Cupressus > Cupressus sempervirens. The sequence continues at coordinate 535,693,535 of CM053791.1, forward strand.
TGAAGGGTGAAATAGTGTGATAAGGATAACTCTAAGCACTGAATATATAGTTTTTTGAAAAGTTATTCCTTAAACCAATTAGAATAATTCATATCCTTCCTAAATTGATTGAAGGAGTTAGGTATCTGAATCACATTTCCCATGCCACTAATGGCATCAAAAATGGAGTTATCAAGCTCAAGTTATGATGAAAAGAGTGAATGCCTATCTAAATGCATGAGACAAGAGGAATTTGAGTTTACCATGAGTAAACCCTAATTTTACCTATAAATAATGAAAAGTAAGTCATACTTACTCATTCTTACCTTTTGCATATTTGAAACGAGGAAGCACGATGCCAAGGAGAGAAGACCTTCAAGCAACACACCTGGAGCTATTGAGATAGTGCCTAGCTACTAGACAACCACTTCTTGAGGTGAGTTTGTTTTTGTTTGATTTTGTACTCTCCAAATATCTAATTTTTATAGGCAAGGTTGACCTTTACCCTTAAAGGTCGACCCTATCCAAGAAAAGTCAACATAGACTATTAGATTTCCTCTCATTCTAGGATGAGGTCATCCTTGACCCAACAAGGTCAACCTTGACCTAGAAATGACCTTGACCTAGCAAGGTCGACCTTGATCCAGTAAGGTCAACCTTGACCTAGTAAGGTTGACATTAACCTAGTCAAGTTTAATTTACATATTTGATGATACAAAAGACTAATATGTTATTTATTTGTGCTTGCAGGACATGATTTGTCTCTGAGAGCATCCTTTTGGAGAGTTGATTATTAAAATTGGAGAGAGATTATTCGAGCAAAATGAGGAGGATATACAACTATTGAGAGATGTAGGATTTTACTAGGTAGCAGTCCTACAATAGATCAAATTGCATTGAGCCATGTTATTAGCTCTTATAGAGAGGTAGGATGAGGATACATGCTCCTTTCATCTTCCCTTAGAAGAGATTACAATTACATTAGAGGATGTTTACAAGATCCTATGGCTTCTAGTCTAAGGTGGGACCATCAGACCTAGAGCATAGCAAGTCTATGAATAGATCCTCACAAATATGGAGTATTTCTTAGGAGACATTCCATAGATGTAGACCTGATTAGATCATGTCCTTTTATCATCCATATTATTAGGCCCTAATCCCCTAGTATGGGGAGTGATGCTTGCTATAGTATCCTTTGTTGTGTTATCCAACTCAAAGGGTACTATATTTTTGACACTACTTACTCACATTATACAAAGGATGGAAAGAGAGAGGACTATATTCTCATGGGGTTGCAACATGCTAGCTCAACTATACCATGAGTTGCGTCAATTGGTGAGATATCAGAGAGAGAGACAGTCTGTCTATATGCACTCTTCTATAGATTTGGTTTTTTGAGCACTTTACATGTACACATCCATAGGGTATCCCAGTGATGGTAGATGTGAGCACAGCTATAGTTTTTTCTTATCCACTGAAGAATACATGGCAATTTGGAGATATCTCGTTTTGGAGAGTATCTCTAGACTGCATTCCTAGTGTAGATGTGATATGGAGCCCCTACTACTAGTTGACAGAGTGGCCTAATACATGATTCCATATGAGATACTCACAGTAGTGAAAGCTGCTAAAGAGTAATCTGAATCATATAGTGGTTCCTTACTAATGTGATCAAGTGATGAAACATTTTGGTCTATTACAAGGAGTCCCTAGAGCAGTACCTCACTATGTACATCTGACAAGATATTATCAAAGACCTCACACCATATGTCAACCATCGAAAGTAGATATAGAGGATAGTAATGTCAATGATATAGAGGATATAGAGGTATGATCAAATATGACCTATTTAGGCATGATCCAAGATTACATCAGGTACTAGATTCTACAAGGGTCTCGTCCTATCTTCCTTAAGGAATATCCTACAAGTGATCCAGGTGCTTCAAAGAGGACACACCAAGATGATGGTATAGCAGAGGAGGAGAACATCTCTATGGGAGAGCCCATGGAGGAGGAGAGAGAGTAGAGAGAAGAGGAGATGCCCCCAACTAGTGATATTGGTGTCGATGTACACATTTATCACATATCACCACTGATATCATGATGGCCCCCACGTACCCACACAAAGACACCACCAAAAAGGCCTAGACATAGTGAGTATGGAAAGAGTAGTCACTCCATGCCCCCACCATCCAGACCTTTCAGTGACATCCAGGAGGATGACCCAAGTATGAAATATGAAATATGAGAAAATATACAATTTAACTCAAAAAATTATGAAATTTACAAATGTAACTTTTAATGTATAGCTGGCATAGTAGAGCGGAGGAGTTTTGCATTCAAGATTTTGAAGGATACATGTATATCCTACTGACTACAAGTGAGCAAGTGAGAGTCATCTCTTGGCTATAGAGGTCCTGGCAGGCATGTTGCTATCTTTGTAGTTTTCCAATGAGAGTTAAGGATGTGTAAAGAAAGGGAGGAGAAACTAAAATTTGAGCTACAGAGTGCCTGAGAGTGCTCACATGGTATGAGAATATCTAGGATTAATGTGTGGACACACAAATCTAATGCTCCCTATTATGGGTCAGAGAGATCTTATGGCCATCGGTCATCAAAGTGTAGTGATAGGCATAGTGATAGATAGGGTCATTGGCCATATATATATAAGAACTTGAATCACTTTGTGATGAATGAAAAAATTTATCTACTATTTAGTTCTATGTTTAATATACAACTTAATAGAAGATAGAAGATGCATAAATATATTGAATATGTAATTTTGCTAAAGCTACATAACCTATAAAACAATGTTTATAAGAAATATATAAATGCAGAAAGAAAAAGAAAGAATAAAATTAAAATAATGTTTAAGATGCATAACATTAATAGGTTCCTTAAAAAACTCGATCCATATCGGCAAGTTTATAAGCACCTGAACCAAAATCTTCAATAACAACAAAAGGTCCAACCAATTAGGGCTAAACTTTCCTTTTTCACTAGGTAAAGCATTCACATTTTGTTGATTCTAGTATAAAAATAAATCACCAACTAAAAATGTTTGTTCAATTACCTTATGATTATTTTGCTTCTATAGAGATTTATGATAAGCTTTTATATGTTCTAATGCATTTATTCATTGTTCATCCAATATTTCTAACTCTTGTAAACATTGTTCTCAAAAAGTATCTTTTTTAATTATCCCATAAAATGAAATACACAAAGAAGATATTTCTAATTCCAAAGGCATAATAGTGTCAGTACCATAAACAAGATTGTAAGAAGAGTACCCATGGCAGTATGAACACTTGTCCTATAAGCCCATAAAGCATATGTCAATTGAGTATGCCAATCTTTTGCATGCTTGTTGACTATTTTTTTAAAATTTTCTCAATGATTTTACTTGATGCTCCAGCTTGATCATTAGATTGAGGATAATAAGGAGTTGAAAATTTATGTTGAATTTGATATTTCTCCAAAAAAATTGTGACTTCTTTGTTTGTGAAAGAAGTATCGTTATCTGAAACTATCACTAAAGGTATACCAAATCTTGTTATGATATTATTAAGGATGAAATCACAAATAACATTTGTAGTTATTGAATGAAGAGGAATAACTTCAACCCACTTCATAAAATAATCTATAGTAGTTAGAATGTAAGTATGTCCTTGAGAAGAAGGTGGTGGGATTTTTCTAATAAGATCAAAACCCTAAATACTAAAAGGCCATGGAGAAACTTGATTAAGAAGCTCACGAGCAATAGCTTGAATCAAATTACTATGTTGTTGACATTGAGGACATTTCTTAACAAACATAAAAGAATCTTGCTCCATCATTTGCCAATAATATCCCATTTTAAGTAATTTATTAACTAGACATTTTCCACCAAAATACCCTCCACAAGAACCAAAATGACCTTCTCCCAAAGATACCAAAATTTTAGTTGTATTGAGACATCTTAATAAGAATCCTTCGTAAAAGCATTTCTAAAGCTAATCTCCTAAAATGATGTAACGTGTTGCAAGCTTCCTAATATGATTATGCATGTTTCTTGTTGCTAATTTAGGAAAAGTACTATCTTTCAAAAAATGAAAAATGTAAGAATACCATTCATCCAAATGCAAGTTTAAAAAAATAGAGGTAATCTTTTTAGAAATTATAGGGTTTTCAAGAGTTTGTATAGTAAATTGAAAGTTCTTCACATTATTTTCAAGACACGCCAAAGAAGCTCCGCTTGCCATGGTGTCTGCATGTCAATTTGTGAAAGCACATCAAGAGCCAAATCTCTATATTGTGTCATTTTATCATTCTTAGTTTGATAACCTCCCTTAATTTGTTCAACAATCAATTGAAAATCTCCATAAATTTGCAAATTTTTGATGTTAAGGGATAAAGCTTCTCATAAACCAGTTATAGGAGCTTCATACTCCACAATGTTATTAGTACAAGGAAAGGTCAATTTGTATGATAAAGGTATTGGTTTATTCATAGGAGGAATTAAGATAATACCAACACCAGATCCTATCTTACATTTAGATCCATCAAAATACAATTCTCAAATATCATCTTATTGAATAGTGAGAATATTGTCATCAGGAAATTCCATTGAAGTAGAATACATTTCTGAATGAGGACAAGGAGCTTCTGCTAAATAATCCATCAAAGTGTGTCCCTTAATAGATTTTTGAGAAATGAAATTAAGATCAAATTCTATAAGTAACATCACCCACTTTTCCAAATGGCCAGAGAGATTAGTTTGTGAGAAAAGATGTTTCAAAGGATCGAACTTAACAATCACATTGACTTCAGCATTTATAAGATAATGCTTGAGTTTGTGACATGCATAAACTACAGCGAGACATTTTCTTTCTAAATCTGTGTATCTTGTTTCATAATTAAGAAAAGTTTGACTAATGTAATACACAGGTCTTTCCTTACTATCATCATCATTTTGAGCTAATAAGGCACTCACGGCCTTTGAAGTCACTGAATTATATAAGTGAAATGGCTTATCAAATTTGGTTGGTTGCAAGATAGGAGGATTTGTAAGATACTCCTTAAATTTCTCAAAAGTTTGTTTACATTCATCATTCCAAGAGAAAATGGTATCCTTTCTAAGCAAAAAAGTAAAAGGATTTGTTTAATCAGCTAACTTAGAAACAAAATGAAAAATAGCTTGTATCTTTCCTTGTAAATTGCGTAACTGAGAAATAGTCTTAGGAGGAGGCATATTAATAATAGCATCAATTTTTTAAGTATCAACTTCTATGCCTCGCTTAGAGATCATAAATCCTAATAATTTACTAGAATCAACTCCAAAAACACATTTCTTAGGATTCAATCTCAGGTTGTAACTTCTAATCCATTCAAATATTTGTCGTAAAATAGTAACATGAGCTTCTCTTTGTATAGAATTTTCTAAAATATCATCCACATAGTCTTCAAGAATCTAATGGATGTAATCATGAAAAATCAAAGTCATACTGCATTGATAAGTTTCTCCTACATTCTTTAATCCAAAAGGCATCATGACCCAACAAAAATGTTCCCAAGATGTTATAAATTCTATTTTAAATTGATCTTTAGGAGGAATAAATATTTGATTATATCCATAAAAACTATCCATAAAAGATAGAAAAGAATAACCCATTGTTGAATCCACAATCATATCAATATTGGGTAATGAGAAATCATCCTTTAATGATGCCAAGTTTAGATCTCTAAAATCAATACACATCCTTATCTTATTTCCTCCTTTTGAAATAGGTACAATGTTTGAAATCCAATTGGACTAGTCAATAGAATGGATAAATCTAGAATCTAATAACTTTTCAATTTTGCTTTTGATTAATAAAGTAATTTGTGGATTAATCTTTCGAATTTTCTTCTTCACAGGTTTCACATTTGGTTTTAAAACAATATTATGAGTAACAATCTTAGAATCAATACCCAGCATATTTGAATATGTCCAAGAAAAAAATGTCCTTAAATTCTAATAAAAGGGAACTCAATCAATCATGTTCATCCTGATTCAAACATTTCCCAATTTTTATTGTCTTCTCAGGATTATTCTCATCGATTTGTATATTAATAGTCTTAGTTATTAATAAATCACTTAGTATCAAAGAATCCATCAGTAAAGAAAGGATATCCTTATTATCATGTTCTCCAAAATAAGCATCTATATTTAAACAATAGGGCTTTCGTCGTTTGTGATGGAACTTAGGTAAATCATCATAAATCCCAAAAAATTCCATTAAACTTTCATCTTCAAGAAAAATATCCAAAGTAGGTGCTTGATTTATGTCAATAAGCAATGGGTTAACCAATTTCAACTGACCACCACATATATGATTAACATTAAGAGGAAATTTTGATGGTTGTTTATATGGATTAAATCCTAATCCATATGCATGATCATAAATTTCATTATCCAAAGGTACTTGTATACCTTGCTCATATTTACCACATCCTTTTCCATTAAATCTTGATTTCTTAAGCAAATGATGACCATAACCATGCCAATCATCCATTTTAGATGGAGTCCAAGAAGTAGCATAGGTCACAATATTACAACAATCAGGTTTTATTGTTCAATTGTTTCATTGACTTAGGCAGCAATGAAATTCTTTTTAATTCCTCAGAAAGCGGAGAAGGAATAAAAATATGTTTCTCAAATTCAATTTGCTGCTTCATGAATTCCAAATCAAAGACCTTATATTCTCCAATGAAAGTAAGATTAAAATTCAACTCCCTCCAATCATCCTCAATTAAAGAAGAATATGAATTTTTTAGTTGTTGAATCTCGGGTTGTTTTATCGCAATTTGTTGTATCTTAGGTTATTTTTCAATCTCTTTACTTGGTTGAAGAGGCTCAAAGATTTTAGCATATTTTGTATCTAAGAAAGGATTTGGCGCATCATCTTCATGTAATGTAAATATTAAGTTGTTATAAATAAACCAAACCTTACGATGAAGAGTAGAAAGAACTGCATGCATATTATGTAACCAAGGTCTTCCTAAAAGAAGATTATAATTGAGAGGTCCAAGCATAACATGAATAGGTGTATTCAGAATAATTGAACCAATTTTAATAGGTAAAGTAATAATGCCCAAAGTTCTCTTCACAATAGTATCAAATCCACATATAGGAATATTATCAGGTTGAATAGTAGTAAGATCAGCCTTAATTGCTTTAAGCATTTCCATGCTACAAATATTAAGTCTAGATCCATTATCAATTAATGTTCTTTGAATAATATTCTGATTAATAGAAATAGAAACCATAAGATCATCATATTGATTCTGCACCTCAAGTGAAGGTAAATCATTTTTAGAAACCACAATAGGAGGTACAGAAGGCATAGCATGCATGTAATCCAAAATAGAATAAATGTTGTCTTGATTAGGAGGTGAAGAAAGAAAATTCGATAAAGCTTTTTGCAATGCCTCATAATATGTTGGAGAAGTTTGAAGTAACTCCCATATAGATATTTTAGCAGGAGTAGCACATAATTGATCAACTAAGTTATACTCCTTAAAGGTAGAAGAAAACTTTGGAGCTTGAGGAAGAATAAGCTGAGAAGGTAGTAAAGATACTGGAATAGTGGGCTGAGGGTTATTCCATGTGCGATAAGCATGTAAAACAAAATTAGAGTTATCAAAGAAATCCAAAAGATTTCTAGGTTTACACTTAATTTTTATTTGAAGACATCCTTTAACCGTCATCAAAGGTGTAGGATATATCATCTTATGTTTATCAATATTGCATATAGTGGAACATGAAGGTAACCATGTACACACCCTATGGTAAAGGTCAATTGGAGAGGTTGTGGAGGAGAGTGAAATAGGAATAGGATCAATGGAGATCTTATCCAAACCATTTTCAATCTCACTTCCATGTACCTCATTAGTGAATCTATCCTCTTTTACAATAAAAACTTCATCAAAGTATTCCAAACAAGAATCATACATATTAAAATATGCTAAGCATGAAAATATAAATTTTTTTGTATTTTTAAAGAAATTTTGCAATTTTTTTGTATTTTTGAAACATATAAATAAATAAAACTAATTAGCATGCAAGATCTAACACAAGATGCAAATCTAATGCCAAAAAAAAGAGTTGTCTAGCACGGGTTCACCAAAATGAATAGAAAGAAAATGGATCTTTAGCAATGTGTAGGACATTCACCACTATTCATTTATTTGATTCACCACTATTCATTTATTTGTTTTAGAGTTGATATGAAATAAGTAATAGAAATGCTTGAAATTCGACAAGATAAGATACATACCTCGAAATAGAACAAATATGAAAATACCAATTTTTTGATGCATATGCACAATTTCTGGTAAATCTGCAATCCATTCTACACTGGAAATGTCAAAATGGAAAAAAACAAGAAATATTTTGTCTTTTTGAAGGGAGGTCAACCTTGACCCTGTTAGCAGGGTACAATTGTGCCCCAAAAATTCAACCTTGACCTTTTCTACTTTGATGAAAATTTTGTTCACATATCTCAGAAGTTTTCCAAAAAGGACATCCAAATCTGCACTCTAATCTTCAAAACAACACCTGCATATATCTGAAAATAGGGTTTTGCCTTAGTCAAACCCCTATTTTGGTGATTTCCACCTCTATGAATAGCCAAATATAATAGAATGTGTGTTATTGAATGTCTAATGCCAAGATCTAATCTACTAGATTGAAACCCTAGCATGAAATTATATGTATGAGAAAGAAATGCATAGACTTGAATAAGATAAGAAAGCATACCAAGCCTCAAAGGCTAAAGTACTCCTACCAAATTCATAATCCATAATTGCTACCCCATGATTGTATCTTTGAATGTTTGAATATCGATAATGGTAGATCAAGGAAGATTAGATCTCTCTTGCTCCAAATAAATGTTCACAATGGTATAAAAATGCTTGATATCCACAATAGCTTGATCTTCTATATCATTCTCTTGAAATTTTGCATCTTCATAGCATCATCTCTTGATTTTGCTTGTCCTTCTAGTTATTGCCTTTGTGTTCTCTAGTTGTAGAAAGATGCAAATGAGAGTCTTTATATAGAGGCTTCAAGGTGAGAATCCTAAAGTAATGTGAGGACTCATAATTCAAATGTTTCCTCAAATTATGGTCCAATCATAGTAACCAACTAAGGAGGGAAAATAATTAAATTAATCTCAAATTAACCCCTTTCGTATTCGAATCTAAAAGCCTGACACTAATTTTGGAGCCCTCCGAGACCAAAAATGAAAAAGGGGATCAAAATCCTAAAGAGTTCAAGGATGACCTTGACCCTGACCTAGGTCAAGGTTGACCTTGACCTTGCTCTAGGTTAGGGTCGACTTGGTTGACCTTTCCCTAGGACAAGGTTGACCTAGGAATCATCATCATGCAGAGTAGAAAAAGGGGGATTCCAAGGATGCTTGAAAACCTAGAAATGATGTCAAAACAAGATTAAATGTCTAAAATAGACAACAAGTCCTATAAAAAATATGATAAATGATAGGAGGACCTATTTCTAAGTCCTACCCAGAAAATAGAGCTATTGAGGAGGGAAATTAAGGAGAATCTTTGAGATCATAACCCTAATTTCACCTAGAATAAAGGAATCGAATGCAAAATACATTGTTAATGCTAATCTATTATGGTAAATGTACCACGAGAGGGTGCTAAACCTACAACAATGGAAGTGCTTCCATTTTAAGATGATACATCCACATTGCAGAGAAAGGAAGAGGAATTGCAAATTCAAGAGTGTTGCAAGTTTGGAGCCACAACCAATGCCTACTGAATTCAAAGCTATTGATGAAAATGGAGAGGTGCTCTATGTTTCTCAATAGAGACCATTGTCCCAAAGACCAGGTATGCCACAAAATCCTCTACAAAATTATGTAACAATAGTGAATGGAAAAATTACCAGAACATAGGTCCTCAAGGTTTTAGTGGGAGTAACAATAGGCAACAACCTTAACAAGGTTGGTAGCAACCTTGACAATGGTCTAACCAACCCAATCAGTAGGCCTTAATGCCATCACCTCAATAGTTGGCTATAATGCCTCATCCTATAGTCAATAATAATCTACCTAAGAAAACCCAGTTTTCAGCTCAGCCTAGTCCTAATCCTAATAATAGCGAGCCACCAGCTCAGCAATAAAGTTATGTTATCTCTTTAAATGATATCCATTTAAGGTCGGGAACCACTCTCACTTCACCTTAAGGTCCTATAATCATAGAGGTTAAAGATTCTCCTATTGAAAAGTCGGATGTGCCCACTCCACAACCTTCTCCTGTAGCAAAAGATCCCCCATTTCCTTAAAGGCTAGTAGACCCAATTGTGCCTATAGAAAACCAAGTTGTAAAAAATTTTCTCAATTAGCTGAAGCATATGACTGTGAAAATATCATTACTAGATGTTATTGAAGAAGTTCCTATTTGCACTAAAGTCAGTAAAGAATCTTGCATAAAACAGCTAGGGAAAATGAGGAAAGATCCTAAAACTATTCATGTCTTAGGATAATTGTTTGACCTTATGTTAGAAAAGTTGATAGTACACCTAAATATTTTGACCCTGGGAATCCTGTAGTTACTGTCACTATTCATGGAATTCAAGTACAAAATGCCTTGGTTGATTTAGGAGCATCTATCAATGTAAGGACAAAGGAAGTCTCATCTCATTTGCATATTATTGTCCTTAGAGAAATGGCAACCATTTTACAACTTACTAATAGTTCCACTATTAAACCAGAGAGGATGGTATAGGATATTATAGTTTTACTAAACTCTTGAAAATACCATGTAGACTTTGTTATCCTTTCCCCAAAAGCCGATATGGGTGGGTATCCTGTCATCCTTAGGAGACCATGGTTAGCTATAGCAGATGTTTACATAGCTTGTAGGTCTGGAAAGATGATAATATTTAAGGGGATGCATACTAAGAACTTGACCTTATACTCTCCTGCTCAGCCCTTATTACAAGATGACCAAGTAGTTTAGCCTAATTTAGGAGATGATGAGCCAGAAATCAATTCACTCCATCACCTTATGATGATAAATAGAGATTGATTTGCAGTCCCTCAAGAAGATGATGATGATATCTCATCCATTGCCACAAATGAATATGGAGTAGATTCCCAATTCTGTTCACAATAGGATTGTACCTTGGAAACTATTTTGCCACCTCTGAATGCACCTCAATACTCAGCATCCTCCCAATTCCTTCATTCAATGCTACCCCATGAGATGCATTCTCCTCTAATTTCTTAAATATCCATGATGGAAAAAGTAATTAGGAAAAAGGTTAGCCCAAGGAAAGAACTAAATGTTAGTAGTGCTTTATCACCTTCACATGAGAAAGGTATACTAAAGTTGTTGCAAGACAATCAACAAGAATTTGCTTAGGATTATATAGATATGAAGGGATTGGATCCTAAGATTTGTACTCATAGGATTTACATTAGCCCAAAATATAAGCCTATGAGACAAGCTCAAAGGAGAGTTAATCATGTCTTAAGAGACATAGTTAAGAATCAGTTGTACAAATTGTTAAATGTTCATTTTATCTACCCAATCTCTAACAGTCAATGGGTTTCACCTTTAGTCATAGTGCCAAACAAAGGGAAAAAATGGAGAGTTCATGTAGATTATAGAGAATTGGGTTTAACCACTAAGAAAGACCATTTTCCATTGCCATTTATAGATCAAGTTCTTGATAAGTTAGCTGGCAAAAGGTATTTCTCTTTCCTAGATAGTTTTAGTGGCTATAATCAATCCACATAGCTCTAGAGGACCAAGAGAAAACTACCTTTACATGCCCATGGAGAACCTTTGCATACTCATTCTTACCTTTCAGCTTGTGTAATGCACCAACTACATTCCAAAGAGTTGTTATCAGTATTTTTCTACCATCTCTGTTGGATGTATGGAAATATATATGGATGATTTCTCTACCTATGAGACCACTTTTGAAGAAGCTAAAATCAATTTGGAGAAGGTTTTTAAAGGATGCGAAGACTACAATATTTCTCTAAATAGTGAGAAATTTTTCATGATGATGGAGGAAGGTATTTTATTGGGTCTTTTCATTTCATCACAAGGCATTTAGGTAGATCCAAAAAAAATTGAGGTAATCAGCACTTTGCCTACTCTTGAAAAGAAAAAGCATGTGATAAGCTTTCTTGGACATGCTAGTTATTATAGATGACTTATCAAGGATTTTAGTCAAATTGCAACAATTGTCTACAACTTATTGAAAAATGATTATGAATTCTCTTGGGATTCCAATTGTGATAACTCTTTCCTACAGCTTAAGGAGGTTCTAACAAAAGCACTAGTATTGAGAGGTTCCAATTGGGGTTTGTCATTTCATATTCACACATATGCATCTAACTATGTCATAGGAGCAGTGTTAGGCCAGAAAGAAGGAGTGGTAGAGTGTGTCATTTATGATGCAAGGGCATTGCCGGATTCAATGAATTTCAAAGATCTAGCCAAAAGAATGGTTATTTTAATAATAGGTTGGTATAAATCTTAGTTTTATATAGTTATTCTAATAATGTCATGGTTGGGTTGAGTCCAGATTTTAAATGGTTCTTTTAATAATTCAATAGTTGGGTAGAAGTATTTTACTTTAATAAATAAATGGGCTATTAGTATGTTAAAGAGTTAGTTATTATGTTAGAGAGTCGGTTACCAGGTGGAACTCATTTGCTGAAAGTTCTTTATATATGTAATGACAAACCCGATACGAGGGGAGTAGTAGATTTGAATGGGAATATCAATAACGAAAAGAAAAGATGTAAGGGGAAATTTGCAGGATGATATGAAGAATTGATTTTCTATTTATATCTTTTCGTTTCTTCTATTCTATTTGTAATTCTCTGTTATTGATTTCCTGAATGATTAAAGAATAAGTTATATTGGAAATCTTTATTATTGCAATTCAATTTGGAATGTCTCTATCTTATTGAAATTACATTAGCTTTTTGGTAACAGTTTCCATGGAGGAAAATTTTGTTAGTTTATTAATGAAATCTATTTTGTGAAATTCTGAGAACAGTTTTACTATGGTAACGAAGATGATTCCAAATTGCGTATTCATCATTAACGGAGTTTGAATTTTGTATGTGACAGAGGATACTAAAAATCATTTCTTGTATATGTGTTGGAACAGTCTAGAGAACCATTATACAAGTCTATGCTGTTATCGATTTTATTGAAAAAAGATTTATGTGTATTGAATCGGGTTTATTAACAGTCTTATGTTCACACAATGTTGAATTATTTAAATGTTTGATGTTTGGTTCTGTATCAGTTTCAAGACAATGAAAGAATTGTAACAGCCAAGGTTTAATTCAGTTATTGATTTGGAAAGGATTGGTTCTTGTTTTGAACGAATCTTGAACTTCATACTAATTTCGATTCTTCAAACAGTTAGTGAAGTTGTTACAAAAGTTGATATCAGTGTTTGATATCAGTTTCGAAAGAGGTTTGAGACCTTATATGAATTGGCTCTTGGTTTCAGCCAGATGTCATTAAAGTTTAATATTTTAGTTGGTCCTTATTTTGACTTCCAATAAACAATCTCAATTTTGGTTATTGTTCAATTTTTGTGTGAATTGAAGAGTGAGTCTACTCATGAATTGTTTACCTATGTTGAAAGAGGACAAGCCGATAGTTTTAAATACATAGAATTAGCATACAATGGTAGTTGAATAAAGATACAGATTTCTTCTATGTAAAGAAAATTTGGATTCAGAATTGTGAGTTTGGTATGCAGGCTTTAGAAAGATTATAAAAGATATGCAGATTTGGATTCTTGATTGATTCCCCTTTGCATCAATTTATTTCATCAGTAGAAATCAAAAAGGAGCATAATTTAATTATATTGTGACAGAAAAGGAATTGCTTGCAGTTATTCATATGCTAAATAAGTTCAAACATCATATTACTAGTTATGAGATATTTATCCATACTGGTCATTCAACTACTAAATACTTGATAAATAAACCTTCTATATTAGGTACACTGGCCAGATGGTTGTTTCTTATGCAAGAGTTTGATATCACCATTATGGACATACATGGAAAAGCCAATGTAGTAGCTGACTTTGTTGGGACTATTCAACCTACTTCACAAGGTAAATCTTCTATTCTTGTTTGTATTGATTATGTCACCAAGTGGGAAAAAGCCAAGCCTATGAAACACCTTAGGGATAACAATCTTGCTAAATTTTTATATGAATCCATTTCCTTAATATTTGGTGTCCCTAGAGAATTGGTATCTGACCAAGGTGCTCAATTCACTTCAAATCTTATAACTGCCTTGATGGAGGAATATAAAATTAGGTATGGCAAATCTTCTCCCTACCATCCATAAGCCAATGGCCAAGTAGAGGTAACTAATTAGGAGCTTGAAGAAATCCTTACCAAAATAGTGTTAGTTCATTAAAAGGATTGGGAAACCAAAAAACTTCCTAAAGCACTATGGGCTTATAGGACTACATGGAAAACTACCACTCGCTTCACACCTTTTCAGCTTGTCTATGGTAAGTCAGCTATGATTCCTATGGAATCTGAACACAATACTTTAAGGACAACATTGTAATTAGATTTCGATCTTACTACTACCCAATGAGAGTGAATTTTGACTCTGAATCGACTAGATGAATGGAGGAAATTTGCCTTGCATAATACAAAGGTGGTGCAACAACAAACGAAACCTTTATGATTCCAAATATCAACATACTCCTAGGAAATTTCAAACTAGGTGGTTGGGACCTTATGAAATAGTTATTGTTTTTCCCAATGGTGTCGTTCAATTGTCAACTGTATATCTTATGCATTTTAAATTGCTAGTAAATGGACAAAGGCTTAAGTTGTATCATAGGCCTCAAAGAAAAGAGGATTTCTTATAGTAGTTTCAATTTGAAGCTAAAGAAGGGCCTCCTATAGCATCTAGACTTGAGCCTTCTGCTCATTTTAGGTCTTCTCTTTAGTGTTCAAATCATTTCATAATAAATACTTTCTTTATGAAAGTATCTTATTCATAATAAATTCCATATTTCCACCTCATCATTCCTTCTCTTTCCACCTTTCCACCACATCATTCTCCACCAACAGATGACAACTTGTTGCTACCATCGACACTTTTCCTGATTCGTACATACTATCCATGGTATATATTTCATTATTTGTTTTTTATATCCGATTACACTCTTGTCACATGTGCAATTGTGAGACCAATTGCTCAACTGAGTTGGGGGGAGAGATATTATTCATTTTGTTTTATGTAATTATAATTATTGTATATGTTATTCTTTCACATCCAAATTTGCACTTTCACAAACATTTGCTAAATCTTCGCAAAATCTTGCCAAATTTCCACTTGTGCATATGATGTGACAACTTTGAAGGCATTAGTTATTTCACACATTATTTGCTAAGGTGGCTGGTATGAGAAGTTTGAAGAGATAATTATAAGGAATTAACCTGTGATATGTTGAAGATTTGCAATTATGTTTCCATAAGGGCTTAACTCCAAGAACCTTTTTATTTCTCCTATGACTATTGCCTTTGTCGACTCTATGTTTTGAATTTCTCTTCTACAATTCCTTGTTGTGACCTTGAATTTTGTCTTGTATTGTGAATTTCTTTGTTTTCTATGTCTTGGTACTCTAAGAAGATGGGAGGAGGTTTAGTTCAGCACGAACCTACAATCCATAATGTCTTTTAAAGTGACCAAGCATGTAGGCCATATTTTCAAGCCAAGAGTTGACTTAACTACAGTCAGAAGCTTACCAGTTAAGATGATGAAGTGGCTTCTTAGTTTTATAGAATATTTAGTGATGGTGTAGCAATGGTTAAGGGGTTGAGGGTGTCATTCACTTAGGGAATTATGGAAGAAGTCTTGGGGTTGCCATAGGAAGGGGAAGGATTTTCAAAAAAAATTGATCCCACAACTACTAGAGCTCAGTTTACATTACATACAAACCCACCATTGGAAGTTGACAGGAAACAAGGTACGAACAGATTGGCATTCCTAGACCCTTAAAAGGATTGTGTTGTCTATATTATAAAATATTTTACTTGTGAAGGTTGGAAAACATATTTGCATTCTATTCATGTCAAGTTTTTAAGTTGCTTATGCCATGACAACCAGACGGTGAATATTCCCAACTTTCTATTCCATATTTTAAAGAAGAGGGCTTCACTTATGCATGGAAGTAAGCTCAACAAAGTTTCTCACCGTTGTCTATTTAAGCTAATAAAGGAAAAGGAATTAAGAGAACAAACAGATATGTCATAGGAAATTTTTCTTTTAGGATAATTTAAAAACCAAACCCATAGAAAAGATATTATGTTACTCACAATAGGACAAAGAGCCCCCAAAATATAGGCTAGCAATGTCCCATAGCTAGGAGCAACATAATAGGGATGTGGATGCATCAAATAAAATGATCTTGAAAAATAAATCATTTAACATTACAAGTCATATGAAATATAACACAAGCAATGAATTGAAAAGAAGGATAAAGCATAGATAAATAAGATCTCTTAAGTGTTATTAGATGAAAAGTAAAGAGAAACATTCAATATGAATATACTCGTCGAATAAAGGTTCTTGATGCACATGGTCAAGAATGGAGAATGTTGGTATGAAATATAGGGGTTCCCAATCTTTAAGAGTTGAGAAACTACTCATAGGGTCAATGTGAGTAGGATGCTTAGGATCTAAATTTGAATTGGTGAAAATAAGTCATAAGAATCATCTTTTTCAACAAGACCTAGATTGTAGTAAGATATGTTGAGAGAAAGAGAATCAAATATGTGGTCTCTATTTCTTAGGTACGCTTAGTAGGAGGATAGATAAAACTCATAAAGGCCACATGTATCAAAGGTATATCAATTAAACACATGGAAAGAGGTTGATCATGTGAATATGTCTCATGAGGAAAGTAATGATCCATGTCCTTATCTAAGGGTTCATCCCAAATAGGAGAATCATCCAAGGAGGGAGTAAAACAGACATTAGAAGAGGAATTTTCACTAGAAAGAGAGAGGTCAATATTTCTATCCAAGGGCTCATCCCAAATAGTAACACTATCAAGGTTAGGAACATCAATAAAGGTTGATCAATATCATCTTTACAAATATGATCCTTAATAAAAGAACATATTGAAGCATCATCATATGTATAAAATGAATTGGCTGTAAGATCATGAAGGTAATTTGAAAATAAAGATAACTACCCCTTTGAAAGGAAATGTAATATAAAAATTAACTAGATTCAAAAAAAGCATTGTATTTTCAAAATGCAAGTATATGAAATGCAATCTATATGAAACAATGTAAAAGGAGATCTAAATACCACCAATGCAAGCAATAGTAGGTCTAGATACACCAAAATCTAACATACAAAGAGAGATAATGAAAATTAGACTAGCTATGACCCAAAGGAAGAAGGTTTTAATAATAAATTTGAATTATAAAGGGGAATACAATACAAGGAAAAGTATTCTTTGGCCCTTGGTAGGATATTGTGAATGTGAAATTGAACTAATTGCTTAAATAATTTAAATCTAGATGCTATGTGAACACAATTAACACAATTAAGATATAGATCTAGGGTAAAGATATGAAAGGAAATAAAATATAAAAGACTCACCTTAAAATGCATAGAGGAAGATATATTTTAGCTCCAAAACTCACAATTCTAAACTATTTTTTAATATCTATTCACGAATATCAGAATAAAATGACTTAAGGAACAAAATCCAAAATTATCCCAAAAAAATGGAGACTAAAGGACTAGGTCAACTTGGGAAGATGTATTACAACAAAGTTGACATAGTTCAATGATCTAAAATTAAGTTCTCCAGAAAGCTCCCAAAAAGTAGGTTCTAGATCTCCAAACCTTTCGCTAATATCTTACTACTCAACATGAAATGAAGAGTTTTATTGTTGGGGTTTGATGAGGTTTTACCTTGGTCAAGCCCTAGGTTAAGAAATTAAACATAAATTAAAATGTAAATAATAAGGGAAACGCTTGCATGTAGTAGATCTGAATAATATCAAGTGAAAGATACAATTACCTTTAAAGATGTAATTGCCTTTGACATGTCATCAAGTATGTAAAATATCCTTGAATCAAAGAAACCATAAAGAAATCAAAGAAGACAAAACCTCATGTATGGAAATGTATGTGATATGTCATGGATGAAGATTGTGGATGGATTGGAATGAGGGGTCTTCTCCTTAGAGCCAAACTCCACTACCACCTTGAATGAAGAAGCGACTTGAATGCTTGAAGATGCTTTCTTGAATAAGAATGCCTTGAATACTTTCTTATGAAGATGAGATAACTTGAGAATGATATACAAATATGAAACCCCCAATTCTCCTTTTATATTAGTTTTTTCAGGTGGGAAAACAACTCAAGCCGACAGGGGAAGTAATTAAACTAATTGACAAACTCGAGAACTTTTGGGCCTCGAACCCCAAAATCATCAGGGACTAGGTCAACTTGGATCAACCTAGTCCTAGTTGAGAGGTTAGAAATTCCATAGAAAGTGTTAGGAGTTGGTGCAAGTGAAACTAGAAGATAGTGAACTGAATAGGAGATATGGTCAAAAGGTGCCAAAATGATGCCTAGAAGACCATATCAGAAAGAAAGAGATGACAAAGAAGAGTTAAATGGAAGATGAGAGGAGAAAAAAAGACTGAAACCAAACTAAGGAGGGCTAAAAGGTATCAAAATGAAGTGCATCCATTTTAAGATAGTACAATATATATATATAACGATTTTGGGATTATTTGATCAGGTTTAATCATGGAAACCATGATCAAGCTTTGTGAGCCATCAAATCAAACTGCCTTTGATGGGCATGTAACATGTACCATTATCAAAGACATGTTTCTATAAACCAATATTCTTGTTACAAGGGTGGTTTATTGAATATTTGGTAAAGAGATCATCTTTAATGTAGATACATAAATAGTTCCTACTGATATCACCTCTATGTTTGTAGCTATGTTTCATTAAGTAAAAGCTGAAAAGTTTGGTATTGAACTTCCATATAAAAGACTTTTCAAGAATACAGTTTTTTAGGTGATCTTGAAAAGGTTTTGATTGATATTAGTGAAAATTGTATGATTCATAGGCCATGCAATTACGATATTAACATGTTGGGAAGAAATAATGTTCATCTCTTTACCATTGTATATACTAAATATTATAAGATATTCAACAAATGCAAATCTATCATCAAAAGAAATGTGAACTTCCTAATGTATTTTCTTCATGTCAAATACCCTCCTAGGTATGATTGGATAGATTGGATTATGAAGGAGGATCAAGTTGACAAATGGGAAGACACCTAAAATATCAACCTTGAAAATATTAAGCCAAATAATCCTTATGATGAATTGTATACAAAATAAGCTAATTAATTAATTTCTTTATATTTTGTTGCTAGCTTCACTTTTCTAACAACTTGATCTTAGTCTAATTCAAGTCGTAGGAAATAAACAAGGATATCTAAAAAGCAAGGCTATAATATGGAAATCAAAGTCATGAGTCAAAAGATTAAATCATCACAGGAATTTTTGCAAAGGCTATACTAAGGACTATTCACTTTAGAGCTTTAGTGTCAAAAAAGATGGATTTCTAATATATATTTCTAGGGCCTCGTGGCTCTTTATCTATCAAAATAAATAGATAAACTTAACAAAATTTAATGAACTTAATTTATCAAGTTAAAATCTTATCTAAATCCCCACTTAATATGATATAAATTTAATCTACTTAATTTATTAAGTTAAAATCATTATTAAATTTTAAATTTAGTGTAATTTAAATTTAATAACATAAAGTAAATTAAAAATCTTAATTAAATTTAAATTACATTAAACGTTAACTTGAAATAAACGAAGTTCACTATATTTAAAATTTTAAACAAATTTAAATTTTTTAAAAAATTAAATTTTCTGTAAAATTTAAATCATTTAAAGTTTTAAACTTCATAAATTAAAACTCCCACAATATTTAAAATAAAAACTTGTTTTTCATCATTTCTAATATAATATTTGTTTAGGGGAAAATGGAAGTGCTTCAACAAGAAGTAGGCCTCCAATTTTCATACTAAAGTATTCAAAATGTATGTGTAGTTAAAGGGAAAATCTCCAAATAGTATTCCCTTTTTAGTGCAAGTTAGATAAGCAAGGCCCAAAAGGAAGGGATAACGATACTGAATTTGAACTATGAAAAGGAATACAATGTAAGGAAATACTCTCTTTGGCCCATGTGTGATAATGTGTACACAAAATTAGACAAATTAATTAAGTAATGTAAATTTGGATATCAAGTGTATACAATTAGTCCAATTAAGATACATAATTATACTAATTTTATAAATAGAAATGAAAGATAGAAGACTCACAGTTAGTTGTGTTTTAGCTCTAAAAGTGGGATCAACATATGTAATTAAAAATTTGACAGTAGACCCCTAGTTAGAATGAAAAACCACAAAAAAAAAAAAACCATGAAATGATTTTCTAGTCGAGGAGCAGAGAACAAGTCAATTTGGTGATAATTGTTCCAAAATGATTTCTGTGATATCACCATATTCTCGGGGCACTGTAACAAAGTTGACCCAAATTCATCAAAAAGATTTTGGAAAATTATTTTCAAATTATTTTAATCATAATTTTACTATTATAGTCTTGCACACATAAAACATAGGTTTTTGTTGTTGGGTGGATGAGGGCTTGCCTTGGTCAAGCCCTATATTGAGGTATCAACCTTAAATTGAGAAATTTAAATGTATGTAAATATAGGATATCTCTACAAGTTGCAATGGATCTAACATAACTACATCATGGAGTCTCGAATGTAAATGTGCATAAGTGAAGAAGATGATGAATGGTTTGATGTAGATCTCATCCCTTGATGGCAAACAATATGCTAGATCTTAAAGAGGAAATGCTCACAAAGCATTATGCAATGCTTAATGACAATGCATTTGCTTGAATGCCTTGATCTCAAAGTGTAAGTGTATCTTTCATGTATGTGAGATATGAAAAATGAAGTCCCCAAGTCTCCTTATATACTATTTTTTAGGTGGGAAAATAATACAAGCCGACTAGAGAGCGAGAGTTAACAATTTGGAAACCTAAGACTTTTTGGGCCTGAAGCCCCACAATCACCAAGAAGGAGGTCAATCTGGGTTGATCTCTTTTGGTCAAGGTTAACATGTGGTTGATTTATTCCTAGAGAGAGGAGAAGAAATGCCTTAGAAAGCTCAGGAGGAATATAGATGGATTCAGAAAAAGGTGGAAGAAAAATGGAGAAAGAAGGCATCGATTACATATTCATCCATGGTCCAAGAAGTCACTATGAAATAGGTGCTAAAAGGTCTTAAAACATGGGTGTGTCCATTTTAAGACAATACATTTAGCCCCTATTTTAGCGAGAGAACTAGTTTTCTCAAACTCACAATAAAGTAGATCAAAAGAAAATAGATGATCCTATCATGACTTGGGAGACAAAGAAATCATCAAGCCCACAAGAGACTTGAGTCTTTATCATATCCAAAATCACAATAAGAGAGATAACACTACAAAAAAGGGTGTAGTTACTTTCCCAGTAAGGTTTGTGTGCCTTATTGTGAACCATGCAAGGAGAACAAAAATAAAAGAGAAATAAGGGGAAAGTTTGTAAAAGAAATGGCATTGAAAGGTCTAGTAAGTGTGTGTGGCATGCTAGTCAACCCAATGAATATGAATTAAATGGTCTAGAAAGTGTGTGTGACATGCTAGTAAATCTATAGAAGGATCCAACTTCAAGGGAACCCCATGTCCCAAAAAAAAAAAAAAAAATGACCCAAACATAAGGATGTGTGTCTCCTTAAGGGATCAAAAACAAGATCAAGCTTCCCAAACTGTCAATAGTCTAAAGAAGGATCAAAAGCAAGGATTGGGCCTCACAAAATCTTAGTAGTTTAGAGAGATATCTAAATCAATCAAACCCTCAAGAACTATCAATAGTTCAAGGAAACTAATAGTGCACAACAAGAGATGAAGGAAGAGATGAAGTAAACAAAAATCATACCAAGTGCACAAGGCTAAAGTACTCTAAACCATACTCAAAATCCATATTTTCTACTCCATGACCAAAAGGATGATCAGAGTGTATGCCCCCATGTTAAATTGATTACAAACACCTTAACAAGAGAAGTGGCTTTTATGGAAGCATACATGCATCCACTAAGAATGTTTCCACTATGAGATGCCCCCAAAAGGAAGAACATATCAAGGGAAATGAATGCATATCATAAAGAGAGGACATGAAGGAATCTACTAACTTTGAGGTTAGTATGATCATATGATAATATGTAGTATTATTTCAAGTTTAAAATATCATCATTCTCCAAATGTAGAAGAATTGCAACACAATGGAGAAAAAAATACACAAAGGTTACAAAGAAGAAGAGTCTTTTTGGGACAATAACATGGAGACCAAAAAGAATCAGTGCTACCATATCATAAGTAACCAAGACGACTACACAAGATCATTGCTATGAACAATAGTACATGTACAACATGACATTTAACAACATATAGAGGAAGATATATACAAATAGAATAATATATTCAAAAGGTTTAATTACTCTATCCTCTTGTGCTAATGGAGCAACAAGGATCATATAAAGAAATATAAACAAAACATATAACAAAAATCACAATGTGAGGGAAAACACAATACAAGAACATAAAGACTACCATATTAAAGGAAGTTCACTTCAAGTGTTCTGTGTAAACCCCCCCCCCACCCCCCAGCGTCTCGGTCTAAAATTCTAGGGGAAGGATGGTAAGTCATGAGAGGCAAATCATAGCTAGATTTTGGTAGGATTAACCACAGACAGAAATTAAAATTACATGCAAATATAAATAATATTATAAAATAATAAATCACACAGAAGAGAACACAAGACACCAAGATTTAACGTGGTTCATCTAATCCCTAGGCTACATCCACCAACCAGCGAGTCCAATATTATTATGATCCAATGATTATAACTTGATTACAATATGTAATCCATTATAGCTCAATACTGCCACAAGAAGCAATTATCGTATCACACCTTATGAAAAAATCCCTAACCCTGAGCTATTTTCTACAAGACTTTTGTCACTTAAATTAGGGTTAGAGTAAGTCATCCAATAAAAAAATAGTAGTCAAAACCTTTTACAATATAAGGTCATTTTTGGCTCCTGCAGGGGCATTGTCGCTCAACCCCACCATGTATTGTGATAGGGAGCACACTTTGGGCACTACCCCTTGACCCCATCTTAGGGCCACTGCCCCCAAACCCCCATAGAAATAATCTGGTGAAAAAATTTGTTGAATAAACCTCTAAATTTGATTAGGCTTCACATCACAAAAATCTCCCATTTGGAGACTAATCAGACTCCACAATAATAATCTCCCACTTGGAGACTGATCATAGCACTGCCAAACTTATAGCTCCCACTAGAATATCAAACCACCCTAGACTTTGTTGTTCTTTTATCCTGTTCATTCTAGAAGACCAATTGAAGCTAAAGAGGAGTTCATCTTCTCCCTTGTTACTGCCTTGGTAGACATATCTACTAGATTGTCATATGTATGTATCTTGTCTAGCTTTAACTATTCATCATCTCAAACTGACTGAATGAAGTGGTACCACAACCATATGTGTTTTGTCTTTGAATGTAGAGCAGAATTATTTGCAAGATGAATGGCACTCTAACTATTTATAAACAAATAATTATCCCTCTGTGGGTGTCCCAATTCTTCCATGAAGAACTGAAGCCATATCATCTCCTTGGCTACCTTTACTGTGTTAGGATTAACCTCAGACAAAAATAATAGTTACATGCAAATATAACCAATATCAAAAATTAATAGATCACACATAAGAGAACACAAGACACCAAGATTTAATGTGGTTCACCCAATCCCTAGGCTACATCCACCAACAGCAAGTCCAATATTATTATTATCCAATTATTACAACCTGATTACAATCTATAATCCCTTATAACTCAATATCACCACAAGAACCAATTTTCACATCACACACTATGAAAATCCCTAACCCTAAGCCCTTTTTATACAATCTTTTTTTTCGCTTACAAAATTAGGGCTAGAATAATAGACAAAAAGTAGTCGACCCCTTTTACAATATAAGGGAATTTTTGGCTTTGGAGGAGCTGCCCCAAAAACCCCCAGAGGGGCATTGCCCCTCAACCCCACCCTATACTACAATAGGGAGCACACCTAGGGTGCTACCGCAAGACCCCACAGGGGCACTACCCCCAAACCCCCTATAGAAATAATCTAGAGGGAAATTGTGTCGAATATACCTCTAAGTCTGATTAGGCTCCACATCACAACAATCTCCCACTTGGAGACTAATCAAGCTCCACAACAATAACCTTCCACTTGGAAACTAATCATAGCACTACTAAACCTGTAGCTCCCACTAGAATATCAAACCACTCTGGACACTATTGTTCTTTTATTCTATTCAATCAAGAAGACCAATCGAAACTGAAAAGTAGTTTAACTCCTCCCTTGTCACTACCTTTGTAAACATATCCATTGGATTGTCATTTGTATGTATCTTTTCTAGCTTTAACTGTCCATCATCCAAAACTGACTGAATGAAATGGTACCACAATTGTATGTGTTTTGTATTTGAATGTAGAGCTGAATTCTTTGCAAGATAAATGACATTCTAACTATCTGTAGACAAATAATTATCCTTCTAAGGGTGTCCCAATTATTCCAAGAAGAACTAAAGCCAAATCATCTCCTTGACTACCTCTATAGCAGAAACATACTCTACCTCTATAGTGGATAAAGTGTTAACCTTCTGTAACCTAGAAATCCAACTCATGGCTGCCCCACCAATAATAAATACATAACCTGTAGTACTCTACCTAGTATCAATATCACCTACCAAATCTGAGTCAACATTCCCCTATAAATTAGTAGTATATCCCCCAAAATGTAAACACTTACTAGATATTCCTCTCAAATATCTAATATTCCATTTAACTGCATCCCAATGCTAAATTCATGGATGACTCATATACCTGCTAACAAATCCCACTACATGTGCAATATCTGGCCTTGTACATACCATTGCATACACCAAGCTTCCTAAAATTGAAGCATAAGGTACCTTGGACATCTTATCCTCCTCTTCTTGTGTCTTTGGACACATCTCATGACCAGGTAAAGGTGTGTTGACAGCTTTAGCATTCTCCATAGAGAAACATTGCAACACCTTCTCAATATAATCAACTTGAGATAATGTCAATTTCTTATCCTTCCTATCTTTGAAAATCTTCATACCTGCAAGGATTTTTTTTGTTGCTCCCATATCCTTCATAGAAAATGCATGTGCTAACTAGCATTTTAGCCCCTAAATTTGTTCCATGTTAGACCCAACTACAAGCATATCATCAACATATAAACATAAAATAATGTAGCTATAATCATCCAACCTCTTAAAATAAACATAATGATCTGAATGACACCTACTATATCCATGCTCATGCATAAACCTATCAAATTTAAGATACCGTTGCCGAGGTGCTTGCTTCAAGCCATATAAACTTTTTTCAATCTACACATAATTTCTCCTTACCTTTGACCTCAAATCCCTATAGTTGCACCATATATGTCTCTTCATCCAAATCACCATGAAGGAAGGTTGTTTTAATATCAAGTTGTTCCAAATGCAAATTTTTAGTAGCCACAATACTTAAAATAGTGTGAATAGAAGTCATTTTAACAACAGGAGAAAATGTCTCATCAAAATCAATGCCCTTTTCTGTGCAAATCTTTTTACAACTAACCTAGCTTTAAATGGTTTCCTACCTCCATCCTCTTCTTTCAACTTGTAAACCCATTTATTCTATAAAGCCTTTTTACCTACAAGCAACTTGCATAAATCCCATATCTTATTTTTTAGCAAAGAGACCATTTTTTCTTTCATTGCAGACTCCCATTGAGTCTTTGTATCCACCTACACAACTTCATCATAACATTCAAGTTCACCAACATCTCTAAGTAAAATAGAATACAAGGAAGGAGAAAATATTTTTGGAGGTCTACTTATCCTTCTTGACCATCTAACATTCACTGGGGTGTGTGGTATTTGTTATTGTGGTTATTGCAAATCATGAGGAATTATTGGAACATCGGCTTATGGAGTATCATCGAGCACTACATAATCATTTTCCTTCTTCTCATGTTGTTGCAATAGATCTTTGTACAACACTTTCTCATTGAATATGACATCCCTACTTACAATTTTATGATTTTCAAAACCCAAAGCCTATAACCAAATTCATTAATGTCATATCCAACAAATACACATTTCTTTGACTTAGCTTCTAGCTTGGTTCTATTTTCAGAATCAACATGTGCATTTGCTTCACAACCAAAGGTTCTGAGAAAAGAATATCTCACCTTATTACCAGTCCATGCTTCCTCTGGAATACCACAACCAAAAGGAGTAGAGGGACCTCTATTAATCAAATATATAGCAGTATTAATAGCCTTTACTCACATGTTTAAGGGTAACCTAGCATGCAACCTCATGCTTCTTGCATGCTCCATTATAGTCTTATTCGTGCATTCAACCACTCCATTTTCCTGTGGAGTCCTTGGAATAGTTTTTTGTCTATGAATACCATTAGTGGAGAAATAATCTTCAAATTCATGACTACAATACTCACCACCATTATCAAATCTGAGACATTTTAATTTCTTTCTAGTCTCATTTTCAACCAAGCCTTTCCATTTCTTAAAAGTTTGAAATACATCATATTTCCATCTAAGGAAATAAACCCATACTTTTCTAGTTGTGTCATCAATAAATGTAACATAATAATGAGAACCACCAAGGGAAGATACCTAAGTTGGTCCCCATACATCTATACGCATAAGCTCTAATTTCTCACTTTTATTTTCCTTCCTAATCTTCACAAAACTCACTCTCTTTTGGTTTTGATACACACAAATTTCACAAAAATTCATATTAGCACATTTTAGACCTGGTAAAAATTTCTTTGAATGAAGTACTTTCATACCTTTCTCACTCATGTGCCCAAGTATGTTGTGCCATAGAGTATCAGAATCTACAGCAACTATTTGTTCTCCTTGCTCAATTGCAACAATTGTTCTTGAACATTCATTTTTATCTAAAACAATCAAAGTAGAAGGAACAATATGACCTCTAAAAATATATAAGGTGCCTACTTTCACACCTTTTACTACTACAAGGGAACCTTTTGAAACCTTCCAATTGTTATCATTAAAAGTAACTACACGGCCCTCATCATTGAGTTACCCTACAGAAATTAAATTCCTACTCATCCTTGGAACATGTTTTACCTCGTGTAGTAGCCAATGATTCCCATTCTGCAACTTAATCTTAACTTTTCCCTTTCCAACAATCTAATAGGGTTCATTATCCCCCAAATAAACAAGCCCAAAATCCCCTTGGACATAATCAATGAAATAATCTCTATGAGGTGTAGCATGAAATGCAGCACCAGAATCTAAAACCCATGAATCATCAACACTTTCTAAAGATAGAAGCAAAGCATCCTCTTTGGATTTGTTACTTACCATATTTGCCTCCTTTTCCTC
This sequence comes from Cupressus sempervirens, assembly GCA_028749045.1. Taxonomy (NCBI): domain Eukaryota; kingdom Viridiplantae; phylum Streptophyta; class Pinopsida; order Cupressales; family Cupressaceae; genus Cupressus; species Cupressus sempervirens. The sequence goes on from CM053791.1 coordinate 535,721,237, forward strand.
TTCTAGTTTATCTCTTTCATTATTCTTTCAAGTCCAACATTCTTTGTTCGTATGCCCTATTTTACCCAGGTACTAGCAAACTCTCAATCGTCTAGATTGAGACCTCTTTCCCTTTGACTTTCTTCTTTATTTCCCATGATTTTTTGAATTATTTCCTCTCTCAATCATTCTACCTCTACTTTGTGCATTCAAAGCACTTCTTGATGTAGATCCACCAGAGGATTTCCCATGATTTTCTTCACTCAAAATAACACTGATCACATCATCATATTTTAGGGTATTAGATCCAGAAATAGAATTACTCACAGCCATTACCTAGTCATTCCAACTTTTAGGCAAAGAATACAAAATCAAGAGAGCCCTAATTTCTTCATCAAAATTAATAGCCATAAAAGATAACTGAATAATAATAGTATTAAACTCATTTAAATGATTTGCAATAGACCTTCTACCATTTCATATTATATAAATGCTTCATGAGAAATACCTTATTTGAAGTGGAGGGCTTTTCATACAATTTTGCTAGGGTTTCCATCAACTCTTTTATCATCTTTGCTTTTGTAATGTTAAATATCATTGATGGTGCCAAGCATAACCAAATTCTTCCAAGTGCTTTTTTGTCTAAAATCTCCCATTAATCATTTGTCATAGTTCCCTCATTTTCTTCCTTCCAATGGTTTCCATAAATCCTTCTGATAGAGATAGTCCTCCAATTGTATCTTCCATAACTGAAAGTTTTGCCCATTAAACTTGTTAGCCCTCAGCTTACCCTCATTTTCTATCACTCCCACTCAATTGTGAGACCTTCCTATAGAAGATCGCTACAAAAAATGATGATTGGTCTAGCTTAAAAATAATAATGACCGTCTGGCTCTGATACCACTTGTTAGGATTAACCTCAAATAGAAATAACAGTTACATGCAAATATAACCAATATCAAAAAATAATAGATCGCACATAAGAGAACACAAGACACCAAGATTTGATGTGGTTCACCCAATCCCTGGCCTACATACACCAATAGCAAGTCCAATATTATTATTATCCAGTGATTATAATTTGATTACAATCTGTAATCCCTTATAGCTCAATACCGTTGCAAGAACCAATTTTTGCATCACACACTATAAAAATCCCTAACCCTAAGCCCTTTTTATACAATCTTTTTTTTCCACTTAAAAAAGTAGGCCTAGAATAATAGAAAAAAAGTAGTTGATGCCTTTTATAATATAAGGGCATTTTTGGCTTCGAGGGTGCTACCCCCAAAAACCCCTGTAGGGGCATTGTCCCTCGACCCCACCCTAACCCCATCTTGGGGGAACTATACCCAAACCCTCATAGAAATAATCTGGAGGGAAATTGCACCAAATAAACCTTTGAATTTGATTAGACTCCACATCACAACATGTATTATTAACATAGTCTGCCTCTCTAGTGGATAAAGTGTTCATCTTCTATAACCTAGAAACCCAGCTCACTGTTGCCCCACCAACAATAAATACATAACCTTTAGTACTTCACCTAGTATTAATATTCCTTATCAAATCTAAGTCAACATAGTCCTATAAGCTAGTAGTAGAGCCCCCAAAGTTTAAACACTTATTGGATGTTCCTCTCAAATATCTGAGAATCCATTTGATTGCATTTCAATGCTCAATTCTTGGATGACTCATATACCTGCTAACGTCTCCCACTAGATGTGCAATATATGGATTCGTACATACCTTAGCATACATCAAGTTTCCTATATCTGAGTCATAAGGTACCTTAGAAATTGTATCCTCATCTTCTTGTGTCTTTGGACACATCTCCTTAGTCAACTTCAAATGACTAGGTAAAGGTGTGTTGATAGCTTAGCATTCTCCATAAAGAAACATTGCAACACCTTTGCAATATAATTAGCCTAAGATAATGTCAATTTTCTATTCTTTCTATTTTTTCAAATCTTCATACCAAGCATTTGTTTTTCTACCCCCAAATCCTTCATAGCAAACAACCCAAAATCAAGCCATTACCAAGCCATTCTAGCTTTTAGGCAAAGAACGCAAAATCTAGAGAATCCTAATTTCTTCATCAAAATTGACAATCACAAAAGATAACTTACTAGTAATAGTATTAAACTCATTTAAATGATTTGTAACAAATCCACCTTTTTCCATCTTCATATTAAATAATTGCTTCATGAGAAATACCTTATTTGAAGTAGAGGAATTTTCATACAATTTTGCCAGAGTTTGTATCAACTCTTCCACCATCTTCACTTTTGTAATTTTAAATATCACCGATGGTGCTAAGCATAACCAAATGCTTCCAAATGCCTTTTTGTCTAAAATCTCTTAGTCCTCATCTATCATAGTTTCTTGTTTCTTGGTTTTTCCTTCCAACAGTTTCCATAAATCCTTCTGATAAAGATAGCCCTCCATTTGCATTTTACATAATTGAAAGTTCTTTTCATTAAACTTCTCAACCTTCATCTTACCCTCATCTACCATTGCTCCTACTCAACCATAAGTCTCCCACTCAACCACAAGACCTTCCTATAGAGAATAGCTAAAAAAAAAGTGATGACAATCTGGCTATAAAAAAATGATGACAGTCTCGCTCTAATACCACTTGTTAGGATTAATAACAATTACATGCAAATATAAATGATATCAAAAAATAATAGATCACACAGAAGATAACACAAGACACCAAGATTTAATGTGGTTCACCCAATCCCTAGCCTATGTCCACCAAAGAGTGAGTCTAATATTATTATGATCTAGTGATTACAACCTGATTACAATCTTTAATCCCTTATAGCTCAATACCACTGTAAGAAGCAATTATCACATCACACCTTATGAAAAAATCCCTAATATATTCAAGCAAGGACTCTTGTGGGAGCCACTATTCTCATCACTAGAAGTGATTGTAAGTTACATAGCAAGCTTGTTAGGAAAATTATAATCCATATCAATATATTCATTATCACTACTAACATGTTCATCATCAAAAGTATCTTCCATATCAAAATTAATAGAATCTAAAACACCGACAAAATCATCATGTTTATCCATTTTCATATGGTTACTTTGATTAGATTCTTCCAAAGACTCATGCATGGTTTGATCAAAGGAAGGTAAAGGTTGAGATGAAGATTTAGGTTGAGAAGCAAGAGAATGAGTCTTAGACTTAGTTTTAGCTTCATGATTCTTGTGATGCTAACATGCATGTTTATTACAAATGGTTTTGTGAGATAAACTAGAAGGATTGTGATCAAATACCATAAGTTTGGAAGAGGGAACAACTTAGGTTTAGGGATAGTAGTTGAAGGAATAGATGGAGAAGGTAAAATAGGTTCAAAAGTGGTGGCTCAAGGGAGAGATGGGGTAGGTAAGATAGGTATAAGAGAATCACCCTTAGGAAGGCTAAGCTCAAGGATATTTTCTCCCTTGTATCATTAATAGGAGCAATATAGATGATCGAGGTGAATAGGTTATTTTTCAAGAAGAGATGGCTAATAAAAATCAATCTCATCACAATCTTGAGTATGTGAAGGTTTATAAATGGAATGGTTAACAATGAATTTCTTCCGTTATAGATAAATTTAATGCACTCATGAATGAGAGAAGATACAACTTGCATGGAAGAAAGCCATGGAATACCAAGCTTAACTTGAAATTGGCTGGAAGTAGGAATGACAAAAAAGGCAGTATAAAAATCGCCTTTAACAAGAGTGATAGGAAGAGTAATAAAACCTTAAGTATGATAAAGAAAACCATTGCAAGTTTGAATCCACGCAGGAGATGCATTATAGGTATCTTTATGCAATCATTTATTATAAAGATGTTCTTTAGTAATCACATTCACAACATAAGAAGGATCAATCAAAATACCATGAAAAGGAATATGAGAAACCCTAGGAGCAATGTAAAGAGGACCATTAGGTGACTTAAACATATCAAACTGACTAAAGGTAATATAAGGTGCTTGTTTAGGTTCAAGCGGAGAAGAAATTGAAGGTTGAGGTTGAGACTCAACATGATTAACCATATGATTAGCTTCTTCTATCTCATCATCATAACTAATACAAGAAGAAGAAGGTTAATTAATTATGCATGTTAAATGTGAAGGCAAAGGATTAGTATAAATTTGCAAATTTTGGTTAGGAGGCATGATAGACTTATTTGTGATATTAACCTCATAGTCAATAGATATAACATTAAAATCAATAAGGTCTTGAATAACATTATTCAAAGCATAACACCTTTAAGTATCATTACCTAGCCATTGATCATATTGACAAAAAACATTTGAATCAAATGACTTAGGTATTGGTTTGCTAGTGTCAATAGGATAGATAGGAGGAAGTTTAAGAATTCCAACATGAAATAATATAGCCATCACCTCAGGCAAAGGTTCAAATAATTGAGTTTACTTGTGATTAGGATGATACACAACAGAAAATGCTTTGAAAAGCTATATATGTTTGATTTATTAGTGTTCATTGTGATGGTTTGGTATACAACAAGGTTAAGGACTAATTCTTGATCCTCAATTCATTAGTAATCAATGATCAACTTGTTTAGCTATTCACAATGGTTGTGAGTCTATAAATGATGTCCCAACAAGAAGGTGAGAATACTGCACAAGAAAAATTCTACTCATTATTGCAAAATATATGAGATATAAATCCAATAGAAGATTATTGGAAGCTACTAATGACTCGTGTAGACATAAACCTTACAATGGATGAGAATAAAACATTTAATAGTACTACACAAATGTTTTCTCTTAATGATTCAAAAACCTACATAGTAGAAAAATGTTGAAGTTATTAAATCACCTGGTAGCATAATTATAACAATAAATTATGCAAGCATAAACAATAATGTAGTAGATGATGAACAACTAGAAAAATAGTTACTCATTTGTAGAGGACAACTCATTATGCAAAAAGATAAGTAATTTTGTGGAATCCTACCACTCAAAAAAAAAAACATCAAGGGTGAATTTAAATTTATTCTTGACTCAAAAGAAAAACTAGGTAGTTCTGCAAACATTAACCAAGTTATGTTAGACTCTAAAGCATGGTTTGTAAAAAATAATCTTATAGATATTCCATCCACTAGTGGGATTTTTACATGGAATAATAAACGAGTTGGTTTTTGTAATATAGCCGAAAGATTAGATAGATTTATGTTTAAAGGAATTTAATTTATTTTAATCATCCTTTTAGTTTTGTCATCCTTCCAAATGCAGGCTTTGATCACTTTCTGGTAAGGTTAGAAATTGGTGAACCATAAAAACCATTAAGAAATCTATTTAAGTGTGAAAATGTGGGTTTTAGATTAAATTTTTTTGAAATAATATAAAACAAATGCGGCATGAATAAAATTTTGAAGGGTCAAAAATGTTTTATTTTATATCTAAATTGAAATCGGTAAAAGAGAAAATCAATGAAAGGAATAAAGATAATTGAAAAAAAACAGAGAATGAAAAAGAATTTAAAAATATAAATGAAGAACTCATTAAGGTAGAAATGGATAATAATAAATATAAAAAAGAAAAAAATATTTTGGCTAAATAAGAAATTATTCTAATAAAAGAAGAAATATTATGGAATAAAAAATCTAGACAAACATGATTATTAGAAGGTGATGGGAATACAAAGTTCTTTCATAATAAGACTATCAATAGAAGAAATATAAATAGAATAGAAAAAATCAAGGATGATACAAGAAGACTAACTAAAAAACCCAAATGAAATGGCAAAAACTCTTGTCAAATATTCTTTAGATATTCTAAATAATTTTGATTCCTCAATAAATTAGCCCAAAATAAGGTATTAGGATCAATATCTAAAATAATATCTGTTGATGAGAACAAAATTTGAAATAAGAAGTTTACAAAAGAAGAGATTATTGATGTCCTTTTACTTAATCTTGATAAATCTCTAGGTCCATATGGCTTTCAGGATTTTTTCTTTAAAAAATGTTGGGATATTATAGGAGGTGAACTTTGAGAGGCTATTGAAGCAACTAGGAATTTTGGATCTCTTTTGTCTAAAATAAAAAACAAATTCTTATATTTAATTCTAAAGAAATCTGAATGTAATGATCCAGAAGATTTTAGGCCTATGGCATTATGTAATAAAATTTATAAAATGCTTTCTAAAGCTTTAGCCAATAGACTAAAAAAGCCCTTCCAAAGCTCATTTCAGAGGAACAAACAGATTTTTTCCATGCTAGGTCAATATTTGATGGTATTATCATAATTCAAAAATCAATTCATTCAACACATACCAATAAGGACTCTTATATGCTATTGAAACTGGATATCAAAAAAACTTATGATAATGGAGATTGGAGATTCTTATGTAAAACTCTCAAAAATTTTGATTTTTTTAACCAATAGATCAATTTAATATTTAATTGTATCTCAATACCAAAAATATCTCTTCTTATTAATGGCTCCCCTAATGGCCTTTTTAGTATATCTAGAGGAATCAGACAAGGGAACCCTATATCACCCTTTCTCTTCATTACTGTGGTAGAGGTCTTTGGCAAAGCTATAACAAAGGCTCAATCTAAAAGGAAAATCAAAGGAATCATAGCTATTGAAGGGGTTCCTAATGTAACACATCAACAATTTATGGACAATATTATTATACTTGGAGAAAGCACTAAGGAAGAAGCCAAAAAAAATTAATAAATAATAAAGAATTATATGGAAGCATTAGGGCAAATGGTTAATGCTAACAAATCAAAAATCTTATTTATTAATACCAAAGAGGAAATGAAAAGAAATATATGTAGAATAAAGTGATATAGAAAAGGAACCGTTCCATGTAAATATATTGGTATTCGATTAGAAAATGATGTAAAGAAGGAAAATCTTGGGATATGATTATTAAAAAAATATAAAAGATGGGAGGTTGGAAAGGAAAATGGTTAACTAAAGCAAGAAGGATGACTATGATCAAAGTAGTGTAAGGAAACTTACAAGAAAAATATAATTGTTTCTACATAACCCATAATAGATCTAAAATAAATATGTAATTAAAATCCACATGCAAGAGAATAGACAACATACCCACACACACAAAATATACTAGCTCAGGAAGGTGGTGTGATTAGTCCCAATAAAGGGGATGAAGAAGAAAGTGGGGAGATTCAGATTGATAATACTAATGAAGATGATCTTGAATCATTTGAGGAACCTAACTGTATCATTACGAGTAAGGAAACTCAATGTCTGATTAAACCTCTTGCAAATGTCACGGCCATAGAGAGCAATAAAAAATGGGGGGATGTTGAGGAAATCTCTAAAGCTTTACAGGGGGTAGAGGAGGACTCTAGTGCTGATTGGACACAAGTTGGGGGTAAAAGAATCACTAAATCAAAAAAGAAAAATGAGGTTGTATCTTCTAAAAAGAATAAAGAGAATGCTTTGTTAAAAACTAGGAGTAATAAGAAAGGAGATATCCCTAGCACACGTTTGGGAAAAGGCATCAAAAAAGATGATTTTAAGAGAAACATGGCCAAGGATTGTTGTCTACCTACAACACCTTCAGGTAAAGGTATAAAGGCTAGAGATGTTAGTCTATCTCCTTCCTCAATAGGTAGACCATCCAATGTGCAGAGAAGAATTGTTGAGACTAATAGAAGTATAGCAGACGGTAGTTAGAGGACTATCTTAGACTCAAAACCATTTCATAGGAAATGAATTTTATTTCATGGAGTATTAGAGGATTAAATAATCCTCACAAGCAAGATATAATGAAGAACATAATCAGGGATAACAAACTGGATATTGTATTAATTCAAGAAACAAAAATGTTAAAGGATAAAGTGGAAGGTCTCTTGGTTTTTCGAGGAGGTAAGATTATTGGGAATGATTCTAATGGGGCCTCAGATGGTATGGTGGTTTACTGGAATGACAAATTTATTAATGGGGAACTTATCTCTCAGAATAGAAATCTGATGAGCATTAGATTTACCAATTTTAAGGATGGCTTTGTATGGGTGCTTACTAATGTTTATGCTCCCAATTCTAAATGAGGTAGAAAGGTACTATGGGAAGATATCACCACTCAGAGAAAAAAATTTTGGATGAGAATTGGATCATTATGGGGGATTTTAATACTCCATTGAAATAAAATGAAAAGATGGCAGGACTTCTTAGATAATAGATTGGATATAATGGATTTTATTGACAATCATCTCTTGCATGATATGGATTTGCACAAGATTGATTATACTTGGACCAATAGAAGAGCAGGGAAGGACCTCATTCAAGTCAGGTTGGATAGAGCTCTTATTAGTGGTGATTGGTTTTTAAAATATAAATGCTCTCTTTATACTCAGGTTTGTGTTGGCTTAGATCACTACCCCATTTTTCTTGTGACTGATATGTTAATCTTTAAGAAGAATTATCCCTTTAGGTTTGAAAAAATGTGGACTCTCCATCCGGGACTGGAAAACCTTGTTAAGGAATGGCAGAGCATTTGGGTACTGCCATGTTCAAAATTGCAACTAAGTTGAAAAATGTTAAAAGGAATATCAAAATATGGAATAAGGATACTTTTGGGAACATTTTTTATAATAAAAAGAAAGTTTTAGAGGAGCTTAACATGATTTAGGACAGTATTCAAGTTGATGGATATGGTACTATTTCCAAGGAAGAGGAGAGTGTGAAATTGACTGAGGTGCATGATATTATTACTAAGGAGGAGATGTTCTGGAGGTAGCGATCTAGAAAAGTTTTTTTGACGGAAGGGGATCGAAATACTAAGTACTTCCACATGACTACTTTGAAGCATAGAATGGGTAATAGAATATCTAGACTCAATGCTAATGGGGATACTACAAAGGATGAGGAGATTATAAAACGGGAAGCCATGGATTTTTTCAATAATTTATTGCAAGGTGATCCCAGTCTAGACAAGGAGAAGTAGAATATGTTTCTGGACTATAACCCAAACTGTATATCAAAGAATCAAAATAAATTCCTCACTACTATTTCATCTAATGAAGAAATTACCAAGGCTATTTTCTCCTTTGATAGAGACAAGGCACCAAGGCTAGATGGGTTTCCTTTCTTGTTCTTCCATAAGTATTTGTATATCATCTGTGAAGATGTTTGTAATGGGATTAAGGAGTTCTTTGGTTCTAGGAAAATATTTGAAGAGTTGAATGGTACCTTTCTTGCTTTGATTCCTAAAAAGTTGGGTGTTGATAGCATGAACCAATTTTGACCAATCAATGTTTGTAATTATTTTTATAAAGTTATTTCTAAAATGCTAACTCTCATAATTTTGTCTCTTCTACCTAATTTCATTCCAGGTAGTAGAATGGTTTTGTTCTTAGTAGGCAGATCTTGGATTCTATCATCTCAATGCATGAGAATATTCACTCCCTTACCTTATCCAAGAAAGGGGGGTTCCTCCTTAAACTTGATCTATCTAAAGCTTATGACAGAGTGGATTGGGCTTTTTTACAAAGAGGGCTGAAACCTTTTGGTTTTAATAAGAGATTTAGGGAAGTGGTCTGTATGTTGGTTTCTTCTACCACTTTCTCGGTGAATGGATCTCCAACTCCTTTTTTCTAGGATTCTTTTGGTTTGAGGCAAGGGGATCCACTTTCACCTATCCTATTCATTCTTATGGCTAAATGCTTGGGAATATTTATGGAAAAAATGGTGGCTAATGGGTATTTTGTTGGTCTTAAACCCTCGTCTACCACTTTCTTGATGCTGGTGAATGGATCTCCAACTCCTTTTTTTCTGGGCTTCTCATGGTTTGAGGCAAGGGGATCCACTTTCTCCTATCCTCTTCATTCTTATGGCTAAATTCTTGGGAAGATTCATGGAAAAAATGGTGGTTGTTGGGGATTTTGTTGGTCTTAAACCCTCATCTAAAGAGTTGATTTATTCTCATCAAAAATTTGTGGATGATTCTATAGTGATGGGAGAAGCTTTAGTTAGAAATGCTAGAAATATAAAGAATGCTTTGGAGGATTATGGGCAAGCTTTTGGTCAAATTATTAACTGGAACAAAAGTGTGATATATTTCATCAATGTTAATGATAATAGGTAGAATAAAATTAAAAGAATTATTGGTTGTGAGATTGGCACCTTGCTAGGTTCTTATCTAGGATTACCCCTTTTTATGGACCCACCTAAGATTTTTTGGAGTTCACTGATTGATAAAATTCATTCAAAGTTAGCTGGGTGAAAAGGAACCCTCCTTGGCCAAGTCAGTAAGGTTAATGTCCTCAAATCCATATTACAAAATGTTTCATTGTATGCCTTGAGTGTTTTTAAGATCCTTAGAAAGTTTTCTTTGGAAATTGAAAAAATTCAAAAGCTTTTCTTATGGAAGGGTGTGGAAGAAAAGAAAAGATTGGACTTGATTGTATCAGAGAAAGTTTGCATGCCCTTCAATAAAGGTGGCCTTGGCCTTAGAAGAGTTTCCAATATGAATGAGTCTTTGCTTTCCAAGTTGGTATGGAGATGGCACAAAGAGGAAGGAGAATGGCAAGATATTTGGAATGATAAGTACAATAGAGAGAATCATGATCTTAAACACTTCCTTAACAATGAGACTTTTCAAGGGGGTTTAATGATTTGAAAACATGCTCAAAAAAATAAATAGATTATTAAGAAAGGGGTCAGATGGAAAGTGGGAAATGGGAGGACTATTATTTTCTGGGATGATATTTGGATTCTTGATCACCCCCTCAGTGTTGATCAAAAGTGGAATGGTTTTATGGAGTAGTGTAAAAATCTCTTCCGAATTTTTGTAGAAGACTATTAGGAGGAGAATAATTGGTTGGAAATCAATAGAGTGGATAGAAACCTTAATGATCTCAACAATATTCTAAATGTTATCTTTTTAAGCCATGAAGATGATGCTCTAATATGGAGATATAATCCTAATGGATTATTTTCTATGTCCTCAGTGTATGCTAATGCTTTTGAAGAGCATCATGAGCCTTGTTGGGCTAAAGCTTGGTTTAAAGGTATGACTCCCAGAGTTAACATATTTTTTTGGATTCTTCTGCAAGATAAAATTTTGACAACAAATAACTTATTGAAGAGAGGGTCAACATAGTTAATAGATGTTATCTATGCAAGAATGTTGATCAATCAGTTAATCATTTGACTATTCACTATTCTTATACTAGAAGATTATGGGAAAAGGTTTGTGGTTTGTTGAATATTAGCTAGGTTTTTCCTGCTACTATTCAAGATTTTTCAATGGTTGGAATTCACCCTCTACTAACACCTTGGTCATGAGATTGTGGGATTTTATTCTCCTATTCTTTTGCTAGGGAGTATGGAAGGAATGTGATGATAGGGTGTTTAGGGGTGTTGAATCTAATCCAATTCAGTTATTCTATAAGATTAAGAATATGGTGACTAAGAATTTCAGATCCTATGGAAAAGGACACCAACCTTAGAATAATTGGGAAGAATCAGTGTTTCAGAATTGGAATTTGAATGGCTTTAGTTTGGTGCAAAATGGTCCTAACCTTAGGGATCTAGCTAGATGGGATTGTCCTTCGATGGACCGGTATAAGATAAATTTTGATGGGGCCTCAAAGGGAAACCTAGGAATTGCTGGTTGTGGTATCATCATTAGGAATATGAATGGGGATAGAGTGGGTGGAATGGCCATTCCTATTGGAGTTCAAACTAACCATGTGGCAAAAGAAAGTGTGGCCCTCTACTAAAAGCTTGAATTTGAATAAGATATGGCTTGAGAGGGACTCCCTTAATATAACTAATTGTCTTAATAAAGTTACTAATCCTTCTTGGACTATTAATATTATTATAGGTAAGGCCATAGATCTTATCAACTCCTTTGAAATTTGTGTTGTCACTCACAACTATAGAGAAACGAACCAAGTTGCTGACTAGGTGGCTAATGTGGCATGCAAGTGTGATGAAAAGTTAATTTGGAATCACAATGATATCATCCCTATTGAGGGGTTTTTATTGATTGAGCATGACAAAGCTAGAAGTAAGAAAAAAATGTTTCATAAATGATGAATATGCCAGTAAGGAGTAATTATTACATTAGCAAAATTGGGAAGCGGTGGGTTATTAGGAGAAGGATAGTGTATTACCATTCAATACCACATGGATTATGGGTCTTTTTTCCCAAAAATTTCCTTGGTTGTGATATTGACTCTGATTTTCTATTGCAGAAGGTTTTTTTGAGAAGAGAGAATCTTTGTTTTAGAGACAAGAAGATGGGAGGAAGGAGAAAAAGAATTGAACTGAAAAGTTGCAAAGAGTGGAGGAAGAAGAGGAAGATTTGGGACATACTGGAGCAAGGAAATTTTACTGGTTATATGGAAAAATTGAAAGGAAGCAACCCTAATATTACCCGACAATTTATAAAATAATGGAAAGAAAAAAGTGTTATGGTGAGGAATCAGAGGATGGAGGTTTCTAGAGATATCATAGGTGAAGCAACGAGGCTTGATATGGCGGGTATTAACTTATACTGGGACAGGTAGCTCTCGAATCAGGAGGTTGATGAATTTGTGGACTTGGCTAAGGAACACAACAGACTGGTGAAAATAGGATTCCTACTTTAGCCCTGATTCCATTTCACACCCATGGAGATTTTTTTATGTTTGTGGTTATTGAGTATCTTACCTTACATGGTCACTTCACTAAGATATGCAGTCACCATTTCATGTTGGTTAACCATTTTAGGCATAGGGTTAGGATAAATTTTACATTTTATCTCAGACATTCTCTAAGTAATTATATTCTTTCCTTTCAAAATGATCCTAAGGGATATCATGCCTACCATGAGGGGTTAATGGTTTTAATAATGAACCTTCTGAAGTCAAAAAAGGTGGATAGGCCCAAGTAGAGTAAGAAATTGCTTGATTATGAGACTGAGGGCAGTGATTCTAAGGAGGATTTTGATCAGGAAATAGAGGATGACATGGATGAGGTTGATATAAAGAAGAGAAAGAAAAGTGATCTAGGAAGCTCTTCCAAGAAGAAAAGGAAGGAAAAGGAGAGTGATTTAGAACAAGTTAGTGATTATGAGGAGGAGCAGAAAAAGGGTTTTGAGAAAAAAGGAACTTTGGGAAAGGTTCTGGGAAACAAGGGTAAGAATGTTGAAAGGGATTATGTCCCCTCTAACAATGAACTTTTTATTAAGAGGGTGGAAAGAAAAAGAAAGAAGGGGCTTTCTTAGGATGTGGGTGATGACAATGATATCAAGGAGGTGGACCTAGATAGAAACAAATAGGGGGAGCAAGAGGACTACTTTGAGCATAATAGGGAAGAGGATGACTAGGAGTTCCTAAAGGGTATCATGGGTAACCCAGGGATAATGATGAAGGATATTGGTACCCTAAAATAGAAAATGTAGGATATATCAAGGGACTTTGATAAGCTCAGCAAGAGGGCAAGGGGGGAGAGAACACTGGGTCAGCATAGTGATAGGCTCTCTAAGGTTATTGGCAAGGTGGAAGAGGTAAAAAAACTTGATGAAATGTGTGCCAATAATTGAAACCAAGAATAGGAACCTAGATCAGTTAGGCAAAGATCTTCAAAAAAGGATGGATGGTTTGGATTCTAGAGTAATATGCAGAAAACAATCAAAAAGATGGCAGATCAAAACTGCATTATTTTGAAGACTATGGCTGACAACTTCAACACCCTACTAAACAAGATGGAACAGAGTAAAGGCCAAGACTCCCCTGCTGTGAATGAGGACCAGGGCCCGAGCAAGTGCACAAGGGCTAATTCCAAGAAGATTGAAGGAGTCAAAGCAAAAAAGTTAGATGACATGAAAGCCTTTGCAGAAAATATGAACATCCTAGAAAACCAAGCTGTGGACCTATTGAAGACTCTATAGTTGTCTAGGGGTTGTCTTTTTGCTTTCCTTTTGCTATCTTTTAGTGCATAGTTGTACTCTGGCCTCCTTTTTTTGGCTTTTTCTAACTGTTCTTTTGACTTTGAGGCCTTCTATTCTCTGAATTGTTATATTCTTATTTCTCTAATACTTTGTTAAAGGTTTCGAGTCCTTTAAACCCTATTTTTACATAATCAAAAAATACCCACACAAAAAAGTGACAAAAGATATACCCTAGGAAACCCTCATTGAGGAAAAAAAACCTAGCCTCCAAAAGCATTCGTCAACATGTATTATTCAGTAAAAACACCATTTCAATACAATCATGGAAGCCTTCAAAGCCACAACTATAACCAAACAACTCATGTGAACAAGAATGAATCCACACATCCCATACCATGCTTCCAACCTTCACAAATTCTCTCCTTGACTAACCTGTCAAGCTTTCTCTTTCTCAACTCTTTCCTTTTTCCCTTTTTTTCTTGTCTCTACAACTACATGTGTGGCTGCTTATATAGTAGCAAGTTACACAAAACCACAAAGTGGTATTATTGACACAAAAGTTTGCACCCTTGCTTGAGGTGTGACCCTTAAGCAACCTTGTGTAACACAGAAACAACCTCCAAGTGTGGGACTTGCACTCTAAGGCTAAATCTTCAAAGAAGGTTGGCTTCATCACTATTAGGGTGTACCTAAACTACTACTTGAGAGGAAAAGGGAGAAAGAGAACATAAATTAAATGCAAAAAGGGAAAGGGTGATGCACTACAATATAATTTTGGTTACAATCTTTGCCTATGACTACACAAAACATCAATGAAAACTCAAAATACACTAATCTGAACTCTACTCTATTTCCCAAGGGACCACATGCAGGTTTGAAGTTAATTAAATGCTGAAAAGAAAGATGATTTCATAGTACAAAAAGCATCAACATATAACCCTAAGAAGTAGGAAAGAAACATTCAAAACAAGGCAAGATACATGCACAAATAATGAATGACAAGAAGAGGTAAGAAGCAGGAATTTCATTAATGGAAGGCAAAAATTGCAAAGCATAATGCTGATGCAAAATACAAACAAAGAATAACCTAGGAAACATATTTACAAATTTCTTTTATAGAGTTTAGGCATAACTATAATGTTTATATTGAGTTCAAACCCCAACCAGGTGGAGTTGAGTTGTAGAGGAGAGTAATAACTAAGAATTAGAAAGAAAATCTGGTCATGGAGGCATGAAGTGCAATGGTACCATGGAAACAAGGCCCAAGAAGTCACTAGGAATTTAAGAACATGCCCTAATGTCATTTCATGGTCATGCAAAATTGATTCATGTTGCTAGTAGAGAACAGTGGGAAGATACAACATGACATGTTATCCTTCTGCAACATGTAGGGTTGACAGCAGGGGGAATCTAATTTCCCCAAAAACAAATGATTGTCATCGATAAAGGTCTTCTCAAAATAGATGGCCTAGATGCATCGTGAATCCTCCCCAATGAAGGATTAAAATGCAACTGTCGATGCAGATCCTCTCTTCTAGATGGACAACTGAGATGCAGTGAGGAAACCCCCAAGATGCGCTGGATCCAATGGATATTGTATGATTATGGGATTTGGAGCCTTGTAGAGACTCTATAGTATGAAGAAATATTAGAATTGGAACACTTGGTAGCATCTTTTACTTTCATGAGATGAGAAGACCATCTCATGCGAAGACATGGGTCATTGATGTAGATCCTCTTTATGTCTAGCAAATGGTTGAGATGCAGCTAAGAGATTCCTCCCAATGAAGGAAGCAGATAGCACGAAAGTGGGGACACCTACCATGTTGGAATGTTTTGGACCTTGAAGACACTACAGAGTGAGGAAATGTTGGAATGGTGACACTTGGCAGCATCTTGAGCAATTTTGGGCTTTAGAGTCTTACAAAGACACTATGGAGTGAGGAAATGTTAGAATGGTAATGCGTAAAAGTGTGATGTTGGAAGTATGTGGACCAATCATGGACAAAAAAACTCTGCCACCCGTGAACCCACAAAAGTTGAGCTGGCACATGTGAATGAATCAACATCGACATAACTCTGCTAATGGTGGACCCATGAAGCCAACTCATTTTGAGCACTCATCATATGTGGTGCAATCTCTCATTTTCATAAAGATGGGTAGGTATATTGTGAAAATATGAGGGTCATTGATCCTTCACCATGTGGCATAATTCTAGGCCTCAAAGCCTTGAGGAAGTACTACATAGTGAGGAAATGTCAGAATGGTGACACTTGGTAGCATCTTATGTTTTTTCATTCGACAAATCGGATGACGATCCTTTAATCCTCTATTGAATCTTTGTCATCACTTTGTGTATGTGTACATTGGATTGGCTTAAGCACTAGATATGGGACCCTCTGCCACGTGGTGGAATTCCAAGTTTTGAGCCTTAAGAAGGAATCATAGCATGAGGAAATGTCAAAATGGCAATGTGTGGAAGCATCTTGTGCTTTCAGGAAAATGGGCAGACAGCTCGCAAAAATATAGGAGTTGTTGCATCTCGTAACTAGAGTCAACATAACCAAGAACAAATTGAATCAACTTCGTCAATGAAGAAACTAAGCCAACATGAAATTTTAGTCGCTAATCTACATGATATGTCAACCCTCTACAAAAAATTTAGCCCACTAAAAATCTCTTGGATCGATTATCAATATTGCGTTGAATGGGGGCAAAAATAGCCAACATTCTTGGTGAGTCAACATGATGCTTACCTACTAAGCATATATTAGTGGCCTTAAGCAATCTATTGGGCATGGAGTCACCAAAAGAATAAGATGTCATTCCACCTACAACTTCACAAAAAATTGCTTCTACAACTGGAAAAATTACCAAAAAAATTATATCCAAGAAGGAAAAGTTGTGCTTGTGCACTTCTTGGAAAGTAGAAAAACACCTAATCTACTATGTATAAGTATTTACAATGCAAAAAATCAAACAAATCCATTGACTTTCTTGTTGAAATAGCTTCCCTTTCTTACAAGTTGATTTCTACTTCCATGCACATGGGTAACTAAAAATAGCAACAAGCATGACAAGCATGTTGCTACACTTTGGAACACCTTCCCAATGCTGAGAAAAAATAAGCTCTCTATTATTGGGATACTATCCTTTTGAGAAAGACATGCTTGCTCCTTCTTGTTATCTTCACCTTCATGTTCTAGAATGAGCATGACTGGGGGCAACTTGCATTGACGTAGAGCTAGATGTCTAATAGGGCATCCTCTTGATGGCACTTCATCTATAGTAAACCTTGACCATGATGTTGTGTTCTAACCTTAGTATCCAGCTGGTTTGAAAGTGGCTCCTCCTTTTGTCATGAAGAAAAGGTCTCCACCTTGTCTTCAAGTTGTTCATGAACCACCTCCTTAGGAGCTACTGGTATGGTGTCAAGTCTTGAGCAGAAATATTTTATGATGTTGGAAAAATTATCCTCCAAATTATAACCTGCATTTGTCTTTTCTACTTCCTTCAACTCATGTTTTTCTTCCTACTACAACTCATGGTATTTCTTTTCTTGTTCTTGCAGTAAGTCTAATCTTTCTTCCCCATCTAAATCTTGATTAGCTATCTTTGGTCCCTCAAGTAGAGAAACCACCTCATCCTCCTCTATCTCCTTCCTATACATTGGAAGCTACTCTAAGGAAGTGTAGGCTCTTGATTATTACAGCAAGGAATGAAAACCTAGGGAGGCTCACTCCTTATGAAGCTAGAAAACTTATGTTTGGGTGGCTCTTCTTTAGATGGATTTGGAAATGTTTCATGTGATTGGGCCTTTGGCTCTTGTGTGCTACTTTGTAGGATGGGAGGGCTACTCTTTCTAAAGCTAGAAAAATTCCTCCTTGGAGGTTCTTGTGCTTTAGCTTCTTGCACTTAAGCAAGCTTAAGCTTTGTCTCTTCTTCTGCAATAGCCAATCTTCTTGCAAGATCCTCCTCAAATTGCCTCTATCTTATTTCTTCCTCTTGCTACAACATGAGGAGGGCTTGGTGAGGCTCATTAACAATATCAAGGGCCTCAGACACCATGTTGCAAACATGAGGATCATTCTTCCACATATCCCTCTCATTATGCAAATCGTTAAGCCAAGAAGCCATAATGAGCATAACTTAAGAAGAATCTCCATAGTTTGTATCCTCATAAGGATTATGAATGAATTCAAAAAAAATTATCTATGTCAGAAAATCCAACACCCAAATTATTTATGTAGTCAGAAAGCTCTCCTACCTTTGACTTGGGATCATTATAGGGTTATGTGGAAGGCTCATTAGGCTAGTCATTTGATGTTGTAGGGGAAGCCAAACTCAAGAAAGAGTCTATACATAGGCTTGATTTGTTCTTCCTTTTTTGCTGCTCCTAGAACTCCTACACTGTGATGAACTTAGAAGGGGAAACTTTAACACATTCATGGCCATAGATGGCATGATAACTTGGAGTGAAATTAGCTTCTTTTAAATATGGGGGAAAGTGAGAGGAATGTCAATAAAGTGAGCCCATGATAAGGAATTTAAAAAAACAACTTCGTAGGCATCTGGAGGAAACATAAAACTTGAAAATCATTTCACCACTTGGTCTATTGAACCAAAAGATGCATAGAATCACCATATTGTTGAATAAGTGCCTCCAAAGGCTGATTGCACTGAGAAAAAAACCCAATTTCTCAATGTATAAAGATCAACTAGCTAACCAGCAAACTTATGAAGTTGATTTTGTGTCCCACCGGGTGTGTCAAAAACTATGGTATGACCAGTCGAGGTTCTGAAAACTAATTAGAATCTTTTAATGTATGTCCCACTAGGTGTGCCAAAAATAGTTGACACAAAATTTTGCACCCTTACTTGAGGTGTGACCCTCAAGAAACCTTATGTAACATGGAAACAACCTCCAAGTGTGAGACTTTCTCTCTAAGGCTAAGGCTCTTGAGAAGGTTGGCTTCCACACTATCAGGGTGCACCTAAACTACTACTTAAGAGGAAAAGGGAGAAGGAGAACATAAATTAAATAAAAAAATGGAAAGGGTGATGCACCAAGATAGAATTGTGGTTACAATATCTGCCTATGACTGCACAAAACATCAATTAAAACTCAAATACACTAATCTTAACTCTATTTCTACTTCCCAAGGGACCACATGTAGGTTTGGAGTTAATTAAATATTGAAAGGAAAGATAATTTCACAGTGTAGCAATCATCAATAGATTAAACACAACATATAACCCTAAGAAGTAGGAAAGAAACATTCAAAACAAGGAAAGATACATGCACAAATAATGAATGACAAGAAGAGGTAAGAAGTAGGAACTTCATTAATGGAAGGAAAAAATTGCAAAGCATAATACTGCTACAAAATACAAATAGAGAAGAACCTGGAAAACATATTTACAACTTGCCTTTATAGAGTTTAGGCATAACTCTAATGTTTACATTGAGTTCAAACTCCAACCAGGTGGAATTGAGTTGCAGAGGAGAGAAATCACTGATAATCATAAAGAAAATCTAATCATAAAGTGCAATTACTATTATAAGTGATAAGGAGAAACCCAAATCAATACACCCAGTCACAAGAGATAAAATCACCAAAATCTAATCAAATTATGCATTAAAGAGGCATGGAGTTTAATGGTGTCATGGAAACAAGGCCCAAGAATTTGTTGGGTATTGAAGAATAGGCCCTAATAGCATGTCATGGCCACACGAAGCTAATTCATGTCACTGGCACAAAACTGCAAGAATAGATAACATGATGTGTTATCCACCTGCAACATGCAGGGTTGATTGTGAGGGGAATCTTATTTCCCTGAAAACAAATGATGGTTGTCAATGAAGGTCTTCTTGAAATAGATGGCCCAAATGCATCGTGAATCCTCCCCAACAAAGGATTAAAATGCAACCATCAATGCAGATCCTCTCTTCAAGATGGACGACTAAGATGTAGTGAGGAAACCCCCAATATGTGTTGGATCCAATGGCTATCATGCAATTCTAGGCTTGGAATCTTTGTGGAGACTCTATAATATGAAGAAATGCAAGTATTGCAACACTTAGAAACATCTTGCACTTTCGTGAGATGAGAAGACCATCTCACAAAAATGTATAGGTATTTGATGTATATCCTCTTTATTTCTAATGGATGACTAAGATGTAGTGAAGAGATTCCTCCTAATGAAGGAAGGGATATCACGAAAGGTGGGGACCCTCATCACGTGGTGTTGTTCTAGACCTCATAGCCTTGAAGAGACACTGTGGAGTGAGGAAATGTAAGAATGGCAACACTTGGTAGCATCTTGCACAATTATAGGCTTCAAAGTCTTGTGGAGTGAGGAAAATCCAAAATGGAGATGTGTAGCAACATGATGTTGGAAGTATATGGACTAATCATGGACAACAAAACTCTGCCACTTGCAGACCCATGAAAGTTGGGTTGGCACATGTGGACAAATCAACGTCAACATAACTTTGCTAACTATGGACCCATGGATCCAACTTGTTTGTAGCACTCATCATACTTGGTGCAATCTCATTGATGCAATGGAGCCTAATGGAGTGATCCTTTGGTGATCAACTAGTCCTTAGATCCTCTTCACTAAAGGTATGCCAAACAAAAGTGTCCTTTGATCCTATCAAATGTGCTTATGCACCAATCATAAGTACCCAAATTAGGATTTTAGGTTATTACAAGCAATCTCCCAAACAAGGAAATTCCAATCACAAGGAAGACCCTTCAAACAAGACAACTTATCACAAATTGCCCAGTAATGCACAAATTGAATTTTTTTTACAAAAGACCCCAAAAACACATAAAAGGACTAGGGGTGACTCGAGGTTGAACTTGTGGTCTATTTAGGCCCATTATGAAGTGGATTAATGGTCAAAACCATATTGTGCAACATTTATCTTATGGTTGTTTAACAAATCTACTATATTAGGCTTGTAGTCCTTTTTCATGAAATTTTGGGTTAACTTCGTAAATCTCCACATAACCCTATGAAAAAATCACATATTATGATATCCTTTTGGGTTTTACTAAACATACCAAAGCACCAAGATTGGAAGGTATGAAAAATTAGTTTTTACCTAGTTTCTTCTCTAGGCAATTAGCCCTATTAGGTCTCCAAATACAAAGGAGGTATACTTTCCAAAGGTCCAAACTTAAAAATAACACTTGGATAATGAAGGGGTATTAATAAAAAAGTTTGAAACCTGATTGCAAGGTCTGGTGACTCTTTTGGAGGAAAATATGGGAGATGTTGATCAACGTTATAAGCATGCACATGGCTCTTGCATGCCTAGGGCATCAAATTTCTCTTTGCCACCTGAACATACAAAATTAAAACCAAATGCATATTAAAACACATAATCCAAACTTGGATTTCACTAGAGGCCATTAAATTCTCGTGGTGAAATCTTGAGATATGACAAATTCTTATTGAAACCCTAAGTATGACAACTTTTTAGAGCAACTTCTACAAAAATCTCAATATCTTGAGTTAGGAGATTGATCAGGACCTAAAATGAAATGAATTGGAAATTTAATTAATCCAACTATCTATAAATGTAGATTGATCACCCTGGTGCATCCGTACACATCTATCCATGTTGCTACAACATGAAAATGGCAGGAAATCTGAGTTGTTTTTATTGATTTGAATGCAAAAGTACATCATCATACCTAACACCCACCTAAAAGGGATTATGTAGGCATCCCCAATGGTCACAACAGATTTTAAAACCATTTTTGGCCATTGGGGATCACATTAAAAAAATTTGCACTTTTTGCTAAAAGTTGCTTCACACCTTTTTAGCAATTTTTGCATTTTATGCAACTTTTGCAATTTATGAACAAAACATGTTCAAAACTTAATTAAATGACCCAAATAGGATTAAAAACATGCTAAAACCATGAAAACATGAAATATCCTAAGACTTTAATCCATTTGACGACCTTTGATCATAGTTGACCAAGGGCTTCTAATTATGTCAATCTTGGAACTAGGCCTTACAAATAGGTCCAAATGCTTAGATTTTAATTCTAATCTATCCTATAGGTTCTTAGGACTTTGAATATTCCTCATTTTTTGTGGGTGCTCTTGCACCACTCGCATTTTCATGAAGATGAGTAGGTATATCACAAAAATATGAGGGTCATTGATCCTTCAGCACGTGGCACAATTATAGGCCTCAAAGCCTGATGGAAGGACTATGGAGTGAGGAAATGTTGGAATGGCCACACTTGGTAGCATTTGATGTTTTTTAATTTGACAGATTAGACGGTGATCCTTTAATCCTCTATTGAATCTCTGTCGTCACTCTGTGCATGTGTATATTGGGCTAGCTTAAGTGCTAGAGATGGGACCCTCTACCACGTGGTAGAATTTTGGGTTTCAAAGACTTGAGAAGGCATTGTAGTGTGAGGAAATTCTAGAATGGTGAGGCATGGAAGCATCCCATACTTTCAGGAATATGGGCAGATAGCCCAAGAAAACATAAGAGTCACTGGATCTCATAACCGGAGTCAACCTGACCAAGAAAAAATTGAGTCAACTTGGTCAATGAAGAAACTAAGTGAACATGAGATATTCACCAGCAACCTATGCAATATGTCAATCCTCTAAAAAAAAATCCAGCACACTAAAAAATCTCTTAGATCAGTTATTAGTGCCAGACTGAATGGGGGCAAAAATAGCCAATAGGTATTACATAAACCATGTGCTACCTAACCCATTGACCCCACATTTAATATTGAAAAAATAATTCTTTTCTTCACTATTAAATAATTACATCAAATATTATTACAATGTTATAATACAACTTATCAAGTCTCTCCCATGGGAATCTTTACATGTTGCAAGTCCATCTAAGTTCTCCTAGATACAACATTACATAATAAAATAAAATAATACAACTAAAAAATATTATGCAATATGTGCAACACCCATTATCTCAACAATCTCCCACTTGTTGTATACATTGCATAGGGTCAATCTATAGCCACATAAATGAACAAGGAAGCAATCCCTCCTAGCACATTCACCATCATGGATCAAAGTATCGAGCATCTAAAACATGAATGATCCCACCTCCTATCATGTCACTACCACCAGACATACATAGAAGCCATCCAAAGAGAAATCCACCCAACTTGTTGCATTAGAAGATCATAAAATCTTGTACCAATTGAAATATCAAGCACAAACACCTAATCCAAAGGTAATCATATGTATTCGTAGTTGTCAAAATATCGATAGCTGAAATAGCACCCACAGCAAGTGCCAACCCATTCAACTATCCATACCTCCAAAGGTATAACAAGTGAATCCATCATAAGCCTCAAGAGCAATACCTACCACATATATATCAAGAAGCTCCCACTACAAGAGATAATTTCAAATCTATAACCAATTCACTCACAACATCTCATAGAAGTGAATCCAAGTACTATCGAGGACATCCACAAAATATAAACCAATAAGCTGCAAGAATAGCTCTCATAAAAAGTCTCCAATGCTCTCCCAACTTCTCCACAACCAACAAAGGAAAGAGATAAAGGAATAACCATGTCATCTCTCACACTGCATACATGAGCACAATTTCCAACCAATCTCAAATCTATTGTAAGTAAAATTGAATATCTAGGAAGATAACCAAGACCAAAGAGAAATCGTACAAATCATAACATGTATCATGTCCTTCTACACACACATCTAGATGTAGATAGTGCCATGTAATATCTCCTCCATAAAACCCCAACCAAGAAGCCACAAGAAAACCCAAACCATACCATATAACTAATCATGGATGTAAGCCTCTCACAAGAATATCAAACTCATAAACCAGTCCTAAACCAAGGAATATGCCCAATATAAAACCATCTCCCAAACTCAACCAACACAACAACATATGCACAAGGAGATAACAAATGTAAAACCATCTCTCAAATGA
Organism: Cupressus sempervirens; assembly: GCA_028749045.1. NCBI lineage: Eukaryota > Viridiplantae > Streptophyta > Pinopsida > Cupressales > Cupressaceae > Cupressus > Cupressus sempervirens. Next base: position 535,745,097 of record CM053791.1, read on the forward strand.
ACCCTCTAGAACTAACTCATGTACCATAGCTCAAGATCCATGTCCATGAAAGAAAAGCATAAATATAATACACCCAAGAGAAACAATGGGCTATACCTCTCAAGTAGTAAATTGTTGAGTAGATTGAGATTGGGGAATGAGAATTCTCATCAAGATATTGAAGTCTCCAACCAAGACTCATCTAATAACAATCTCCTCTCAAGTCATGTCAAGAAAATGCCCCTCGATCTTCCTACTAAAACCATCAACCGTCCCAACAAATACTTCTCTAATCCAAGAGAAATCAACATCACCACCATCTCTAAGTATCCATGAGTACCTATAACCAATAAATCCATGCCACCTCCAAATGCAACATAGAAATATATCATGAAATATCTAGCAAATGATTAATGTACTCAATACCAAGAAACTAAACCAAGATCAATGTCAAAGTTCCAACCATGGCCTCAAGAACGTAAGCATGACAACATGATCTAACCATCTCAATCAAAGAGATAACATGCTACATATGAACATAGCTTAACATATCAAATCTCTAAACACATATCAAGAGTATGCCATGACATAATAATGAAACCATCCTCACACCAATGATAACATGTCAAATGAAAGCATAAGCCACACCTTTACCAAGAACTCCATGAGTCCTCCAGATGCAACCATCTCCACACACCATGAAGAAAACTATCTCCACATACTATGAAGAACCACCTCCCATGAAGATAACCAAGAGCCCCATGACTCCTCAAGATCCAACCATCTCTACACATCATGAAGAAAACCATCTCCATACACCATGAAGAAAACCATCTCCACATACTATGAAGAACCATCTCCACACACCATGAAGATAACCATCTCCAGACACTATGAAGATAACAAGTGTACCATGCAAATGTCAAAGACACTTTTGAAAAAATTATATCTAAGACAAACCTCCAACATCTACAAACACTCAATAAATATATCAATACCAAAAACTCCCACTCAACCATAGTACTGAGTCACCTATGGCATCATTCCATATCCTACATGAAGATCCCCCATGTCTACACACACAACCAAAGTTTTAGTACTAAGTGAACCAAGATCTCCAAACTAAGAAGATACAAATCAAACTAGGATATAATCTTGCACCGCCACCTCATCACTATCACAAGCTCCCACTAAATTGTGTATCCAAGCTATCCATGACATCATGATGAAAAACCTTCCTCTAACCATGAGAATCAACCAATGCATCAAACCATCAAAAAACTCAAAGTACACATTGTGAGCTCCTCAAAAGAAACTAAATAACCATGATCTTCAACCAAGAAGATATACCACCATAATCAAATATGGAATCCAAACCAATAAACATCAAGGATGTACCTCTATATCCAATCATAACCTGCCAAAATACATGACACCATGATCACATCCATGAACCAAGCAACTAACTCTCAATGTGTCCAACCTATTAGCATAAAATAGTCAACCTCGGTCATCCACCATGATTATACTTGGTAACAGCATCTCATCCCTTCTACATGAAGACAAAATTAGAAAATCATGTAACTAAGGGTATAGACAATCCAAATCCAAGCCACCAATATAAATATGCATCAATAATAAAATATCAATGGGCAAAGACAACTCATATACAAGCCATAAATATAATCTGTAAGTATAAACCACTTACAACATTGCACAACTTGTAGACCCAATAAGTCATCATACATATCCAAACTAAATATTAATAACCATATCATCATTAGACCAAACTAAAATATGAATTGAGTATACGATGACATCAAACCCAAATCTCCAAAATATATAATGTCATAAACTCACTATATATATATATATATATCATAGAACATTCAGATTAATATATCATCAAATAAATCATGTAAAACCTATACCAAATCTAAACCAATATGTAGAGCTCTCCAAGAGCTTTCTGTTGACTACTCAAAGTCCAAAATTTGACTCTATATGCCTAAGTTATGCCCTAATTTGTACTCAAAATAAATAACATCTAACTTTCAGGCTCCTAAAACTTGAATTTTTTTCAAAATCATAGAATCAAACCTATACTGAGTTGTAGTGCTCTGAATTAGATTTCCAATGACTATAAGAAGTCTGAAATTTGATATCTTGAGAGAAAGTTATGGTTGTTTTACTAAGACAGTCTTTTTACCATTTTCATTGCAATCTTTTTATTTTATTTTTATTTTTTTTAGTGACGAAAATTCTTATAGGAATAAATTTGACAGCCATCACGAGCTAAAACTAAAAACCTTTTGCATTTTCTATCAACATGGCTAAACTAGGGTATATTATATATCAAAATTTATAGAAACATCGACCCAGATCCAATGGTGAGGTCTATTTTTGCCCAGGAGGTTATTTTTACAAGCTCCCCCCTAAAAACCTCATTTAAATGAAACATCCAAAAAAATTATTTGACCAACAATTTTATATGTCCAAAAATCTACCAACATCTCATCATAACAACAAACCTAAAACTATTAATGCGATCAGATTTTCACAATCCATCATAGTTATGTAAATCAGTTTCTGGATTAGATTGTGTGGAGATTTTTACCATCAACGTTTCGAATCACACTACGTGATCCATCATCAGGATGAGAGAGCAAGAGATGTCAAATAAAGTAAGTAGCAGATTTAGCAAAGACTCACCATATAAAGGAGAACAGGAAAGATGAATGCACCAACCCCGAAGCTAAACCAAAAAATAATAAATAAATAAAAATATAAAAATAAAACAAGACAATAGGGGTGAATGACTAAAACAAGGAACAACACACAAGAAAAAGGTAAATAAGAAAAAAATAAAAATAAAAAATAAAAATAAAAATAAAAAATAAAAACAAAAACAAAAATAAAAATAAAAATAAAAACAAAAAGTAAAAATAAAAATTAATTAAAAAAAGGAATTAAAATGAAGACCAAGAAATTCAATAGCTACTAAAGTTTATATATATATATATATCCAAGCAACTATGTAATACACCTAAAAAACTATAAAACATAAAAATGAGCAAATATCATAATTAATAATATATACTTGGTGTATATATGTAATACACGTATTACATATATAAATAAGCATATTATATATATATATACGCACGCACACATACATACAAACACGAATAAATATATATGTTAATACTACATATATAGATAAGAACTAATTACATAAAAGTAGTATAAGCTTATATGCTAACTAGATGAATATAAATACAAATCTACCTATCTAAATAACCAAAAAATAAAGATAATGAAAAGTATGAGGAATAAACTTATATATGTAATACACCTAACACATATAAATAAGCATCTAATATATTTATAATATATACTAGATGTATATATGTAAAGCGTAAATTACATATACATACACGCAACAAATATATGTCTATATTACCTATCTATAAGAATTTGTTATATATAAGTGGTATACACATATATTTTAACAAGATATATATATACCTATCTACTAAACAACTAATCAATAATACAAAAATAATATGTTTATCATATATACTAACAAGTATTAAGCAAAAATAAGTATATGTTAAACATATAAGCAGAAAGAATAATATCTACACGAATAAGAATGAAAAATTGAAGTAAGCAAGAATAAATAAAAATATGCTAGGGAAACAATAAAGATAAAGAAAGGAAACAGAAGTGAGAAGACACAAGAAGGAGAGGAAGAGCACTAAAAGGAGAACCTAGGACAAAAGAGCAATGTAGAGAAAGAAAGAGAGAGGCGGCGGGAGCAACACACCTGGCAAGAGGAGGAGGGGAGAGAAGCCTAGAAACAAGGCACGAGAGAGCAACCAAGACAAAAGAAAAGGAGGGAAGAGGACAAGAAACAAGGCGAGGGGGAGCAGCCAAGCAAGAGGGAAGGAGAGAAAGGGGACTAACCCACACATCAAGGGTGTCTGTCCCTGGAGAACAACATGGGAAGCCAAGTGGGGTTGAGGATCTAGCCATCATCCCGATTAAGGTTGATGGGGTGGTTGTTGATTTCAATAGCTTCTTTAAGCTTTCTTTTGAAATAGTTGTCCTCATTGGAAATGATTTGCGTATTCTCCAAACATATGTGATGTTTGGTAGACAAAGAGTGTTCGGCTAAAGCTAATTTGTGAACCCTATTGTGCCTAATGTCCACCACATGCTCTTTGATACGAGTGTGGAAGGAGCGACCCGTTTCCCCTATAGAGGGTGTGCCACAAGAGAAAACCACCTTGTAGACCCCTGAGTTAGAATACATATCTCTGGGGTCTTTGATAGGTGGGACATGATTCCTAATCTTGGAGAGGGGTCTGAAGGCAACACGCAGACCATTTTTAGATAGGATCTTGGCAATTTTTTGGGATATGCCTTCCACAAAAGGGAGGGAGGCATGCAAGCTACGAGGGGGGAGAAGCAAAGGGGAAGGATTTGAGGGGGCTAGGTGGAGGGACCTAGCTTGCTTGAGGGCTCTAGAAATTTGCCTTGAAGAATAGCCATTAAGCCTAAAGACTTGGCAGACATGATTGAGCTCAAGGTTTAAGTGATCATCATCACAGATCCTATGGGCCCTCAAAGCTAGGGTCTTAAGAATGCCCAATTTATGGCTAGGATGATGGTGGGAGGATGAGTGAATGTACAGGTTGGTATGGGTGGCCTTTCTAAACACATGGTGACCAAGGGAGCCATCTAGCTTCTTGATGAGTAGAACATCAAGGAATGGTAATTGGTTGTTAGACTCGAGCTCCTTGGTGAAAGAAATAGAAGGCGCTATGTTGTTGATGTGTTGGTGGAACTCTTCTAGTTTGTCCAACCCATGAGGCCAGCAAACATTAGTGTCATCAACGTATCTTTTCCACCACTTAGGCTGAAGAGGGAATGAACGTAGGGCCACCTCTTCAAAATGCTCCATGTAAAGGTTGGCAATGATAGGGGAGAGAGGGGAGCCCATGGCCACTCCATCAACTTGCTCGTAGATGATCCCTTGGAAGGAGAAAAAGGTTGATCTGAGGCATAACTCAACCAAACTAGCAATCTCTGCATTGGTCTTGCGCTTAACAAGCTCAATGGAATCAAGAATAGGGACCTTGGTGAAGAGCGAGACCACGTTGAAGCTTACCAGGACACATTGTTATCCATGTGGGTGTCCTTAATGAAGTGGATGAAGTGGGTTGAGTCTTTAACAAAGGAGTCTAAGTTACCTACCAACGAGGAGATTAACTTGGCCAGATGAGTAGCCAAGGGGTAGGTAGGGGAGCCTATAGTGTCAACTATAGGTCTAAGCGAGATTCCCCTCTTGTGGATTTTTGGGACCCCATAGATACGGGGAGTGACTTCCTTGGAAGGGACCAACTTTTTCTTAATGACATCATCAAAGGACGAGGTCAAGACACTCGCTTTGACTTTTTTCAATATTTTACCACAAGGTTTATGAGATAAGGATCAATAACAATGCGAGTCAGAGAGAAGGTCAAGCATCTTGGAGACATAATCTTGTTGATTCATAATGACAGTAGCATTGCCCTTGTCCACTTTGATGATTGCTAGGTCATTATGATGCAACAAACTTTTGAAAGTGAGAAGCTCAGCCTTGGGGATGTTGTGCCTAGGCGGTTTGGCATGTCTGAGGGCGACTGCACAATCTTGCCTTATAACTTCGGCAGCATCATTGGGGAGAGAGCGGATGGCACTCTCAATTTCCACGAGGAAGTCAACCCATGGGATGATGTGAGGCATCATCGCAAAATCAAGACCCTGCTTCAAGAAGTTAAAAGAGAGGGGGTCGAGAGTGGCATCGAAAAGGTTTACAACCAATTTGCAGTCTCAATTGGGTGCAAAGTTGGGAGTGACAGGGGGGTCAGGGTGGAACAAGGAAGGACAAGGCTGGAGAGAGGAGAGTCCAGGAGGAACGGGCAGGGAAGCTACTAAGGTAGGAGAAGGCACGGTAGGAAGATTAGCCTCAGACCCCGCCTTCCTAATCCTGAACAGCGAGTAGGGGGAGCTGGGGGCTAACTAGGAAGCAAGCGCAAGGGTGGAGACCATGGAGGGATTATTGACCACGTGGTCAAGATTTTCCACAGTCACAGAAAATTTAGGGGGAACAGACAGACCAAAAGTGAGGGTCACATCAGCATTGGGTAAAGGAAGAGGTTCAGCACTAAGAGGGGCTTGAGGTGCAGCAACCACCTCAAAGACATCAAGATCATCATAAATGCAGAAAGAAGAGGGCACTTCAGTAGATGATGTACCTAGTAAATTCGAAGAAGATCCGTTGGAAGGAGCTAGTCGTTGGGAAACCTCAGCCTGCAAGGGGAAGCCAAGTCGATCGCAGTTCATAGGAGTGTCATCGGGTTGAGAAGCCAGAGGCACAGAAGTATGAGAAAATCGATGATGCATTGCAGCATGACCGTGCAAATATAAGCACTTTGGTAGAGCAGTTTGCGCCAAGTTTGACCCCACGGGCCTCTCTGCCTTGATGCCAGCAACAAATAGTCGAGGACTGGTCTGCAGAGTGGGAGCCTGCAGGCTACTAGAAGAGGATGCCTGCTTCACCGAACATGCAAGACTACCATGCTGCAATGTAGATGTCGCCTGAGCAGTAGATAGGTATATATATCTTATTAAAATATATGTCTATACCACTTATATATAACAAATTCTTATAGATAGGTAATATAGACATATATTTGTTGTGTGTACATATATATATATATATATATATATATATATATATATATATATATATATATATATATATATATATATATATATATATATATATATATATATATATATATATAAATTATGCTTTACATAGATACATCTAGTATATATTATAAATATATTAGATGCTTATTTATATGTGTTAGGTGTATTACATATATAAGTTTATTCCTCATACTTTTCATTATCTTTATTTTTTGGTTATTTAGATAGGTAGATTTGTATTTATATTCATCTAGTTAGCATATAAGCCTATACTACTTTTATGTAATTAGTTCTTATCTATATATGTAATATTAACATATATATTTATTCGTGTTATTTTTATTTTTTGTTTTTATTTTTATTTTTATTTTTGTTTTTATTTTTGTTTTTTATTTTTATTTTTATTTTTTATTTTATTTTTTTCTTATTTACCTTTTTCTTGTGTGTTGTTCCTTGTTTTAGTCATTCATCCCTATTGTCTTGTTTTATTTTTATATTTTTATTTATTTATTATTTTTTGGTTTAGCTTCGAGGTTGGTGCATTCATCTTTCCTGTTCTCCTTTATATGGTGAGTCTTTGCTAAATCTACTACTTACTTTATTTGACATCTCTTGCTCTCTCATCCTGATGATGGATCATGTAGTGTGATTCGAAATGTTGATGGTAAAAATCTCCACACAATCTGATCCGGTGGACAATTTTAGTGAAAATTGAAGTGTTTTCAAATCTCCAGATTTTTGCACCATTAGAAAGATCTCAATGTCCTGATTCCAATGCAACTTGAACGGACAAAAATGGAGTCCGAATGTAGAAGTTACGCTTGGTCAAAGTTTTGGTCAATAGACAGACCAGAGGGCTAAATAAGAGGTGAAATCAGACCATCTCAAAAGTGGTCCATAATGGATTTCAAATCAAAGATCTCGTCAAGAGCTTTCGAACAGTGTTGGTTTCATCAAAAACGGATTTCATATGTGAAAGTTATGACCGTTTGAATTTTGGAGGCAAAAAAAAAAAATTTAAATGGTGACATCATCATGATGTCAGCATAGTGACGTGGCAATTTTGAAAATTGGGCGGCAAAAGCGTTGGTTATGAGATTCGAACTCATAACAACTCCCATCTTTATATCCCTTCTTTACCACTACACCACTCACTCACGTTTGCTATAAATAGCTGGCAGTTTTTCATAAACAACTACCTGCAGTAAATTGGTTATAAAAAAGCCGATCGTAGGCTTTGAACCTGCAACCACTGCTCCGCCAAAAATGCATACCACCGGTGCACTAGTGATGACTTTTGAAATATGATTGGTGCTTGTTTTATTTAAACATTATCTTAACCGCCAACCTTATTAAAATAAGGTTTATTTGTTGTATGACTCCTAACCAACTAACTAAAGGGGGAAAAATGATAAAATCTATCATATCCGAATTGTTGAAAGAATGTTATGCATTTAATATTTTTTTAAGCCTATTTAGGCTAATTTTTATGTATAAAAGGGGGTAGTAGGCCCTTTGGAAATTCATTCAGGTGATGAGAATAGGAGAACGTTTAAGAGATTTTTGAAGACTATTTTGCACGTTGAGGGCATGTTATGCTGATGTGTTTAAGGGAATAAGTCTTGGTGCATTTGTAATTGATTTTGGAGATTAATCGGATTGGTCAAACTCTATTGGAGCTGACCCGGAGACGTAGTCACATTTGTGGCGAACTCCGAAATCAAACTTTGTTTGCATCTTCTCATCTTCTTCTCTCTCAATTTTGTTTCTCATCTTAAGTTTTGATGCATAATTTCATTTATGTATAAATGTTGTAAGACTTCTGCTAATTTGATTTTATTTAAGCATTCAATATTGCAATTAGTCTAGATCCGTTGATCAGATCACAATATAATCCAGAAACTAATTTAGATAAACTTAAAACTCTTAGATCTGCAATAAACAACCTACAAAACTCATATACCTTGTATTTTCTTTTATCCTCTCATGCATTCACATGGATTCAATCTAAAGTTACAACAATGCAACCATAGCTATGATACCACTGGTGAGGAAACTTGCAAAAAAAATATAACCATTTCTACATAACTTATAATTGATTTGAAATAAATGTGTAATTAAAATTCACATGCAAGAGAATAGACAACATAACCACACAAAAATGTAACACAAGATATACCATAGGAAACCCTCATTGAGGGGAAAACTCAGCCTCCAAAAGCATCCATCACCATGTATTATTTAGCAAAAATATCATTGCAATATAACCATCAAAGCCATCAAAGCTATAGCCACAACCAAAAAATCTATGTGAACACCACACATCCCATGTCATGCTTCCAAATTTCATAAATGCTCGTATTGCCTAACCTGTCAAACCTTCTCTTGCTCAACTCTTGACTTTTTCCCTTTTTTCTCATGTCTCTACAACTACCCTTATGGTTGCTTATATAGTAGCAAGTCTCACAAAATGACCAAGTAATATTACATAAACCATGTGCTACCTAACCCATTGACCCCACATTTAATATTGGACATTTAATTATTTACCCCAATATTAAATAATTACATCAAATATTATCACAATGTTACAATACAACTCATCAAGTATATCCCATGAGAATATTTACATGTTGCACATAGATACAACATTATATAATAAAATAAAATAATACAATATAACAATATTATGCAATGTGTGCAACACTCATTATCTCAGCAAGTAGTTTTTTCAGCCATGTACCTACATATCATATGTCATGTCTTCCCTTACTCAAAGGTGTAAAAAGGAAATTAGACTTTAAACTAAAAAAAATGGCAAGGAAAATGTGATAAGAAAGAACAAGCTATGAACAAATGTGGTAATATGTGTAAATCTAAAGAGTTTGGAGGTCTAGGTGTAAAAAAATTGTGTTGTCAAGATAAGGCTTTGGGGGCTAAACTTATTTGGAAAGTGTTCAAGGAACATGATAGTAAATGGGATAAAATATTATATCATAAGTACCTAAACAATAATAACCTTTTATCTTTGTTTAGAACAATTAATTCCCCAAAAGGTTCTACAATTTGGAACTTTATTATGAATTGTTGACCATTAATAACTAAAAACTTAACCTAGGATATTGGTCTAGGGAAAGACACAATGTTTTAGGAAGATTCATGGGATGATCTCCCTTCTCCAGATAGTGCAAAGTTACCTATAAATATAAAACATATTCTTTCAAGTCAATGGGGTAAGTATGTGAGCGATTATAAAATTAAAACTAACAATAATTAATATGGAGCTTGCAAATGGAAATCCTTAGATGATGCATCTCTTTCATTACAAGAATAATAATTTTTTAATAATTTTTTAAATAATAGACAAACAAACCATAAAGATGGGAAAGATAGACTTATATGGGGAGCATCAAAGAATGGAAATTATAGAATCAAATTAAGTTATGAGAAGATCATAAATCCTCAACACTGGGATAAGATTGATATACCTCTTAATTTATGTTGGGATTCAACATGTTTATCAAAAGCATGCATATTCTTGTGGGAAGCTCTAAAAAAAGAGTTCTTACTATAGAAAGATTTACTAAGATGGTGTATTAATGGCCATCAAGATGTCCTCTTTGTGAAAAAGATTCAGAATCTTCAGAACACTTACTCTGTGTCTATTATTTTACTAAAGACTGTTGGTATTGGTTATGTAAGAAATTAAATTAGTGAATTGTACCTCCTAATAATCTCTTAGATTTTTTAAGAAGTTAGCCGAAACGTGAAGGTCTATAGTAATTTATGGAAAATATCCCCATCTATTCTTTTATAGGAAATATGAAAAGAAAGGAATGGAAGAATCTTTTGCAATCAAAAGATGGATCAAATTTCATTTATTAATAAACTAGAAGCATGTATTATAGAGGTTGTGAACAATAATCTTAGAAACTCCTATGAGGAGGAAGGATCCTTTCCAAATTAGGATACAAAATTGTGAAAAAAAATGGTTTAATCTAATCAATCCTCAATTGATATATTCTAAAGCCAATAAAATTGCTAGGAAAATTGTAAATAGGAACCTCCACTGATAGGATGGTAAAAGCTAAATTTTGATGGGGCTTCTAGGGGTCATCTAGGTTCAACTGGTTTAGGGTGTATTACTTATTTAGATAAAGGTGTATGCCTAACTAAACACACCAAACCTTTGGGAATAATGTATAATAACTTAATGGAATTAGAGGCTTAAATAGAAGGATTAATCTTGTGTCAAAAAATAGAAATTAATAAATTATTTATTGAAGTTGATTCCCAAATCATCCTAAATGCGTTAAGAAAAAGGGAAACTCCTAATTGGATCCTCTATTCCAAACTTGAATATACCTTATCCATAGTAGATAAATTTGAAAAAATCATTATATGTATATGTATATATACACATATGTGTGTGTATACATACATATGTATATATACACACATATGTGTGTATATATGTGTGCATATATATATGTGTGTGTGTGTGTGTATACATATGTAGACACACACATATATGTTTGCATATATGTGTGTGTATATATATATGTAATATGTGTATATACATATGTAGACACACACACACACACACATATATATATATGTAATATGTGTATATATGTGTGTGTATATATACATATACACACATATATCTACACATGCATATGTGTGTACATATATGTGTGTAGATGTGTACATTTATGTATGTGTATATATATGTATATATACATATATGTGTGTGTATACATATATGTGTATGTATATACATACATGTATATCTATACACACCATGTGTATGTATATACATATGTATACATATATGTGTGTGTGTGTATACACGTATATGTGCATATATATGTATGTGTATATACATATGTATATGCATACATATATATCTATGCACACCATGTGTATGTATGTATGTATGTATATACATACATATATACACATGTATATAGGTATATATATACACACGCATATGTGTGTACATATATGTGTGTGTATATGTGTACATATATGTATGTGTATATATATGTGTGTATATATGTATATATGTGTGTGTGTATACATATGTATATACATACATGTATATCTATACACACCATGTGTATGTATATACATATCTATACATATATGTGTATATGTGTGTGTGTATAGACACATATATGTGTATATATGTATATGTGTGTATATATGTATGTGTATATATATATATCTCTCTATACACACCATGTGTATGTATATACATATATATACATGTATGTACATATGTGTATATATGCATATACATATGTGTATATATGCATATACATATATATATACACATATATGTATATTGCATGTGTATATGCATATATACATATATGTGTATGTATATATACACATATATGTATATTGCATGTGTATATGCATATATACATATATGTAGATGCATGTATATATACACATATACATATATGTAGATGCATATATACATATATGTGTATATATATATATATGTATATGCATATATACATATATATGCATATATACATATATGTGTATATATACATATATGTAGATGCATATATATATACACATATGTATATTGCATGTGTATATGAATATATACATATATGTGTATATATTTATATGCATATATACACATATGTATATATGCATCTACATATATGTATATATACACATATATGCATATGCATATATACACATATATGTATATATGTGTGTATATATATGTATATATACTTATATGTGTGTATATATATAGATATATGTGTGTATATATATGTACATGTATATACACACATATGTGTATACATATGTGTATGTATATGTACACACATATGTGTGTATATACATTTACATATATATACTTATGTATATACATATATATATGTATGTATATATACATATACATATATAAGCATACATACACACACATATGTGTGTGTGTATATATGTATGTATATACATATATGTATGTGTATATAAATACATACATATATACACACGTGTGTGTACACATATATATGTGTTTGTATATGTATATACATATATGTGTGTGTATATAAATACATACATATATACACACATGTGTGTATATAAATATATACATATATACACACATATGTGTGTATATATGTTTATATATGTATATGTATATATACATACATACATATATATGTATATACATAAGTATATATATGTACGCATGTATGTATATATACATACATACATATACACACATATGTATGTTACATATGTGTACATATGTGTGTATGTATGTATGTACATATGTATATACATATATATGGAAGGTAATAGAGAAGCATATGATGTAGCTCCACCTGCTCCTTTATTAGCTAGATCATTTGCTAATATTTATGTTACATATGTGTGTGTGCATGTATGTATGTATGTATATACATATGTATGGAAGATAATAGAGAAGCAGATGATTTGGTTAATAAAGGAGCAAATGGAGAAGATATTCTTATAAGACAAATTAATACGTTGAGTATAAGTTAGTTTCATATTTATATAGTATTCTTAGTAAGAATTTGGTTTATAGTCTTATTATTTTAAATCTTGTTAATAAAAAAAATCTAAGTTAATTATTTTCTATATTTAAGAAAATATAATCAAAAAATAATTTTATTTGAATTATACAGCCATGTAACCCATTACAATAGGAATATTGTATCCTTTAAAAAAAATCTTAAATTAATAGGTATCTAATTAATAAGTTACGATTTAATCTAGGAAGAAGGTCTATATATATATATATATATATAATGAAGGTTTGTCATTCTAGGTACATTAGTATCTAACTTAAAGAGATATTTGGAATTACTATAAACATATATAGATATTTTGTCAACATAACAAACTAAGATTAGATATAGTAAGACTTATAGATTTTATATAATAATATAAAATATAATCCAAATACGCCTCAACAATTATGAAAGGGCCGACAATTAATATATTTCTAATACAATCATAAATCCCATCTAAAATCTTCTAGAACTCTAACATTTATTTTATAGCATATTTCTAAAAAAAATTGGTTAGAAGAGGATATATCAATATTAATAAATGAATCAAAAATATCATAGTTTTTCTGACACAATACATCATAGGTCCTCTTTGTATTTCAAGATTTTAAGTTCTTAGATGTATTTCTTATATTTTTTCTTTGTCTGAAATATCAGTCTTCGAATATTTTTAAGTAATCAATTATCATAGATAAGTAGTGCTTTATTATTATTTGGCAAAGCTTGCTCATAATTTAAGGATGGGAATCATTACAAATTATGGTGTATAATGTCCTTCTCCCATTATAATTAATAATTTAACTCATAAGTAGCCTTTTTTGTTAAAATGTATCATTCCTTTTGCTTGATAAGGACACTTGTCTTAATAAAACTTAGTGTCACATTATCATGCTAGATCTTATATGATTTTTTGGAATTATGAAAACCTTGTTGATACATGATTGAAAAGATCATTTCAGTAGAAAGATTGTTAAAGAAGACTGTGTGTTTCAATCATTGTTTTGTCACTGATGTCAAACCTGCTACATGTTGGTAAGACAATTGCTTATATGTTTCAAGCACTATCACTTAGTTTATTGATGAGGAGGATTTGATTAACAAGATGTAACAAAAGTACCTAGAGGAAAGGTTGAGTTATGATTATGTATTGAAGTGCAAGAATCGGTTAAGACAATATAACATAATGTATTGATAATCTACTTGAGGTTAAAAAATGACTAGCTACACTTATAAAGTTTAGAAGCATAAGGTTAAACAAAGTTCATTTGCCAAGTTTGACCATGTTGATAGAAGGTGTCAAGCAGAGTTAGTGCAAGCCGAGAAAAAAGTCAGTTTGAGCCGAGTGAAAGCATTTTCTAGTGGATTCCGAGTAAGTTAGTAGATGTTGAGCAAGCTAGTTGGTGCCGAGTAATTTTTAGTTGATGTCAAGCACCAATAAAATCCAGTTGATGTCGAGTAACACAGGTATGTGTCGAGCATCAGTAAATTGATAATGTCGAGTTGTTGTATTATGAAAAGATTGAAGATTTGCCAAATAAAAGCCAACAAGTTTATTTTCTTAGAACTTGTGAATTAGGAGGAAGATAAGATTTATGAGCTGGTGGCACAGAATCTTATGTAAACCATTTTGGAGGTGAATTCAAATGGATTCTAGGAGAAGTTTCTAGAAAATAGAAGATATGGGTTACATACATTGTATCCTACCTAATCCATCAAAAACAAAAATTTTGGTAATGGATAATGAGCGGAAAAAGTGTTCTAATCTCCTATATGTAGGGATGTATGGTCATGAAGCAAAGAGGTTGGAGAGTTTGGATACAAAAATCTAACAAGGAGAAGGAAAGGTGTTTGCTTCATGAAGTGACCCAAGAGAAGAAGTTTGCAATGGTGTACTAAGCAAGAAGACTTAAAGAGGATGAATGCTTGAAGGGTGAACAAGTTGTCAAAGCTACAAAGATTGGAAGGCAAGCAGAGTTGAGGATTGAATAGTGATCTGTAATCTGCAAGTAAGGTTGTAAGTTGTATCAGATCAAAGCTCTACTATTACTTTCTAACAATTGTATCAGCCTAGGGTAAATCCTTTGGAGTAAGGTTGACTTAACAGTCAATGGAAAATCCTTTAACAGGGTGGCATTCCAAGTGAATGGTCTAAAGTCCTCTAACAAGGCTCACTTTTAACAGGGTGATTGAAATCCCTTAACTAGGTCACATTTAACAGTGTGTGTTGTAACCTTTAATAGGGTTGGCCTTTAACAAGGCATCACTTTAGAAGAGTGAAAAAGGAGTAGCATGTTATTGGTGGTTTTTCCCAAATTGAGTTTTCATGTCAAATCATTGTGTCAACTGTGTTGATGGATATGTTGTGTTTTATGCTTTACATTTTTGCATGTTGATTTGATAGTAACATATCAGTTTTGGTTAACACACAATGCATGCATGCATGGTTAAGAATGTTTTATGGGTTCACTGAATTGTGAAAATTGGTATTAGAGCCATCTACTTAAGAGGATTAGTTTTAAGGTACTAGAAGCACGAAGATCAAGATGTCAAAAAGAGAGGTACCCAAGCTCAACAGAGAACTTTCCTGCATGGAAAAGTTTGATGAAGCTACACCTTGGAGGACTTGGAGATTATGCACAATCTTGCATTTCAATAGAACATGTTGATCCAATAGGAACCCTAATTACTAAAGATTTGAAGAAAAAGAAAAAACACAATTAGGTGATGTTGGAGATTGCCTCTGCCCTAAGCTATGCTGAATTTGATGATATCAAAGGCCTTAAGAATTCAAAGTAGATGTGGATGCCCTAGACACCATCTATGGAGGAGACAAAAATATTCAAAGAGCCAAGTCAAAGAGCCTCAAAGATAAGTTTGATGACATGAGAATGGAAGAAGGTGAAAATATTGCTCAATATGTTTCTAGAATAAAAGAAGTTGTTAGTGCATAAAAGGTGCTACTGGTAAAATAGATTATGATACTATGCTAAGTAAAGTCTTGAGAACATTGTTGCCTGTGCATGCCATTAGATTGTCTGCAATCCAAGAGCTAAGATGTATACCAGGAAATGATCTAACCCTTGAAGGTCTGGTAGGAAGACTCGCTGCTTTTGAGCTATCTAATTTTGACAACTATAGACCAAAGAGTATTGAATTAGATTTCAAAGTAAAATTGTTACTAAAGGATTTTGAGGAGATAAATCAGAAGAAAAGGAAGATAAAGTATGCATCTAGTGACAGTAGTATAGATGAGGAAGACATTGAACAATTGGAAGCATTGCTGACAAGAAGATTTCACAAAGGGAAAGGTAAGTTGCCTATCAACTTTTTTAATTGTAATGAAGTTGGTCATATTGTAGCAAGATGTACACAGAAGAAGAACTTTAGAGAATGGAACAAGCACAAAAATAGAAGAGAAGATGATGGAAGAGACTATAGAGATAAAGGCAAGAAGTCATGCTACATTGCTGATGAACATGGCTCTAATGAAAATGATGATGAAGTGGTATATGTTGCAATGAAGGATGAATCTGATGAGGATGAGGCAACTACACTTATGACTTGTGTGAACAAGAATGATAAATAGATCATTGATAGTGGATGCTTACATCACATGATTGGAGATAGAAGTAAGTTCATTACCTTGACCTGTTATGATGGAAATAGTGTAAGATTTGGTAATGATGCACCATGTTTAATTAAAGGAAAAGGGTCTATCAAACTCACAGACAAGATTTCATGTGACAATGCTTATTATGTTGAAGGATTGAATTATAACTTGTTGAGTGTGTCACAATTGAATAATTTGGGGTGCAAGGTTGAGTTTGAAAATAAATTAGCCAAGATATATGATACAAATGGAAACTTGATTGGAAAAGGTGATCAAACTAGGAGTAATCTGTTCTATTTGGATATAGAAGATGCTACTTGTCTTATTGCAAAATTTGATGATGTATGGCTTTGGCACAAGAGATTATGTCATGTTAACTTTGCTAATCTGATTAGTATCAACAACATGAAAAGAGTTAGAGGTTTTCCTAAGTTGAAGGAACCAGAAAATATAATGTGCAAACAATGTCAACTAGGCAAGATGGCAAAGTCAAGCTTTAAAAGTAAAGCTTATACCTCTAAGGAAATACTTGAAATTGTTCATACTGACTTGTGTGGACCTATTGAAGTATAAAGCTACAAAGGAGATAAGTGTATAATGTTGTTTGGTAATGATTACTCTAGGATGATGACGGTCATGTTTCTAAAACAAAAATCAAATGCTTTTCAAATGTTTAAATGGTACTTGGCAAGAGTTGAAAAGGAAACAGGTAAGAGTTTGAAATGCTTGAGATCAAATAGAGGAAGTGAATTCACTTCACATGAGTTTGAGATGTTCTATAATGACAGAGGAATCAAGAGACAAACATCTGCACCTAGGACCCTTCCACAAAATAGAATTGTTGAAAGAAGAAACAGGTCTATAATGGACTGTGCAAGAACACTCATGATGGAGAAAAATGTTGCTCTAAAATACTAGAGAGAATTTGTAAGTATTGTTGTATACATCTTGAACTGTGTACAAGTCAAGAAGGGTACTCATTCAACATCTTTTGAACGATGGTATGGTCATCCACCTAATGTGAAATATTTTAAAGTATTTGGAAGCAAATGCTATATTCTTAAAGATGTTAGGAGTGGAAAGTTTGATGCAAAGAGTGAAGAAGGTATATTCCTTGGTTACTCCACAAGAAGTAAATCTTACAAGTGTTTAAATACTAACACTCACAAAATTGTAGAAAGTGCAAATGTGGATTTTAATGAGTTTACAAAAGCACATGAGGTTGAATCTATAAAAAAATAGAAGAATACAAGTCATTTGTATACTATTATGAAGGAATTCCTACTGAAGAAAATGCTACAAATCATGCAACAAATCAACAGCAAGTCTCAACAACTGTCGAGTCACATCCTGTGAATGTCAAGTTGCATTTAGATGCCAAGTTACAGAATGAGGAAAATGCACAATCTGACTCTGAGATTAGCACACATGAAAGAAATGTTGAAACACCTAATAGAGATGTACACAGTGATACTGAAGCTGAGAGACGGGATCCAAACATAAGGACTTAGCCTAGACTATCCAAATATGTCAAAAGACACCACCCTTCAAATCAAATCATTGGAGACAAATATGCAACGCCAATGACAAAAAATAGGTTGAGAAATGTATCATGTTTGTTAAGCATGAAGATGTAGAAGTTGATGAAAGCCAACTTCACAATGTGCCAAGATCACCTACATGCAAATAACCTGTTGAAGGGAAACCATAGAAGGAAGAGGTGGAGCTTGGAAGAACACTAAATAGACTTGAGAGAGAAAATATTGCAAACAAGAAAAATGTATTTACAATGAGTTGAAAAAATGAGTTGAGAAAATACAATGAGAGAGCTCGAATATAAAGGCCTCAAGGAAGCTTGTAGAACAAGTTGGAAAGTGCTAGAAGATAAGGTTGACAACTAAGCATACGTCCACAAAAGGTGGGATATCCTTGAACAAGGTGAGAGGATAAGTATGACTTAGATAGGAACAAACTCTCGTATTGTCAACAACTCATCAACTACAACTATTAAATGAATGCATTAACCTAAGTAAACTTAAGTAAAAGAATTATTAATTATTTTCTCTAACACCCCCCCTTAAGTGAAACTTAGGGGAATGCCTTAAGCTCACAAAAACTAAGATGAAATGTAGAATGGGTCCTAGCAACAAGACCATGTTAGGTACCCATGTACAATGCAAAGAGATGTAACCTTCAAAAACGAGGAAAGAGAGAAAACCTCATGGGAAAAACCCTCCCCCAAAAAGAGGTAAGAACCTAGTGAAGGACTAAAGAAGCCTCCAACTAGAGGAATATCCCATAAAAAAAGAACAAAGAGTGATCATGAAGAGCATCACTAAAGCATGAAGAAGCTACAAATTCTATCATCAAAAAGAAATTGCTGATCTGAAGAACCTCCATGGAAGAAGAAGGCACAAACTGAACATGTCTATATGGTAGATGATCCATCTCACTGAAATGCATAGATAGCCAACCACTATAATCGCCTAGTATATAGGATCAACCATTGAATACATAGCTCACACTATTAAACCATCGAACCAAGGAAGCATTAGAACAATAGAATAACCCCCCTTAATGCAGACTAGGTGAGATGATAGGCAACTAAAAAGGTGGGCCAAAAGTATCCTGTAGAAAGAACCAAGAACGACAAGAGAGTTGAAGAGGTACAAACACCTATAAAGGCACAGTCACATCGACTCTGCATGGGGCAAAAAAGGAAGAGGGCACAGAAATAGAAAATAACTATCCCCCCATGGTGCTTTATAAAATATTGCAAGTACAACTATCTCAAAACAACATTCATGAACTCAAAATGCATGAGTTGCACTTTATATCAGTGTGTGTACATAAAAATGCTAACAAATGGTCGCTACAATGATCAGAAAAGGAAAAAATTTGATACAAAAGATAGTACAGCCCAAAACAAAAGATCCCATGCCATGAAAATGATTCTTGGACCAGGAACACCCAAGATATCCACCATAGAGAAAAAAATGCCAAAAATATGATAGAAAGAGCATGGGGTAGAATCTAAAGGAAATAATAACATTTCTAAAAAGTAGACAAAACCAACTTTCCAAAAATATAATGTTTTCAAAAAATGGAGATGGGACGCAAAAGATATGCTTGCTCGAGTGAAAAATAGAACTTCAGACTTTGACTACAAAAACAAGAAATAAAATTGCATCAAAGCCTAAAAATACCTACACCAATGTCTTTGTCTTGGAACCAGCTTTTTGGTGCTTCTTTTGGATCAGAAAAATACCTCTGTATGCTCAAGTTATGGTGAAAAAACCTCAAGTAGGTCAAAAAGGACCCTAGAGAGCCTACAAGGGTACTAATGCAGGATGACATCATGCTAATATCTTCAAAATGCTAGCATAAATTTGATGGCCTCCAAGTCATCGCAGCAAAAAAAGAAGCCACATGGCAGTGCCACACGGCAAGATGCATATGTGGTGGGCTAACGTGGCAGGGGCCACATGGAAAAGTGCCAACATGGCACCCATGCCATGTGTCACTCGTAAGTTGATCCAACTGTCACCACGTGGGTAGATGTGCAAAGGTCCACATGTCACTGATAGGTTGATCCAATTGTCACCACGTGAGAAGATGTGCAGAGGTAGCTACAAGGTCGCAGAACCTAATGCAGGTGGCAGTGGAGCCGCGAAACAAAGCAGAGGACTAGCAGAAGTAGTGGAAACAGGTGTAGGTGTTGCGAAGGAAGCGATGGACGGGTGGCTTGCTGGCGGTGGCCAGGCCTAGGCTACTCTGCGGTGCCGGCCACGATGGCATGGTTAACAACTATGGTGTGCAGGCTATGCAATGGTGACATAGTGGTGGCCACCAGGTGGCCTGCCCAATTTTATTTTATTTTGAGACCACGTCCATACAATTTGTACAGTACACTGAACCAAAAAAATTTTGCCTCTCGGAGTTCCTGTCACTAAAATTGGAAAACTTTATATGAATTTTGACTATAACGGGCCTTCTAAACTCAATAGTAGCATCTGTTTAGGCCTAAAGTGATCTGAAAAATGCTCTTCCCTCATATTGAAGAAAAATGCACAAACAAATTAGGGTTTGTGTCTCTGAATCACAGCTTCAAAAAACCTTCAGCCAAGAAGTAGCAGGGAGGCTCTGATACCATGTAGAAGTTGATGAAAGCCAACTTCACAGTGCACCAAGATCACCTGCATGCAAATAACTTGTCAAAGGGAAACCATAGAAGGAAGAAGTGGAGCTTGGAAGAACATTAAATGGACTTAAGAGGGAAAATATTGCAAACAAGAAAAATGTATTTATAGTGAGTTGAAAAAATGAGTTGAGAAAATACAATGAGAGAGCCTGAATATAAAGGCCTTAAGGAAGCTTGTAGAACAAGCTAGAAAGTGTTAGAAGATAAGGTTGACAACTAAACATACATCCACAAAAGGTGGGATATCCTCGAACAAGGTGAGAGGATAAGTATGACCTAGATAGGAACAAACTCTTGTGTTGTCAACAACTCATCAACTACAACTATTAAATAAATGCATTAACCTAAGTAAACTTAAGTAAAAAAAATAAATTATTAATTATTAATTATTTACTCTAATAGAAGGAACCTAAGATAGTGAAAGATGCATTTGAAGATGATGACTGGTACAAGGCTATGGAAGAAGAAATTCAGCAGATAGAAAAGAATGAGACTTGGAGTTCCTAGACTAGAAGACAAGAATGTGATTGGCACAAAAGGGGTATTCAGAAATAAGTTAGATGAGAATGGTAAAGTGACAAGAAACAAAGCAAGACTAGTTTGCAAAGGGTATGCACAAGAAGAAGGAATTGACTATGGTGAAACATTTCCCCCTATTACAAGAATGGAAGGAGTGAGAATTCTGCTTGCTTATGCTGCATATAAAGGTTTCAAAGTTTATTAGATGGATGTTAAGTCTACATTTCTGAATGGCATATTAGAAGAAGAGGTCTACATAGAATAGCCAGAAGGTTTTGTTGATGAGAATAATAAGAACATGGTATGTAGACTGCACAAAGCCCTATATGAATTGAAACAAGCACCAAGAGCATGGTATGAGAGAATTCATACTCATCTTGTTAAGATTGGATTTGAAAGGAAAAATGATAACATCAATTTGTATGTGAAGATAGATAAAGAAAAAGGTATACTATTATCTAAAATATTTGTTGATGACATAATATTTGGAGGACAAGATGCTTTGTGTAAAGATTTTGCAATTCAGATGGAGCAAGAGTTTGAAATGTTAATGTTTGGGGAGATCAAATTCTTTATGGAATTACAAGTCTACCAAATGAAATATGGTGTATATATCACTCAGTCAAAATATCTCAAAGGGATATTGAAGACATTTGGACTTGAGGATTCAAAACCAGTAAGGACACCTATGGTGACAACACTCAAGCTATCAAATAATGATGATTCAGTAGAGGTCAATCAAACATTATACAGATCCATGATTGGAAAATTGCAATATGTAGTACATAGTAGACTTGATATTGCACTAGTTATGGGGATAGTTGCAAGATTCTCTGTTAATCCTAGAGAGAATCACTTGATGGCTATAAAAAGGATAATGAGATAATTGAAAGCAACAAAAGAGAATGGTTTATACTATAAGAAGAATGAAAATTTTGAATTGAAAGCCTACAGTGATGCTGATCGGGCTAGAAATATGATGATAGAAAGAGCACTAGTGGAGGAGCATTCTTCTTAGGTAGAAGACTTGTTACATGGACTAGCAAGAAGTAGAGTTGTACTTCCCAATCTACTATTGAAGCAGAGTATGTTACTGCTACTATTAACTGCACAAACATTGTATGGATCAAGCAGCTACTTAAGGTAATGAAGGAAGAAATCATAGAACCAGTGACACTTTATTGTGATAATAAAAGTGCTATAAATATATCAAAGAATCCTATAATGCATACAAAGACAAAGCATATTGCAATAAAGTATCATTATGTAAGGGAATTGGTTCAAGACAAAGAAGTGAAGATGGAATATATTAACACAAAGGAGAAAATTATTGATATCTTCACCAAAGCATTACCTAAGGATGCTTATGAGTATTTGAGAGGTAAACTATGGGTGATACCCTTATCAAAGGCTACATAAAAGACAGAGGGAGTACCCTGCATCAAACAAGCTAACATTCATTTCATACAAATTGATGCAGTGGATCTTACTTTAGGAACTACCTAAAGTAATTACGAAGCTGGAATTACAAATCAGTCACAAGCAAGGTGGTAGAGGGAGAAAATTGAAGACCCTGCAAAAGCGTATGTCTACATTAATCAAAAATGCCAAGTGTTGAGTATATGTCTTTGGCATTGTTGTCAAAGAGGGAGATATTCATTAAACTGATCAAGGGAGATGATCAAGGGAGAAAGTACATTAGACTGATCAAGTGCATGAGGAACAATGGAGAAAGAACATTACTAATTGGTTTGGTAAGAAAGAAAGAGGGAGAAAGTAGAAAGCAATCAGAGGAAGGATCAGAAAAAAAAAAGAGGAAGATATTTTGATATTATGTTGATCCATGATAGAAGAGAATCAGAAAAGAAGGAACTCAGAGGGAGTTATATTTTGTAACCTAATCATAAGAGGGAGCTGCTAATAGAGGGAGAACTTTTAATCACAATTTTCTTTTTAGTATTGCCTTACTATTTTAACCTAGTTAATTTGATGAAACAAGATGTTCATCATTTGTTTGACTAGTTGATCAGTTTGGTTTGCCATCAATGCCAAAGAGGTAGATTGTTGATATATGATTGAAAAGATCATTTGAGTAAAAAGATTGTTGAAGAAGACTATGTGTTTCAATCATTATTTTGTCACTGATGTCGAACCTGCTACATGCTGGTAAGACAATTACTTATATGTTTCAAGCACTATCACTTAGTTGATTGATGAGGAGGATTTGATCAACATGATGTAAAAAAAGTACCTAGAGGAAAGGTTGAGTTATGATTATTATTGAAGTGCAAGAATTAGTTAAGATAGTGATAACATAATGTATGGATGATCTACTTGAGGTTACAAAATGACTGGCTACACTTAGAAAGATTAGAAGAATAAGGTTGAACAAAGTTCATTTGTCAAGCTTGACCAAGTTGATAAAAGGTGTCGAGCAAAGTTAGTGCAAGCCAAGCAAAAAGTCAGTTGGATCCAAGTGAAAGCATTTTCTAGTGGATGTCAATTAAGTTAATAGATGTCGAGCAAGTTAGTTGGTGCTGAGTAATTTTCAATTGATGCCAAGCACAAGTAAAATCCAGTTGATGTCGAGTAACATAATATGTGTTGAGCATCAGTAAATTGATAATGCCGAGCTATTGCATTAAGAAAAGATAGAAGATTCACCAAATAAAAGCCAACAAGTTTGTTTTGTTGGAACTTGTAAATCAGGAGGAAGATCAGATTGATGAGCTGGTGGCACAAAATCTTATGTAAACCATTTTGGAGGCGAATTCAAATGGATTCTAGGAGAAGTTTCTAGAAAAGACAAGATATGGGGTAGATACATTGTATCCTACCTAATCCATCAAAAACCCAAATTTTGGTAATGGATAATGAGAAGGAAAAGTGTTCTAATTGCCTATATGTAGGGATGTTTGGTCATGAAGCAAAGAGGTTGGAGAGTTTGGATGCAAAAATGTGACAAGAAGAAGGAAAAGGGGTTTGCTTCATCAAGTGACCTAAGAGAAGAAGTCTACAATGGTGTACTAAGCAAGAAGGCTTAAAGAGGATGAATGCTTGAAGTGTGAACAAGCTATCAAAGTCGCAAAGATTGGAAGCCATGCAAAGTTGAGGACTGAATAGTGATCTGTAATCTGCAAGTAAGGTTGTAATTTGTATAAGATCAAAGCTCTGTTGTCACTTTCTGACAATTATATTAGCCTAGGGTAAATCCTTTGGAGTAAGGTTGACTTAACAATCATTGAAAAATCCTTTAACAGGGTGGAATTCCAAGTGAATGGCCTAAAGTCCTCTAACAAGGTTCACTTTTAATAGGGTGATTGAAATCCCTTAACTAGGTCACATTTAACAATGTGTGTTGTAACCTTTAACAGGGTTGGCCTTTAACAGGGCATCACTTCAGAAGAGTGAAAAAGGATTAGCATGTTACTAGTGGTTTTTCCCAAATTGGGTTTCCATGTTAAATCATTGTATCAAATGTGTTGATGGATATGTCATGTTTTATGGGTTCACTAAATTGTGAAAAGTTTTATTTGCATATCTAGACCTTGAATAACAAATTCAACCCCGCCTACTCTCAGTTATTCTAAAAAGAATTCCAACAAACTTAACATTTATTATATGTCTTTAGTTTTCCAAAATCATCTCCTTTCGAGGTGCTCTATTTTATTAGTTCTTTGGTTTCTTCCTTTCAGTATTTTCCTATGTTTGTGTCTGGTGAAGTTAGTTTTGTCCTTAAGTATATCTGGTGTCTAATATGTAATTGACATTTTGAGTCATGGATATTGTTGTAGTTCTCTTTCACCAACACAAGAATATAACTATGGCCTTTCTAGGCTTGGTGAAACTATAAAGATGGGGTAGGATTCTCCAATTTCAAGATAACATCATTTGGTTTGTTGTAAGTAGAGTTTTAGGGAAAAAACACTTCAACTATAGCAAATCATGGAGGAAAAACAATGAAATTATAGATTATTTTATTACAGTTTGTTTGAAAGCTGGAATTACCCAATGGGATACTATGAAGCATTGTGAATTCATCTTTTTTCCAACATGGATGAAAGTACTTCACCAAGTTGTCTTTAATATCAATTACAAGATGGAAATTCCATATCCTGTGGAGTATATGGATTGGCCTATAAGAAGTCTTAAATGGGCAAAAGTTCCTAAATGCCCAATTTTAACAATCAGAGACCAAAAAATCTTTGACAGGGTGTGGTCTAAAATATAAACAAATGTCCACTTTCTCTTGTGATAGTGCAACATAGAAAAAGAAAGGAACATTTGTTGCCTTCTTCCAATCTTCAAAAAGGCTAAAATTGATCCTCTTCCTAGATCTAATGAATAAGATCATAATTCATTCATTTTTATCATTCTAAGATTGAAAATTTTGAGCAATATGAAAAAGGCTAAGGAAGTTGCAGCATCTAGTATTGGTACACCAACGAATGGAGAAGAAACCAATGAAGAACTTATTTTTTTTTCACTCAGATATGTGAAGGGCTTCTCTATTTTAATTTTTTCTATATGTTTTATGTAGCTTTCATAGTCTCAATCAATCTTTGGGAGATGGTTGATAATATGTATATAAATTGAGCTTTTTATTTGGCTTGTCTATATCTATATTTTGTAAGCTTGTTTATAACCATTAGTATGTAGGGCTTCTAAGTTTAGACCATATGAGAACAATTTTAGAGGAGAGGTATTGTTTTCTATAAGTATTTTGGGTCTATTTTAGTATGGGTCTAGTGAGTTTTTCCCTTTCAAAATCCAATGTTTCAAACTGTTTATATGAGGAATCTTTAATATCATTTTGGAAGTTCTTCGGTATAAGTAATATTTGGAATGGGTGCTCTATTAAATATATATTTATTTTTAGAATGATCTTGAGCTTAATCCTTACATTTTAGTAAATTAAGCTTTTTGTAGTTTTAACAAAATGTAATCATATATTTTTAGGCTCTATTCATGGTATCCAATCATTTAGAAATTCATAACACTTGTACTAATGTATATAGTAGGAACCTTTTTCATGGTCATAAGATAAATTTATCTCCTAAATCATAGAAGTATATTAGTCCATATGATAAAATTTAACATGTTTCGGTTATTCAAAAGTTTATTTTGAATTCGGCTTCAAAAGAAATGTTTTTAGGTTTTATTTTCTATAGGATGAGAATTGGTGCTATCCATTTGGATTTAGATAGAACTAGTTCCATGTTATATTGTCTTGGTTTCTTATTCCCAAATAACAATTTACGAGGTGTTGTAGCTTTTCTATTGATTCAAAACAATCTCATAATTTTGTGCATATAAGTGTAATTTTATTTATTTCAATCTAAAATCTTGTTAGGATAGAATATATATCCCTCATAGATTTTGATAGTATTGGTTTAAAATCTCTCTCAAATCATCAAGCGTAAGAAATATAATGTTAAGTTTCTTGAAGTTTGAAATTGTTATAAAGTTCTTTATTTGTCCTTATTAGATTCAATTGATAATGATGTTACAATATAGTTGATTAGTCTAAGTTTCCAAATAATAAATTCCTTTCATATTTAAACATAAATTCTGATTGTGAAATGAATTTGCAGGCTAATAAATACTTCCTTTTTAGATTTGTATTCTTCTCGACTCTTATCATTCTAATCTTTGTAAAAATTGAAAATATTTTTAAAAAGGTACTTAAGTTCTTAGGGCATGAATCTTTTTCTATTTGTTTCTTCATCCAATCAGTCTTCAATTTTAGCCTACTATTTTGTTTCCCTTTTTAATTTTTCTCCTGTTATTTTTCATTTCTCCAGTTGGATCCTTTTCTTTATGTTTTATTTCACACGATTTTAATTTAGTTTTATACATTTATTCTTCCATGATTTTAGATTTTTTAGATGGTATGATTCTTTTGGTAGAGTTTTAGTCTTTTCTCTCTCTTTTTCTTTGTTTTTTTCATTGGTAAGGGAACTAATCTCTTGTGACTTAGTATGTTTGAGAATTTCCATTCCCAAACATTACTACATCTCCAAAAATGATCTTCCCTTATTTTCTTTCCTCTTAAGCTTTCTTGGATTATCAATTTGAGCCATCTTGGTTATGTTTTACTTGGTTTTGGTTTTTGGGGTAACCATCTCAAGTGACATTTTATGTTTGAGAACTTTCTTCCTGAACATAACAATGTCCCTTGAAATATTTTATTCCTTTATTCTTAATCTTTATTCTTTCTGTGTTTTTGCTATTCTGAAGATGGGTTTTTTTGAGTAATAGAGTTTGTGCCAGTTTGTTTTTTCTTTTTTATTCTTTCTATTATTTAGGCTTGATTCTCATTATTACAAAGCATATCATTCCAATCAGAAAAGGTCAATAAAACCTTTAGATAAGTTTGGATCAGGTGTATCCCAATAGCACTTCTTTTTGTTTCTATCTATGTTGTATGAAGGGGTTATTAACAAGTAAAACCTCAAATGGGAACACTCTTATGATTTCATTCTTTCTTATAGGCTTTTGTAAGTATGATGATTGTTTTAATATTATTAGTTAATCTTTTAATAATAAGGAAATGTTTCTATCAAGTAATTAT
The DNA here is from genome assembly GCA_028749045.1 of Cupressus sempervirens. Classification (NCBI taxonomy): domain Eukaryota; kingdom Viridiplantae; phylum Streptophyta; class Pinopsida; order Cupressales; family Cupressaceae; genus Cupressus; species Cupressus sempervirens. The sequence goes on from CM053791.1 coordinate 535,773,317, forward strand.
TATATTGTTATCCAAAATTTTATTTACAATTATTTAGTATTTCTTGACCTTTCATTTATCAAGTAGTTTCCGAGTTGACCCTTTCAATTCTTTGACCTATTGTATTCCATCGATCTCAGTATTAGTAATATATATTTAGGGAGAAAAGGGAGGCAATTTAATAGGAATATAGATCTCCCTATTTTCGGGCCACTAAGATATTCAAATATGTATGTGAGGGAAAGAAGAGAATTTCTAGATATGATTCCACTTAATGACCCAAAGGAAGAAGGGTGCTAATACCAAATTTGAATTACAAATGGGAATGAAATACAAGGAAATGTATTCTTTGGCCCTTGGTAGGATAATGTGAAAGTGAAATTGAACTAATTGATTAAATAGTGTAAATCTAGATGAAATGTGAACATAATTAGCACAAACAAGATATAGATCTATGGTAAAGAGATGAAAGGAAATAAAATAGGGAAAGACTCAACTTGAAATGCATAGAGAAGGTGTATTTTAACTCAAAAACTCACAGATCTAAACTATTTCTAAATATCTATTTGTGAATCTTGGAATAAAATGACAAAAGGAACAAAATCCTAAAATATCCCCGAAAATGGAGACTAAAAGAATAGATTGACTTGGGAAGATGTCCTACAACCAGGTTGACTTGGACCAATGATCTAAAACTAAATTCTCCATAAAACTCCCAAAAAGTAGGTTCTAGATTGAAAAACCTTTCGCTAAGACCGTACAAATCAACACAAAAAAAAAAGTTTTGTGGTTGGGGTTTGATGAGGGATTTCCTTGGTCAAGCCCTAGGTTAAGGAATTAACTATAAATTGAAATGTAAATAATAAGGGAAATGCTTGCATGTACTAGCTCTGAATAATATCAAGTGAAAAATACAATTACCTTCAAAGATGCAATTGCCTTTGATATGTGATCAAGTATGTAAATTTAATAGCCTTGACTTAAAGAAACCATAAAGAAATAAAAAAAGCCAAAACCTCATGTATGGAAATGTATGTGACATTCCATGGATGAATCATGTGGATGGATTGAAATGAGGTATATTCTCCTTAGAGCCAAACTCTACTACCACCTTGAAGGAAGAAGCTTGATGCAAGAAGGAGATGCTTAGACTTGAATTCTTGAACAAGAATGCCTTGAATACTTTCTTGTGGATATGAGATAACTTGAGAATAAGATATGAAAATGAAGCCCCTAAGCCTCATTTTATACTATTTTTCAAGTGAGAAAATAACTTAGGCCAATAGGGGAAGTAATTAAACTAATTGGCAAACTTAACGACTGTTGGGCCCCGAATCCCACAATCATCGACAACTAGGTTGACTTGGATTGACCTAGTCCTAGACTAGGTTGAATTGGATCGACTTAGTCTTAGACTAAACTAGTCCTAGTGTACATGTCAGAAAGGCCACAAAAAGTGCCAAGAGGTACTGCAAGTGAAACTAAATGATAGTGAACTGAACAAGAGATATGGTCAAGTGTAACAAAAGGACACCTGGAAGACCATGTTGGAAAGAAAGAGATGAAAAATAAGAGTGAAATGGAAGAGGAGAGGATAAAAAGATACCAAAACCACCCAAAGGAAGGCTAAAAGATCTCAAAATTAAGGGTGTTCGTTTAAAGATAGTACATTTAGTCCCCACTTTAGCGGTAGTATGAGGCAAGTCATACTCTCGATAAATGAAGGAAGAGAAGAAAGACAATAACACATCAAGGTAGAAAACTACCAAGATTAAGGACGGAAGCTCCCAAACTGACGCATGATGCGAAGAGATTACATTTGAAGAGCTTACCATTCCAAAACTTCTTGAACTTGATTACAAATGATAATAGGCCTTTCTTAAATAGGCACTTCTAACCCAAGACATTACAAACACAACCAATGTGGGATAAAAGGTAAATACAACTACCTTTAAATAAATATTAAATTCCCACCCAAATACAACTAAGCACCCAACAAATATTAAATACATGATTTAAGGATCTTTCCACAAACTTCTAAATTGCCACCTATACACCTTGATTAATGGAATGACAACTATTTTTATTATTTTTCTTTTTACGCCACCTATGCGCCTCGAAAATAGAAATCTCCTTTTCCTTTCTTTTCTCCTTTTTATTTTTTTATTATTTCTCCTCTAATTTTCGTCACTTTCTCTCTCCTCCACAATTTTTTTTTTTTTTTTTTTTTTTTTTTTTTTTTGTCCTCTCTAGTTTGCACTAGGACCTTGAGTTGGTTGAAGTTTGTCAAGAAGTTCTTGATTGTGTAAACAGATCGCCGACTGTGAGGCAGTTTGCACGAGGTTTTTGTTTTGGATGAGATTTTTCTTCTAAAGACTTAATTATGGAGAAGAGAAAGAAGAAGATGACTTTTGTGATTGGATGGATTCTGAGGATTCCTCGACTTGAGAAATTTAGAGCAAGAAATCAACAATCATTGCTAGTTGATTTGCAGAAGCAAGTGAATGAATTAGAAGCTGAGTTGCGGAAACAAAGAGCATGTCACCAGAAAAGAGATGTTGATAATTCCTTGGATGTGGAAAAGAAAGATGATCCAGTGGAAGAGCAAGCAGATGAAGAGGAAATCATTTGCGAACCTAAAGTTGAAGAAGATGAAAGAGAAGAGGAAGAGCATCAAGATGGCAAGATTTATGAACCTAAAATAGAGCAAGATGATTTGAAGATTGCAACAATGGAGGAAGAATATAGTGCCTTTGTTGGAGATCAAGCAGGTGGAGTAGTTACGTGCATTATTGACGACATAAAAGAGGCAAGCGAAAATGAAGATGTCAAACAGGTAAATTCTTATGAATCATGGGATGTTGTCTTTGATATGAGTTTAAAAGATATTGATGATGGTTTGCATGAGGATCTTGTTAGTCATGTGTGGTATGCAAAGGAAGATTGGTATGGTGTTGCTGGATTTATTACAGGTGTAATTAATTCAACAAGATTGGATGAGGATGAGAGTTATACTTGGATAGAGTTCATTACAAAGGAGTATTTTCAGCAGCAAATAGTTGTTCCAGCAAGGTGTTGGAAAAGAAGAAAGAAGGAAATATATCGGCACCGAATACTTGTTCCAGCTATGTGTTGGAGGAAGAGGAAAAAAAAAATGTCAACAATGGCTACTTCATTTTGTGAATCCATATTCACAAATTTTTTTTTCCTACCATGGGAGTCGGATGCAGGAGCATCATGCATCAGCAAAAAAAAAATGTGGAAGATTTGCATGTTGGTTTTCTCGTCCTGTTGAGGTGGAAGCTTGTGGTGAAGATGAAGATGGTTGTATATCTCTCTTTTGACATCAAAGTGTGGGACACACTTTTCTATCTACCAAGGGAGTTTGATGCAGGAGCATCTTGCATGGAAAAATTAAATTATTAGAAAAAAAAAAAAAAGAGGACAAAAAAAAAAAAAAAAAAAAAAATTGTGGAGGAGAGAGAAAGTGACAAAAATTAGAGGAGAAATAATAATAAAAATAAAAAGGAGAAAAGAAAGGAAAAGGAGATTTCTATTTTCGAGGTGCATAGGTGGCGTAAAAAGAAAAATAATAAAAATAGTTGTCATTCCATTAATCAAGGTGTATAGGTGGCAATTTAGAAGTTTGTGAAAAGATCCTTAAATCATGTATTTAATATTTGTTGGGTGCTTAGTTGTATTTGGGTGGGAATTTAATATTTATTTAAAGGTAGTTGTATTTACCTTTTATCCCACATTGGTTGTGTTTGTAATGTCTTGGGTTAGAAGTGCCTATTTAAGAAAGGCCTATTATCATTTGTAATCAAGTTCAAGAAGTTCAAGGAATGGAAGCTCTTCTAAAGGAAGTTGGAGAAATAGAAGCTCTTCAAGTGTAAGCTCTTGTAGTAAAGCTCTTTGTATGTAATCTCTTGTAGTGAATTTCAAGTATTAATGGATGATGCTTTATGAAGCATTTTTTTTTGTGATCTCTCTATCTCCATATTGTTGCATTTTTGGTTGTGAGTTGGTACGGGTGGTGTGGCCCGTCATTACAAACCTAGGATCCTAACTCCATTCCCATGCATAAGAACACAAAAGGAAAAAAAAAAAAAAAGTAAAACAACAGCCAAAGAAAATAAAACCAAAAAGACAAAAAGGGTTAGTACTAAATCCCAAATCAATTAGTGAAAGAAATATTAGCCAATAAAAAATATCACTCACTAATAATATATTTGGAAGGCTATTACAAAATATAAGAGACCATGTAGGAAAGGAAAGAGCACCACAAAGGACTGTGTCCCTCATGATTATGTTCCACTAACATGAAAGAATTATATATATATATATATATAATCTTTCCCAATAAGGTTTGTGTACCTGATGGTCAATCCTAAAAAACAAAAACCAGGATCAAATGGTCTAGTGAGTTTGTGTGCCCAATAGTCAATTTTGTACGCTCGTCGATAGCTTATGCATGCATGTGTATGTGTCCACCCATAGATCAATTTCTTGGTATGACCACAAAGTGTTAATGTGTATGTGTTATTGTTGAAAATAATTATTCAATTATATATTGTTATTGATGTTGCACAAATGTCACACTCTAACCGAGCACAACCAATGTCAACTGAGCTCAATTGGGCACTATAGAAGACTCCAGTATCAACTGAGCAGAATTCAGTAGGAACTGAGTTTAGTTGGTCATCAAAGGAAGTTAGTGTAAAATGAGTTAGGTCAGTCAATGAAGAGAGTTAGTATTAATCAAGTTGAGTTAGTTATCAAAGAAAGTTATGTATTAACTGAGTGAATAGTCCAATGTTAGCTAACTGTCAGTAGATTACTATTGTTAATTAATTGGTTAATACAAGTCAACTTAGTGGATGTTAGATATTTGTATGAAAATATTTTTAAGTCAACTTTACATTAAGTTTAATTTATATGTAAGGTCAACTTGTGGATTGAAAAAATTAATTGGAACAGTGTGAAAGAAGCGATGTAAGAAGGATATCTGATTAAGGATAGAATATCTAAGGAGCTACAAAGAATATTCAAATTAGAAAGGATCAAGAGGATAAACCAGAACAAAAATCTAAATCTACAAAGTCAATTACTTGATCAATCAGGTCAATCATTGTTACTCTCTAATAATTGTAGTAGTGAAGAAATCTCTTAACAGAGTTGGTTTAATAGTCATTTTGTAAATCCTCTAACAAGGTGGCATTTCCAATTGAAATGTTTGAAGACCTCTAACAAGTCCACTCCTAATAGGGTGATTCAAATCCTCTAATAGGGTCACACTTAATTGTGTGTTTTGTAACCTTAAACAGGGTTGGCTCCTAACAGGGCTCACTTTAGAAGAGTGAAAAGTCATAACTAGTTGCATTGGTGGTTTTCCCAAATAGGGTTTCCATGTTAAATCTTGGTGTCTCATGTATTCATGTCATTTTCTTAATACTTTATGTTTCTACAACTAAGTTACTAAAGGTTAATATACATTAATATCTTAAGTCTTCTTTGTTAACCGAGTTACAATGAATAGCTAGTTCTAACTAGGCAAGGATTTGGTTTACTAAGTGAGAAGTTTGTATTGACATCTAAGGGACTTGAAATTTATTTTGTGGTAACTAATTCATTCCTCCCCTCTTAGTTACTCATCACATTTCCAACAATCGGTATCAAAGTTGTTGGTTCTTGCAAGAAAGGTTTCAAATACCTAAGCTAAACTTCAAGATGTCTTACAAAAGAAAGATTCCTAAGCTTAACCGAGAGAACTTTTTAGCATGGTAGGAACTGATGAAGCTACATCTAGGAACCATTAGAGATACAAGTATGCACTTCTTATAGAACTAGTATGTGGCACCACCTAAACCTTTGACTATGGATCATATGGTGGCTATGAAGAATCACAATACCATGATGATTGATATTGCTTTCTCTCTCAATTATTCTGAATTTGATGAAGTCAAAGATTGTCATATTTCCCATGACATGTGGAACAAGATAGAAAAGACCTATGGAGGAGATGATAATGTGAATAGAGACAAATCAAAAAGTTTAAGAGGCCAATTTGATCAAATGAAAATGAAAGAAGATGAAAAAATTGCAAAATATAGTGAAAGAATCAAAGCAAGTGTAAGTGCAATTAGAGTTATGAGAGGAAAAATAAATGACAAAATAGTAGTCAACAAGGTATTAAGAAATCTTCTTCCTATTTATGCAATTAGAGTTTAAGCTATTCAAGAGATGAGATGTGATCCTAAAAATGATATAACTTTGGATGTACTAGTGGGAAGATTAACAACTTTTGAGTTGGATAACTTTGATAACTATCTTCCTAATATTAACAACATAGAATTTGCATTCAAAGTCAAACTAACTATTGGTAAAAATGAGTAAACTCAAAAGGAAAATAGATTGATAGTGACGAAGATGATGAATTTGAAGATGACCTTGAAGCCATTGAAGCCTTGCTTGCAAGATGATTACCAAAAGGCAAAGGTGAATATAAAGGTAAAATACCATCGACTTTTTTCTCTTGTGAAGAGGTTGGTCACATTGTTGCAAGGTGTCCAAACAAATAAAACAAAGATGACTAAAAATTTAATAAGTACATAGGCGAGAAAAAATTCAAGAGCTACAAAGACTACAAAGGTAGAGGTGATAAATCTTGTTACACTGGTAAATATTCTGACATTAATGATGAAGATGAAATGGTATATATTATTGTTAAGGATGAATTAGATAGTGAAGAAAAAGAAAAGATGGCACCTATTTCTCATGTTAGCAAAAATGACACATGGATAATAGATAGTGGTTGTTCTCATCACATAACTGGTGATAAAACTAAGTTTGAACACTTGGAACATTAAGATGGTGGAAGTGTTAGATTTGGAAATAATGAACCATGTTATGTGAAAGGAAAAGGATGCATTGCATTAATTGATGGAATCAAATGTGACAATGCCTACTAGGTTGAAGGACTAAGGCACACTCTTTAGAGTGTGGCAGAACTAAACAACATTGGATACAAGGTAGAATTCATGAATGCAAAAGCCAAGTTGTTGGATGACAAAGGAAACCTAGTTGGGAATAGCAGTTCGACTAAAGGTAATCTATTCTATCTAGATCTTACTGAAATTTCATGTTTTCTAGCACAATTAGAGGAAAGTTGGCTATGGCATAAAAGAATGTCTCATGTAAACTTTGATAACCTGGTTACAATAAGAAAGAAAAAAAAGAGTAAAAGGTATTCCAAATCTGAAGAAACCTGATATGGCCATGTCCAAACAATGTCATATTGGAAAAAAAGGGCAAAAGTAGTTTCAAAAGTAAGAATTACTATATAGAAGAAGTCTTGGAACTAGTTCATACAGATCTTTGTAGACCAATAGGTACAAAGAGCTATAGTGTAGACAAATATTTCATTTTATTTTTTTGATGATTATTCTAGGATGATGAAAATGATGTTCCTCAAAGACAAATTTAAAGCCTTTCAAAAATTCAAGTGGTATCAGGCTAGAGTTGAAAAAGAAATTGAGAAGAATCTAAAATGCATGAGGTCAGATAAAGGAGGTGAATTCATCTCTAATGAATTCAATGAGTTTTTAAATGAAAGATGGATCAAAAGACAAGTATCTGCACCTGGTACACCTCAATAGAATGCCATAGCAGAAAGAAGGAATAGATCCATCATAGATTGAGAAGAATACTGATGATAGAGAAAAATGTTGCAATCAAATACTAGAAAGAATCAATCAATACAATAGTTCATACCCTGAACCACATTCAATTAAAGAAAGGTACAAATCAAACACCGTATGAGTTATGGTATCACTATAAACCTAATGTCTATTATTTCAAAGTATTTGGAAGCAAATGTTATATCTTAAAAGAAATAGGGAAATGAAAGTTAGATGCAAAAAGTGATGAAGGCATATTCCTAAGCTGCTCCAAAAAGAGCAAAGCATATAAATGTTTGAATCCTGCTACTCACAAGGTCATAGAAAGTGTACATGTGAAAATTGATGAGTTTGTAGAAAAGAGTGAAGAAAAAATCAACAAGGAACCTAAAGACTATAAAAACTTTATTTACTATGAGCTTAAGACTTTACCTAAGTTATAAGAAAATGTGGTTGAGCAACAACAGACTATACCACCCAAGTCACCTAAGTTTGTAGTGCAAACCGAGTTGCAGCCAGTGCAAACCGAGTTGTAGCCAGTGCAACCTGAGTGCCATAAAGTTCAAATTAAGTCATAGATAGAGAAACCCAAGTCACAAACAAAGGGAACAAAATCTTAGTCAATGGAACCCAAGCAAAGATCATGAATTCACAGTCATTGAACATGGTGAAACAAGTCTAGAATCTAGAAGAAAGGAACTTGTACTTGCTAAATATGTCAAAAGGATCATGCACCTGAAAAAATAATTGGAGATCAGACAAAAGGCATACTAACAAGGAAAAAACTTAAAGGTACATGTTTTCTTAGTGAATTTGAACCTAGAACTATAAAAGATGCTTTGAATAATGAAAGTTGGATAGAGGCAATGAATGAAGAAATTGAGCAAATAGAAAGGAACGATACTTGGACTCTTGTTCCTAGACCTAAGGACAAAATTGTAATTGGTACAAAGCGGGTCTTTAGAAATAAATTTGAATGAAAAAGGTGAAGTATCAAGGAACAAGGCAAGGTTAGTATGTAAAGGATATGCTCAAGAAGAAGGTATAGATTATAGAGAAACTTTTGCTCCTATTGCTAGACTTGAAGGAGTCAGAACACTACTTGCATATGCTACACATATAAGATTCAAAGTGTATCAAATGGATGTAAATTAAGCTTTCTTAAATGGAATTTTGGAGGAAGAAGTCTACATTGAACAACCTGAAGGTTTCATTGATCTAAATAAAAGAGGCATGGTCTGCAAACTATACAAAGCCTTATATGATCTGAAAAAAGCTCCTAGAGCATGGTATGAAAGGCTACATAGATATCAAGTAAGAATTGGTTTTTAAAGAACAAATGATAATAGTAGTCTATATATTAAAGAAGGACATAACAAGATATTGCTAGTAGAAATATTTGTAGATCATTATCTGAAGATATGAGGAAAGAATTTGAAATGTCAATGTTTGAAGAGATAAAATTCTTTGTTGGTTTACAAGTTCATCAAATGAAGGATGACATCTACATTACTCAGTCAAAGTATCAAGGAAATGTTGAAGACCTTTGGAGTAGAAGATTCCAAACCAATTGGAATGCCTATATCTACTAGATATGAACTATCCAAGAATAATGATTCAAAGGAGGTAAATTAGACTACCTACATATCCATGATTGGGAAACTTTAGTATGTGGTACACACAAGACCTGATATTGCACTAGTAGTTGGTATAGTTACAAGGTTTTCTACAAATCCTAGAGAAAATTATATGATGGCAGTCAAAAGAATTTTGAGATATCTAAAAGGCACTGAAGACTATGGTATATGGTACAAGAAAGGAGGAAACTTTGAGTTGAAATCCTTTATTGATGTAGATTAGGCTAGAAACATTTATGATAGGAAAAACACTAGTGGAGGAGCATTATTTCTTAGAAAGAGGTTAGTATCATGGACAAGCAAGAAACATAATTGCATATCCCAGTCTACAACAGAGGCAGAATATGTTGTTGTAGTAGTTAATTGTTCCAACATAGTTTGGATCAAGCAATTGTTATCAAGAATGAAGGAAGAAATCAAGGAACCAATAGTTATCTATTGTGATAACACTAGTGCAATCAATATATCCAAGAATCTAGTAGTGCACACTAAGACAAAACACATTGTAATCAAATATGATTTTCTAAGGGAATAAATTCAAGACAAAGAGGTAAGATTGGAATATGTGAACAACAAGGAGAATATTGTAGACATATTCACCAAGTCATTACCTAAGGATGCATTTTTGTATCTAGGAGGTAAGCTAGGGGTCATTACCCTATCTAATGCACTAAAGAACATATTAGTGATGCATCAATAGAGCTTCATTGGAGAACTATCAAGTTGATCAAGTATTTTAGAGCACATTGCATATGAATCAGTACATTGAAAAATCATTGTATAAAGTCTTTGGAATTTAATGTCAAAGAAGGAGAGATTGGTTATTATTGACACAAAATTCTACACCTTTCTTGAGGTATGACCCTCAAGCAACCTTGTGTAACATGGAAACAACCTCCAAGTGTGGGACTTGCACTCTAAGGTTGAATCTCGAGAGAAGGTCACCTTCCTTACAATTAGGATGCACCCACGCTACTGTTGGGAAGGAAAAGTGAGAAGGAGAACTGAAAGAAATTATAAAAATAAAAGGGAGGTGATGCATCAAGATTGAAACTTGGTTACAACTCTGCCTACACTTACATAAAACATGAATGGAAATCCCAAACACACAAATATCAACTCAAATCTACCCTTTTAGAATTTACATGAAGGTAAAATCAATGAAATGCTACAAGGAAACAAGTTCACAGGACAAAATTCAATAGCAAGCTACACATAGCATGCAAACATGAAAGAATAAAAGAGAAATAACTCATATAAGGCAACAACTTGTACAATGTATCAAACTAGTAAGATAAGGTAAAGCTGATATTTTCATTCATATAAGGAAAAATAAGTTACAACAATAGAGCACAAATTTGTTGTCATGAACCAGAGAAGAATAGAGAAGAACTCGAAAAAAGTATTTACAACTGCCTTTTAAAGAGTTCAGGCATAACTCTAATTTAACCATGAAGTTTAACCCCAACCAAGGTGGAGTCAAGTTGTAGAGAGCAACAATAAATGAATATCAGAACTAAATCTAATCTTGAAATCAATTTGTTGTAATGAAGTGATAGGAAGGGAAAAATAAATGCACCCAGCCGTAAGAAATCAAATCCCATGAGATTTGATCATTACAATCAATAAAGAGACATGGAGATGCAAAGGTGTCATGCAAATAAGGCCAAAGAATGTCATTCAACATTAAAGAATAGTCCTTGTAATGTGTCATGGCTGCAACAAATAAATTTGCGTCACTGTAAAAAATAAAGCGGGATAGGATAACATGCAATGTTAACCTACCATAAAAATTACATAGTTGATCTACATGGAATAAATTTGATTTTCCCCCAGAAGAGATGCAAGTTGTCGATGTAGATCTTTATTTGAATATGGACAACCCAGATGCTATGAAAATCTCCCCAACAGATTAATAAAACACAATTGTAGATCAAGATCTTCCTTTTATAACAATAGACAATTGAGATGCACCAAAAAATACCCACAAGATTCATCCAGATCCAATAGCCATCGTATCTTTGCAAGAGCAAAGGGTGGCAACATGAAAATATAAGAACCATCTAATTAAAAAACAACCCAACATAAGAAGAATCCACCACATGGACGAAATTAGTTGGTCAGCACGTTTCCAAATGCATGGTTGAAGAGACAACAATAATTTCAAATTTTCATGGAAGCCAAAAGTGAGACTTTCTGAAATGGTGAAAATGGTTAAAGTGAAATATTAACACTGACAAAAAATGCATGTTAATTTGCAACTTGGCAAATGAAGCAAATTGAGTTCAATCAATCGAAGAACAAATTGAACTAGCTCAATCAATGAAGGAACCAAAGCAACTTGGTTCATGAAGAGACCGAGTTAACATGAAATGTTAACCCCAACCAAATTGCATGTTAGCCCATAGAAAAGGATCTAGCCCATTGAATATTTCTCTAATTGGTTATCAATGATGGGATGAATGGGGGGGGGGAATGGCCAACATTCTTGGTGACTTAAAGGGGATGCTTACCTGCTAAGCATAGATCAGTGGCCTTAAGATATTCATTGGGCATGGCATCACTACCAAGAATTGACGCATTATCCCACTTGCACTTCACAAAATTTTGTAACCAACAAAAAACAAAACAGCTTCAGGGGAGCTCCAAAAAGCTCTAGAACATGGAGAAAATGTGCTCGTACACTTCTTGGAAAGATGAAAACTCCTACTCTACTATGTACAAGTATTTACAATGCAAAAAATCAAACAAAGCCATTGACTAGCTTATTGAAATAGCTTCTCTTCCTCACAAGTTGATTTATTGTTCCATGCATAAGGGCAATCAAGTGAATCAACAAGTATGACAAGCATATTGCTGCAAGCATATTGCTGCATGGAACACCTTCCTCCCAATGCTGAAAATAATGAAGCTTTACAGCACTAAGGCATTACCTTGTGAAGCAAAACATACTTACTCCTCTTTGTGATCTTCATCATCATGCTCAAGTGTAAGCATGACCAAGGGAAACTTGTTGATTCGTTGCAAAGCTAGATGCCTGATGGAGCATCCTCTTGATGGAATTAGGTCTAAGCAATCAGTCTTGACCACATTGTTATGCTCTACAACCTTGGTATCCTATTGTTTTGGAAGTGGCTCCTCCTCTTATGAAGAACTAATCTCCACATCTTCTTCATGTTGCTCATGAACCACCTCCTTGGGAGCTACTGGCATGGTGTGGCTCTCCACTTGTTGATGCTGCAACTCATGATCTTTTAGTGAAGGAGCAAATTTCTTGATATCCATGGATGAGAAAAATAATTCCACCTCATCCCAAAAATTTTCTTCATCAGAGTCCTCTTGCTCTACTATAGTAAAATGCATAGGTTGAGGGGCAACCACATGCATATCAACATACTCCTCCTCAAGGACATAGATATCCTTGAGGCTCTCTTCTCCATCCTCCACATCATTAAGGACTGTCTACTACAACAAATGGTCTTCTTCCTTCTTCAGTAGCAGACCCTTGCCTTCTTGTAAAGGCTTAAAAGCCATGATTTTTTCCTCAAGACAAGGAAAACCTTTTCTTCTTTTTCTTCCTCAAAAAAAGAGGGAAGCTCTTCAAATAAGAGGATTGGATCCTCTTCCTTTGGCTCAATAGCTACCTCTTTTCTCTCCTCAATAGGTTGTAACTCCTCCTATGGCAACTTTGTTGGCTTTGTTTTACTCTCCCAAAATTCTATGGCTAGACCATCAGGAGTCCATACAACTAGTCCAGCCTCAAAGAGTGAGATGGTGATGGTAATGGAAGGCTCATGGGGCCATATTTTTTGCATAGGGAGTGGATAAGTTACAACAGTAGGTTCTTGTAATGGAGGGGGCTTCTTGAAGCTTGGGATGACAAATCTTGGAGAAGGGGTTGCCTCTATTACTTTGATCTAAAAATGAGCTAGTTGTAGCCTCATTTCCTCCTCTTTTGCTGCAAGAACTTGCATAGAAAGTCTCTCCTCAATGTATCTTTATTTCTCCCTCTCTTCTTGTTGTTGTTGGAGATAGGCCTGGTATACCATCTCCTCTAACTGTCTCTCAATCTCTTGTTTTCTTTTAATCTCATCAAGTTGCCTATCACTGGCCAGCAAGTGCTCATCTTGTTCATGAAACCTCCAGTCCATCTTCCTTTGGAACTGTAACAACATATCTTCAATTTTTTTATATAGAGATGTTGGTGCTAGAGGAGTAGGTGTAGGAGGGTAGTAATAGTTTTGAGCAGATTAGCTATAAACAACTTGAGGTTGAGATTGAAAATGACAATATGAGGGCTAAGGAATAGCATTGTCATGATATGGAGAGAAGAGTAGTCATTTCTATAAAATGGGTCCATGGTTAGAGCTTCATAAAAACTACAATTTCATAGAAAACTTGAAAATCACAAAAAGATCAAGAATTATCTTTACATACTAGCATTGTTTTTTGTTGAAACTAGTAGATGTGTACTCGAGTCACCATGGTGTTTGATGAAATGCCTCCAAAGCTTGATGGCACTAAGAATAATACCCAAATTCTCAATGCATAAAGATTAGATGGTTCCAGAGGACTTGTTTATCTGAAATTGATTGTCCCACCGAGCATGTCAAAAATTGTTGACACAAAAGTTTGCACCCTTGCTTGAGGTATGACCCTCAAGAGACCTTGTGTAACATGGAAGCAACCTCCAAGTGTGGGACTTGCACTCTGAGGCTGAATCTCTAAAGAAGGTCAGCTTCCTTACAATCAGAGACACCTACACTACTGTTGGGAAGTAAAAGGGAGAAGGAGAATTGAAAGAAATTGTAGAAATGAGATGGGGGTGATGCACCAAGATTGAAACTTGGTTAAACCTGCACTTACACAAAACATGAATGGAAAGCCCAAATACACAGATATCAACTCAAATCTACCCTTTCAAAATTTACATGAAGGTAAAACCAATGAAATCTTGTAAGGAAACAAGTTCACAAGACAACATTCAGTAGCGAGCTACACATAGCATGCAAACATGAAAGAATAAAAGAGAAATAACTCATATAAGGCAACAACTTGCACAATTTATCAGACTAATAAGATAAGGTAAAGATGATATTTTCATTCATATAAGGCAAAAGAAGTTACAATAATAGAGCACAAGGTTGCTATCATGAACCAGAGAAGAACCCAGAAAAAGTATTTACAACTGCCTTTTAAAGAGTTCATGCATAACTCTGATTTAACCATGAAGTTAAAATCCCAACCAAGGTTGACTCAAGTTGTAGAGAGTAGAAATAAATGAATATCAAAAATAAATCTGATCTTGAAATCAATCTGTTGTAATGAAGTGACAGGAAGGGCAAAGCAAATGTACCTAGCCGTAAGAAATCAAATCCCATGAGATTTGATCATTACAATCAATAAAGAGGCATGGAGATGCAAAGATGTCATGTAAGCAAGGCCAAAGAATGTTAATAGTCCTTGTAACATGTCATGGCCACAACAAATAAATTTGTGCCAATATAAAAAAATGCAGGATTGGATAACATGCAATGTTAACCCACCGCAAAAATTACAGAGTTGACCAATGTGGAATAAATTTGATTTCCCCCTAGAAGAGATGTGAGTCATTGATGTAGATCTTCATTTGAATATGGAAGACTTAGATGCTATGAAAATATCCCCAACAAATGAATAAAACATAATCATAGATCAAGATCTTCCTTTTATAAGCACGAATGGCTAAGATGCACTAAAAAATATGAACAAGATGCTTCTAGATCCAACAACCATCGTATATGATTAAAAAACAACTTGGTACAAGAAGAATCCACATGGAAGAAATCAGTTGGTCAACACATTTCCAAATGCACAGTTGAAGAGACAACAACAATTTCACAATTTCATGGAAGCCAAAAGTGAGACTTTCTGAGATAGCAAAAATGGTTCACACAAAATGTTAACCCAGGCAAAAAATGCCTATTAACCCACAACTTGACAAATGAGGGAAACCAAGTTCACTTGGTCAAAGAACAAACTGAACTAGCTCGATCAATGAAGGAACTAAGCCAACTTGGTTCATGAAGAGATTGAGTTAACATGGAATGTTAACCCCAACCAAATCACATGTTAACCCATAGAAAAGGATCTAGCCCATTGAATATTTCTATAATCGATTATCAATGATGGGCTAAATGGGGGGCAAAAATGGCCAACAGTTATCATGTAAAAGAAAAGAATCAAAGGGAGAGATTTGTATAAGAGCAAGAGGGAGAGTTTGATGAGGCAAAGTCTAAAGATAAAATGATAGAGGAAGAACCTCAGAGGGAGTTCTCATGGATGAAGAATCAAAATGAAACTAAGGATATTATAAAATCTTACAAATAATTTTGTTGCTCTAAAGTTTTCTGTGCATAATGACACGTTGTGTTGCCATCAATGCCAAAGAGGAAGATTATTGAAAATAATTATTCAATTGTATTTTGTGATTGATGTTACACAAATATCACACTCTAATTGAGCACAACCAATGTCAGTTGAGCTCATTCGAGCACTATAGAAGACTCTAGTATCAGTCAAGAAAAATTCAATAGGAATTGAGTTCAGTTGGTCATCAAAGGAAGTTAGTGTAAACCGAGTTAGGTCGGTCAATAAAGAGAATTAATATTAACTAAGTTGGGTCGGTTATCAAAGAAATTTTTGTATTAACTGAGTGAATAGTCCAGTTTTAGTCGACTATCAGCAAATTATTATTGTTAATTAATTAGTTAATACAAGCCAACTTATTGGATGTTAAATTCTTTTATGAAAATATATTCAAGCTGAATTGACATTGAGTTTCATATATATGAAAGGTCAAATTATGGATTGAAAAAAAAGTAATTTTAACAATCTGAAAGAAGCGAAATAAGAAGGATGTTTGATTAAGGGCATAATGTCTAAGGGGCTAAAAAGAATATTTTGATCAGGAAGGATCAAGAGGATAAACCAGAACAATTATCTAAATACGTAAAGTTAGTTGCTTCATCAATCAGGTCAATCATTGTTACTCTCTAACAATTGTAGCAATAAAGAAATCTCATAATAGAGTTGGCTTAATAGTCATTTTGTAAATCCTCTAACAAGGTGACATTTCTAATTGAAGTGTCTGAAGACCTCTAACAAGGTCACTCCTAATAGGATGATTCAAATCCTCTAATAGGGTCACACTTAATTATGTGTTTTGTAACCTTTAACAAGGTTGGCTCCTAACAGGGTTCACTTCAGAAGAGTGAAAAGTTGTAACTAGTTACATTGGCGGTTTTTCCAAATTGGGTTTCCACTTTAAATCTTGGTGTCTCATGTGTTCATGTTATTTTCTTAATGCTTTATGTTTATGCAACTAAGTTACTAAAGTTCAATACAGATTAATATCTTAAGTTTGCTTTTTTAATCGAGTTATAGTGAATCTCTAGTTCTAACTGAGCAAGGATTTGGTTTACTAAGTAAGGAGTTTGTATTGACATCTAAGGGACTTGGAATTGTGTTTGTGGTAACTCATTCACCCCTCCCCTCTCAGTTACTCATTACATTTCCAATAGTTACCCTAGGAGGGATTTAACAAAAAATAAAAAAGGTGTATTTCCTCGAGATGGAGAAGTATCACTGATACGCATAGAGGATTTAGCAAAAACAAAAAAGAAGAAGATATTTTCCCTCAAGATGGAGAGATATCACTTATACCCATAGAGGATTTAGAAAATTTACATGTGTTACCCATATGTATGAGTTTGTAATGCCCCGCTTGGGAATCCAAGAGAATAAAACCTAACATGTTACAATGTTTACTAAACTATTTTTTTTTTAAAGTTTAAACAACATCAAGATAACATTAATGCGGAAGCAATATGAACATACACATCAAATACACATATGTAAATATAGATACAGTTTCAATTCCTCAAGAGTTCCTTTACGTTGAGTCACATTTAATAATTTTAAATTAATTAGTTTAAGTTCCAAGTACAATGTCTCAAGATTATAAAGAAGTAACAGATACATAATCGCATAAGCAAAGCATAAGTATATCTAATACAATGAAAGTACATCCACTAAATAACATCCACTGCACATGTCGCAGGGTATGTGAGAATAGATACAATACATCGTAATACCTGATCACATATATATATACATCATCTGAAAAGAAGTCTCTGAGATAAGAAATAAGAATGATAAAGGTACATTTTCTGCAATGAACATCCAATAGCTGGCAATGTGAAGGGGGACCCAAATGGTAAGAAAACACTACCTCCCGACCACGTGGTTACCTAGTTAGGCTTCCACTCCCACCGTGCAGGGAAGATAATGAACGATCCACATACGGCTAATCAAACACAAAACATTCCTAGGCAAGGTACCTCTAATAGCCAAAACTACCTCAAAGGTAACACATGCTACTCAAGAAGATAAAATAATCCAGAAGGAAAGAACACTCGATCCAAAATCGACACCACATAACCAAACATCATGCACAAACCAAGTATAAACCAAATACCAAGATCATAAGATAAAGTCAACGAAAGATAATCATCTCAAGTCAAAAGCCACATGTCAAAAGCACAACATCATGAAACACCAATCATCATCAATGAAGGTATATATATCCACAATAAACACATCCGACAATAGATACGCCACCAACAATAAGTACACCACAAGAGGTACACAAATCTACAGAGATCTATAGAGGAGACTCAGGCTACATACTAAGGAGTGTCATCACATGGCTGCTTGAGTTACCCTGGACTGATCTCTTAAGAGACCCCAGACCCTCAAGCGTTGAGTTACCCTAGGCTGGTTACTCTGAACCCCGGACCCTCAACATCACACATATGGAAACTAGAGAGCCCTCTCAAGAAGACGAGGCACTCATCTCATTCCCATCCTTAGTCTATACAAGCACTAAAGGCATGGGTAGATCAAACATCTCTAACTTATCTTTTTAGTGTGTTTTCCCCCCAAAAGTTTTAATTACTAGATTATCACTTATTACATAACTTGCATTAGGTTACCCTGGTACTAACCACTTTGGGTCACTTATTAATAATTAATAATATATTAATATAATTGTAAATTATAATTAAATTTATTAAAAGATTTAAATTTTAATGATTAATTAAATGTTAATTATCTAGTTATTTTATAAATAACTAATAATTAGCTTTATTAAATTTGATTTCATTGAAAGGGGGTAATTTTGTATTTTAT
This sequence comes from Cupressus sempervirens, assembly GCA_028749045.1. Lineage (NCBI taxonomy): Eukaryota > Viridiplantae > Streptophyta > Pinopsida > Cupressales > Cupressaceae > Cupressus > Cupressus sempervirens. The sequence goes on from CM053791.1 coordinate 535,791,843, forward strand.
TTGAACATAGAAATGGGTTAATTAAAAAGGGGTAATTGCAAAAAAAAACTTAGTTACTTGAAACATAGGTTAAACTGGAAACTGGAACCTTACATTTAATTCAACCAAACTATGAAACTGTATTGTTTTGCTTATACTGTTTATGCTTTGAGATTTTGGTGTGAATTAGATGTCGACCAGTCTAGGATGTACACCAGAGGTTTGTGAGTTTTTTGTTATACTATTTTTGTGGTTGGATGTCATGTTATGTCTGGTAGTTGGAAGTTATATTTATGAGGTTTACTTTATGAAGCATCTATGTGTACTTGGGTGGGAGAACCATCTTGTTTTTGGGTTGCCTTTTTAGGAACCGAGTTTGATCATTGTGAGTGTTGTGGTATGGGACACAACTGTGTTTTTATGTGCTTAGGAGAGGTTTTCTAGGTACGTGACTTGGGAGTGGCTTGCATAGGGGTCCAGGACCCAAAGTGGTTAGTACTAGGGTAACCTAATGCAAGTTATGTAATAAGTGATAATCTAGTAATTAAAACTTTTGGGGGGAAAACACACTAAAAAGATAAGTTAGAGATGTTTGATCTACCCATGCCTTTAGTGCTTGTATAGACTAAGGATGGGAATGAGATGAGTGCCTCGTCTTCTTGAGAGGGCTCTCTAGTTTCCATATGTGTGATGTTGAGGGTCTGGGGTTCAGAGTAACCAGCCTAGGGTAACTCAACGCTTGAGGGTCTGGGGTCTCTTAAGAGATCAGTCCAGGGTAACTCAAGCAGCCATGTGATGATACTCCTTAGTATGTAGCCTGAGTCTCCTCTATAGATCTCTGTAGATTTGTGTACCTCTTGTGGTGTACTTATTGTTGGTGGTGTATCTATTGTCGGATGTGTTTATTGTGGATATATATACCTTCATTGATGATGATTGGTGTTTCATGATGTTGTGCTTTTGACATGTGGCTTTTGACTTGAGATGATTATCTTTCGTTGACTTTATCTTATGATCTTGGTATTTGGTTTATACTTGGTTTGTGCATGTATGTCCATATTGCTTCCGCATTAATGTTATCTTGATGTTGTTTAAACTTCAAAAAAAAAAATAGTTCAGTAAACATTGTAACATGTTAGGTTTATTTCTCTTGGGTTCCCGAGCGGGGCGTTACAGAGTTTTACCATAAGTTCTTGTGTGTGCAAAAGAGACATGAAGCCAAAATGCATAGATTTGAGGGTGACCTATAAATTATACCCAACAAACAAGGCTAAAGTAATCCAAGCCATGCTTAGAATTTATATTTGTGCTTCATGAAAACTATGTACAAAGAGGGCATATATATGCCCCCCTCCTTAGGATGAGTATGTAGCCATAGACATCGTAAGGAAGAGAATCAAGGATAACTACTTCTATTAATAAGGAGATATCCTTTATCAAAAATGCATGCCATCAACTTAGTAAAGAGTGTGGACTCTTATAAGATAAGGATATAAATAAGTTATGAAAGGATGTGTTGCGAATGAGAAGAGATCCTTGAAAGGAAGATATCTTATATACAAGAAATCTACCTTCAAGAGGAATCTCATGAAAAAAGATAAAACTTCCAAGAAGAATAAGGATGCATTTATTTAGCCCCCTATCTAGAGGTGGAATAAGGATACTTGGAAGAAGGATGACAAGAATTAGAGCACATAGTAAGGGTAATTGAATACAGTGACCATAGTTTTGCAAATAAAGAAGAGGTGGTGATTAAAAACATGCACCTCTTGTATGAAAGAGATTCATGATCGAGACACCATTCCTTATAAGAAAAGAATGTCACATAATGAAAAAATGTCATTGTACTAAGGAAATCCAATCCTTAGACAAAGAAAGATAAATAATGTACTAAGGAACCTTTCCCCCAAAGCATGAGACAAGAAAGGAAAACTATGGTACGATTATATAACAAACTCTTGAAAAATATAAATATGAATCGTGAGCAATAACCAATAGCCACGTACAAAACACAAACATGTCATATCCAACAAGAAGAGTTATGTAATAATACAACACCATATATTATTAAAGCAATAAAAATCATAGGATACCCAACTCTAAACAACATAAAGTATTAGAAAAGATATGACATCTGAAGTAAACTATAGATGATTATCAAATAAGAAACATTACTACCCAAGTTATAAAAAGATATTTTCTAGGCAATAGATGCACGATCTTGCATGTAACAAAGATTTTGATAGCCAAGGATAAGAATGTACCATAGAATAATGTCATCTATAGAGAAATGAAGGAGGAAGATGAAAGTATACCACATTATTCCTACCTAGTTATCATGAATAACGAGGGGATGATAGACCCTTGAGAGAATAAAAGGAAAGAAAATCCAATATATAATAAGAGATTCTATTATAACAAAGATGCACTCACAAGCATAAGATTGTACTTACTAGGATGCTAATCCATAAGTAACACAATAAATGCATGTAAGAGAAAATATCAAATTATAAGATAATGCAAGTTAATAAAGGATATTGGAAAAGATAAGAGAAGAAGCATCACATTATACCTCCCTAAGTGGTTTCAACTTATACTAGACATGTGATTTCAAGAAAACATGAGATTGCACTTGGGATGTTAGTCCGCAAGTAATCACAATAAATGAATATAAGAAAACATGTCATATTGTAAAAGGAAACTAAGTCAACAATGGAGAAAATGTATCTTATGATATATATAGAAAGAGGAAATAAGGCCTTATCCCCCAAGTGAAGAAATAAGGGGAATAACTATTATGTTACTCACACTAGGACAAAGAGCCCCCAAAATATAGGCTAGCAATGTCTTGTAGCTAGAAGCAACATAATAGGGATGTGGATGCATCAAATAAAATGATCATGAAAAATAAATCACTCAACATTGCAATTCATATGAGATATAACACAAGCAATGAACTAAAAAGAAGGATGAAGCATAGATAAGAATATATAAATAAGATCTCTTAGGTGTTATTAGATGAAAATGTAAAGAGAAGCATTGAATATGAATATACTCATCAAATAAAGGTGTTTGATGCACAAGGTCAAGGATGGAGAATGCTGGTATGAAATATAGGGGTTCCCAATCTTTAAGAGTTGAGAAACTACTCATAGGGTCAATGTGAATATGATCCTTACAATCTAAATTTGAGTTGGTAAAAATAACGTCTTAAGAATCATCTTTTTCAACAAGACCTAGATTTTAGTAAGATATGTTGAGAGGAAGATAATCAAATGTGTGGTCTCTATTTGTTAGGCATGCTTAGGAGGAGGATAGAAAAAACTCATAAAGGCCACATGTATAGAAGGTATATCAATTAAATACATGGAAAGAGGTTGATCATGTAAATGTGTCTCACAAGGAAAGAAATATTCCATGTCCTTATCTAAGGGTTCATCCCAATTAGGCGAATCATCCAAGGAGGGAGTAAAACATGCATTAGAAGAGGATTTTCACTAGGAAGAGAGTAGTCAATATTTCTATCCAAGGGCTCATCCCAAATAGTAGCACTGTCAAGGTTAGGAACATCAATAAAGGTTGATCAATATCATCTTAAGAAGATGAGCCTCAATAAAAGAACACATTGAAGCCTCATCGTATGTATAAAATAGAATGGCTTTAAGATCATGACGGTAATTTGAAAACAAAGATAACAACCCCTATGAAAGGAAATGTAATCTAAAAATGAACTAGATGCAAAAAAAATTGTATTTTCAAAATAAGTATATGAAATGCAATCTATATGAAGATAATGCAAAAGGATAGCTAAATACCACCAATGTAAGCAATAATAGGTCTAGATACACCAAAATCTAACATACGAAGACAGAGAATGCAAATTAGATTAGTTATGACCCAAAGGAAGAAGGGTGCTAATACTAAATTTGAATTATAAAGGGGAATGCAATATAAGGAAATGTATTATTTGGCCCTTGGTAGGACAATGTGAATGTGAAATTGAACTAATTGCTTAAATAATGTAAATCTAGATGTTATGTGAACATAATTAGCACAATTAAGATATAGATCCAGGGTAAAGATATGGAAGGAAAGGGTAAAGATATGGAAGGAAATAAAATATAAAAGACTCACCTTAAAATGCACAGAGGAAGATGTATTTTAGCTCCAAAACTCGCAAATCTAAACTATTTTTGAATAGCTATTCACAAATCTTGGAATAAAATGACTTAAGGAACAAAACCAAAAATCTCTCCAAAAATAAAGACTAAAGGACTAGGTCGACCTGGGAAGATGTACTACAACCAGGCTAACGTGGTTCGGTGATCTAAAATTAATTCTCCAGGAAGCTCCCGAAAAGTAGCTTCTAGATCTGCAAGCCTTTCACTGATATCTTACTAATCAACACATAAATGAAGGGTTTTGTGGTTGGCATTTGATGAGGATTTGCCTTGGACAAGCCCTAGGTCAAGGCATTAACCATAAATTGAAATATAAATAATAAGGGAAATGCTTGCATGTAGTAGGTTTGAATAATATCAAGTGAAAGATACAATTACCTTCAAAGATGTAAATGACTTTGACATGTCATAAAGTATGTAAATGTAATAGCCTTGACTCAAAGAAACCATAAAGAAATCAAAGAAGCCAAAACCTCATGTATGGAAATGTATGTGATATGCCATGGATGAAGAATGCGGATGGATTGGAATGAGGGATCTTCTCCTTAGAGCCAAACTCCACTACCACCTTGAAGGAAGAAGCTTGATGTAAGAAGGAGATACTTAGACTTGAATGCTTGAAGATGCTTTCTCGAAGAAGAATGCCTTCAATACTTTCTTTTGAAGATGGGGTAACTTGAGAATGAGATATGAAAATGAAGCCCCCAAGCCTCCTTTAATACTAGTTTTTAGGTGGGAAAAAAAATCAAGCTGACAAGGGAAGTAATTAAACTAATTGGAAAAATCAAGGACTTTTGGGCCCTAAACCCCACAATCATCAGGGACTAGGTCAACTTGGGTCAGCTTGGTTCTAGTAGAGAGGTTAGAAATGCCATAAAAAGTGCTAAGAAGTGGTGCAGATGAAATTGAAAGATAGTGAAATGAATAGGAGATATGGTCAAAAGGGTATCAAAATGATGCCTAGAAGACCATGTCGGAAAGAAAGAGATGACAAGGAAGAGTTAAATGGAAGAGGAGAGGAGAAAATGAGACTGAAACCACACTAAGGAGGGCTAAAAGGTGTCAAAATAAAGTGCATCCATTTAAAGATAGTACAATATATATAATGCTTTTGGGATTCTTTAATCAGGTTTAATTATGGAAATCATGATCAAGCTTTACGAGCCATCAAATCAATCTACCTTTAATGGGCATGTAACATGTATCATTATCAAAGACATGTTTCTATCAACCAATATTCTTGTTACAAGGGCAATTTATTGAATATTTGGTAAAGAGTTCAACTTTAATTTAGATAGATACATAGTTCCTACTGATATCACATCTATGTTTGTAGCTATGGTTCAATTAGTAGAAGCAAAAAAGTTCAATCGAACTTCGATACAAAAGACTTTTCAAGAATACATGTTTTTAGGTGATCTTGAAAAGGATTTGATCGATATTAGTAAAAATTGTATGATTCATAGGCCATGTAATTATGATATTAACATGTTGGGAAGAAATATTATTCCTCTATTTACCATTGTATATACTAAAGATTGTAAGGTATTCAACAAATGGAAATCTGTTGTCGAAAGAAATGTGGACTTCCTAATGTATTTTCTTCATGTCAGATACCCTCCTGGGTATGATTGGAAATATATGTCTATGAGGGAGGATCAAGTTGGCCTATGGGAAGACATCTAAAATATCAACCTTGAATAAATAAAGCCAAATAATCCTTAAGATGAATTATAGGATTCTAATATCTATTCCCAATAAATCTAGTCTATATTGCTTTCTTCTAATGTAAAAAAATAGAATGATTAAAGATCATTTTCAAGTATCTAAGTTCAATATAAAATATTGATATAATTAAAGATTTTATTTGAATTTGGAAAGTCTCATAGAAAAAGGTGACTTAAATAGAAAATAGAAAATAATTTCTTGTATTTAATTTGTATACAAAATAAGCTAATAAATGAATTTCTATATATTTCGTTGCTAGATTCACTTTTCTAACAACTTGATCTTAGTCTAATTTAAGTTGTAGGAAATAAACAAGGATATCTAAAAAGCAAGGCTATAATATGGAAATCAAAGTCATGAGTCAAAATATTAAATCATCACAGAAATTTTTGCAAAGGCTATATTAAGGACTATTCACTTCAGAGCTTTAGTGTCAAAAAAGATGGAATTCTAGTTTATTTTTCCAGGGCCTCATGACCTTTTAGCTATCAAAATAAATAAATAAGCTTAACAAAATTTAATGAACTTAATTTATCAAGTTAAAACCTGATCTAAATCCCCACTTAATATGATATAAATTTAATCTACTTAATTTATTAAGTTAAAATTATTATTAAATTTTAAATTTAGTGTAATTTAAATTTAATAACATAAAGTAAATTAAAAATTTAAATTACATTAAACATGGACTTGAAATAAACTAAGTTCACTATATTTAAAATTTAAAACAAATTTAAATTTTCTATAAAATTTAAATCATTTAAAGTTTTAAACTTCATAGATAAAAACTCCCACAATGTTTAAAATAAAGACTTTTTTTCATCATTTATAATATAATATTTGTTTAGGGGAAATTGGAAGTGCTTCAATAGGAAGTAAGCCTCCATTTTTCATACTAAAGTATTCAAAATGTATGTATAGGGAAAGGGAGAATCTCCAAATACTATTCCCTTTTTAATCCAAATTAGATTAGCAAGGCCCAAAAGGAAGGGATATCGATACTGAATTTGAACTATGAAAAGGAATACAATATAGGGAAATACTCTCTTTGGCTTGTGTGTGATAACGTGCATGCAAAATTAAATTAATTAATCAAGCAATGTAAATCTAGATGTCAATTGTTTACAATCAGTCCGATTAACATACATAATTATACTAATTTTATAAATTGAAATGAAAGATAGAAGACTCACAATTAGTTGTGTTTTAGCTTTAAAAGTGGGATCCACATTTGTAATTGAAGATTTGACAATAAAGAACCCCTAAAATTGATTTGTTGGTCAAGGAGCAGAGAACAGGTCGATTTGGTGGTAATTGTTACAAAATGATTACAATATCACCGTGTTCTCGAGGCACTGTAACAAGGTTGACCCAAATTCATCAAAAAGCTTTTAGAGAGTTATTTCCAAATCTGTAATCACAATTTTATTTTCATGGTCTTGCACACATTAAACATAGGTCTTTGTCATTGGGTGGATGAGGGCTTGCCTTGGTCAAGCCCTATATTGAGGAATCAACCTTAAATTGAGAAATTTAAATGCATGTAAATATAGGATATCTCTACAAGTTGAAATGGAACTAACATAACTACATCATGAAGTCATGGATGTAAATGTGCATCAATGAAGAAGATGATGAATGCTTTGATATAGATCTCATCCCTTAATGACAAACAATATGCTAGATATTGAAGAGGAAATGCTCACAAAGAATTCTACAATGCTTAATGAAAAATTATTTTCTTGAATGCTTGAATGCCTTGAATTCTTGAATACCTTGATCTCAAAGTGTAAGTGTATCTTGCATGTATGTGAGATCTAAAAAATGAAGTCCCCAAGTCTCCTTATATGCTAGTTTTTAGGTGAGAAAATAATACAAGCCAATTGAAGAGTGAGAGTTAACAATTTAGAACATTGAGACTTTTTGCGCCTCAAGCCCCATAATCACTAGGGAAGAGGTTGATCTGGGTTGACCTCTTCTGGTCTAGGTTAACCTAGGGTTGATTTGTTCCTAGAGAGGGGAGAAGACATGCCTTAGAAAGCTCAGGAGGAATATAGATGGATTCAAGAAAAGGTGGAAGAAAATAGGAGAAAGAGGGCATCAAGTACATATCCATCCATGGTCCAAGAAGTCACTATGAAACAAGTGCTAAAAGGTCTTAAAAAATGGGTGTGTCCATTTGAAGACAATATATTTAGCTCCCATTGTAGCGAGAGAACTAGTTTCCTCAAACTCATGGTAAAGTAGATCAAAAGAAAATAAATGATCTTATTGTGACTTGGGAGATAGAAATCATCAAGCCCCCAAGAGACTTGAGTCTTGATCATATCCAAAATCACAATAAGAGAGATGACACTACAAAAAAGGGTATAGTTACTTTCCCAATAAGATTTGTGTGCTTTGTTGTGAACCACACAAGGAGAACAAAAATAAAAGAGAAATAGGGGGAATTTTTGTAAAGGAGATGGCATTGAAAGGTCTAGCAAGTGTGTGTGGTATGTAGTGAATCCATTGAAGATGAATTGAATGGTCTAGAAAGTGTGTGTGACATGCTAGTCAATCGATAGAAGGATCCAACTTCAAGGGAACCCCATGTCCCAAAAAGAAAAATTGAAAAAAATGACCCAAACATAAGGATGTGTGTGTCCTTAAGGGATTAGAAGAAAAAAATACTAGGCTTCCCAAACTAACAATAGTCCAAAGCAAGATCGAAAGCAAGGATTGCGCCTCCCAAAATCTTAGTAGTTTAGAGAGATATCTAAAGTGACTAGACCCTTATGAACTATAAATAGTTGAAGAAAACTAATAGTGCACAACAAGAGATGAAGGAAGAGATTAAGCAACCAAAAATCATACAAGTGGACAAGGATAAAGTACTCTAAACCATACTCAAAATCCATATTTGCTACTCCATGACCAAAAGGATGAGTAGAGTGTATGCCCCCACATTAAATTGATTGCAAACACCTTAATGAGATAAATGGCTTTTATGGAAGTATACATGCATCCACTAAGAGTGTTTCCACTTTGAGATGCCCCCAAAAGGAAGAACATATCAAGAGAAATGAATGCAAATCATAAAGAGAGAACATGAAGGGATCTATCAACTTTGAGATCAGTATGATCATATGATAATATGTAATGTTATTTCTGTTGGAAATATATATTATAGGCTAAGTTACTGAGAGGGGAGGGGTGAATCAGTAACTAAGAAAACTTAATCCTTATTTACCAATTAATCCTTCATGTGTAATATGATCTAATGGCATGCATGAGAAACTGAAAACATTAAACATTCATAACACTTTGACAAAAAATTTGGTTACCCAAAAACCTTCCAAATAGAAAGTAAAACTGGGGTAGGGATGATACCCACAAGCTTTAGTACTACAATATAAAGTTGGCCTGTTAAGGCTTACAATGATCACTTCTAACGATCTGCCTTGTTAGGAGCTATAAGGATTGCTAGGTCCACCTTGCAAAAGGATTTACAAACATACAATAAAGTATGCACTCAGTAAAGAGATTTACAAAAGACTATTAAGTCTATCATGTGAAAGGATTTAACTAATCCACCTGTTAGGATGAAACTGTGGATGATCTATGATCTGCAACTTGGTTTGTTGAATGAGACTCCTTTGAGTGTAATAATCACCTTGTTGTGATAGATAAATCTTTGTTGCTCCTTATACTGCTTGTAGCCTTGTATTTTGCACTTCTGCTCTTCTCTACTTGTTACATTACTTCCATACTATATTTTGGATGTGATACAATTTATTACATATATACCAATCTAATTTACAAATATAAAAAGTTGGCTACATTACAAGTTTGCACAAAATACACAAAGTCAGCCCAAAATACAAGAATATGGGTTTTGAAGACTAGCTTGGTGAGGTTCTGATACTCAGCATCCACAGTTAATGCTCGACATCATCATGCATTCGGTAGACGTAGAAGCTCGATCCATACTGATCACTTCCAAGTAGTCTGCACTGGTGACTGGGTGAATACTTGTGAAACTCGACATATAAATTGAATCACTTGATTCATACTACATGGCTCGGTAAATGCTATCACTATGAGCTCGATATAAACTGAATCACTTGGTTAACACTTAGTGGCTCGGTCAACACTAGATTCACATTACTGTAGCTGCAAACTTGGAAAGTACTGCATAACTTAGTTTGCACTGAGGAACTTGGTAAACCTTATGCAACTTAGTTTACATTGTTAGTCACCATTATGGTAGCAACAGCTCGACACAAACTGAATATTGTCCTTTGGATTCGGCAGCAACTATAGAACTTGGTAGAGACTGAAATGCTTGGTTATTTGTACAATATGCTCGATAGATACTTATAATCTAAATAAGTGTGTGTCACTAATAAAAAACATGATTGTAATGTCAACAATCTCCCCCTTTGGAATTAGTGACAAAAACACTTATCAGTCAAAACTGAATCAAAAAATATTGTTTATTCATCACCTTGTGTCTCCAACTTGGTAGAGTACTCTGTTTTTGAGATTTTTCAAAATTGTTTTTGTAGAAACTGTATTCCTAAGTATTTGTCCATATATAATGCTCCCCCATACATATATAATATACTTTACATCATTTTACATTTGATATACATATTTTTTCCCCCTTTATGTATACTCCTTTTCTACAATATACATCTTCTCCCCCATTTTGACATTAATGCCAAAGATGTAAGCTATAGACTATACAATAATGCCAAAATGTGACAAGAAATCTAAATGTACCTTTAAAATTAGTGCCATTGTCTTGTCCCAGTTTTCTTGCAACACCTTGCATGTGTGCAATGCAATTTGAACTTCTGCTAAAAGTTTTATCATATGATCAACAATTGAGAATTTGTTATCATGGATGAGCATTTTGGCATGTGCAATATGTTTATGCAATGCATCCATGTTTGGGAGAATATGCCTTGAATGTCTACCAATGTAGCTCTTATTCTGGCTTCTTCTCTTAGCAATTATGCTTGCATATCAGTTAAGAATATGATCTTTGAGTACTGGGCAGAGCTATAACTCGGGTCAAAATGCAGTTGATGTGCACTTGCCTGCAAATCTTCATCAATATTTGACAATTTATCTTTTATTTCTTTGGTGAAAATTGATGTATCACAAAGTTTACAGAATAATGTAGTCACATTGTTGCAAGTGGTCTCCAATAAGCCTAGAATAGTAGATAGCTCTACTTGATGAATAGCAATATTTTGAGAAATAAGTTCCAAATTCTCAAACTTCTTCTTAGCTCTGCAACAATTTGTCTTGTCCATTCAAATCTTTGTTGAATTTGTGGATTGCCTTTGCTAAATTTATCAAAATTGGTTGAGAAGTGTCAACCTCTGTATTTAGTGCCCAAGTTAAAATATTCTTTACATCTTCAATTATTTGAAACTCTTTATTTCTTTCTTCTCTAAGCCTCTTTTGCTTGGCTTTCTTCTAAAGAAGTTCTCTGAATGTTTGCATTTGATCAGGGTTAATATTGGAGATGTCCCAGTTTAGAATAACAATCTCCTCATCAAGATCAATTTCTTCTTCTTTCTCTTTGCCTTTACTCAAATTTTTTTTACTCGGTTGAGACTTGGTCTCAACTGTCCTTGTACTTATTGTTTGCATGCTAGGAATGGAAACAATGGTAGAGATAGTAGGACTAGATGAAAAAATAGATACTGCACTTATCGTTGGTAGCATTTCCTATCACATGTTCAATGTCATTTATTAATATAAGACAAGTGTTGAATCTCAAAGTAAGCTTTTCTTCATTCTTCTTTAATAATTCTTTTACTTCCTTATCATTCAAACTCAACATGAGTTTCCTTAGGGTCTGCTCATATATGTCTTTAGCAGTTTTCATAGCATTCTCCCATCTTGACTTGATCTTCTCTATTAGAGCACTCAGAATCTGTTGAACAAGCTGGTCTAGGGAGTATTTCCACTTACCCATTTTAGACATTATCAGGTCTTCTATTTGCTTTTGTTCCTCTGCAGTTCTAGTCTCATACTTTAGTGATTTGAAATTTGTTATGCCGACTCCTAAGTCCATTTCTTTCAATTTTTCCTAAAAGGTGGGTGGAGGTCTTCTAAAGATCACATCTCATCCTTCTTTATCAAGTTTTTTCCTTGATGCCCTTCTTGTGAATACAACAATAGATGGTTTGGGAGGGTTGGTTATTATAACCTTGCCTTTCTTCTTTACTGGATCTTCTTCCTTCAATTTCTCTTCACCTTCTGCTTCACCTTCCTCAATGTCTTCTCCTTTGCCTTCAATCAACAAAAGAGTGGAGTTGGTTTTCAATTTTGCAATTCTCTTCTTCCCTTTGTTGACTACCTAAGGGAGTTTTATTTCAAGTTCTATTTTGGCCTTTGCTTCATCATAGGTTCCAAAGTATGCAACATTAGGGTTAACAGGTTCATTAATCAGTGCTTCAATAATGTCCTGGTTTCATCAATGTTAACCTCATAACCTAGAGGCTTAACCCATACAATTCTCAGTCTAACTGCCTTAATATATACTTTGACACTATCAACCATGAAACAAACATCATATTTGTAATCATCAACAAGTTTCTTGGGTATCCTAAATCTATTATTCATTTTATCCTTGAATGCATCAAATTAATTGTCCATAATACTTACATAGTGTTCTCCCATTTCAGCTATATATTCATTAATCTGATAAATAATAGGTACATCCTTCCTCCATATGACTGTACCTTTAGATGGGAAGAACTTTTGCACATAGAAAAATAGACAAGTTAAGAGTGAATTGAACTTACAAGGAATTTTCTTTGAAGTTCTTGTACTCTCCATGTTCTTATTGAACTGGTTCAACATCAACTCGGCAAGGTCAAGTGACATGTTATTCTTGACCACTTTGTATGAGAGATCCACTGCTTTGCATGATACATTGTTAAGTCTGCTCGAGTTGTATATCTTATGTGCAATTACATGAATACTAAAATTCAATTCCATATTTGTAACACAACTGATCTTCATTCTCCTTCCATCCCACTTGGCAAGGGTTTTCTTTTCAAGCTTGACCCAACTTAGGGTTTTGGTCCTTTTGGCTTTTTTCAACATAGGAAGACTAGCGATCCTATGGATCATCTTCTTGGTTATCAAAATAGGTTGTTCTAACCATAACTGACCATTATGCACATGACTGAGAATGAATCTTATCCATTTGATCTAGAAATCCTATGGCATATGTGGGATGTGAGTTAAACCTTTCGCTTCAATGTGTTGATGCTCAAGTTTTAACACGTCACTCACACACAGCTTCTCAAGGGTTTCATCCATTTCCAATGTTCCAATATCTTGAATCACACAACAAAAATGTGAATGAATGTCATTGATCAACAATACCTTTGGTGGTATTTACAATTGAGCTCTACTATGATTTAGGTCTTCTGCAATGGCAAGACACAACTTAAAGTCTGGTGCCTTCCATTCCATGCCTCAAACTAGCATATCTAATCCTTTCTTTGATTTGTTGCTAGTGGATTCTATTTCACTTGGTAGGGTTTTGAGAAAACATGAAAATCTCCAATAGTGATTTACTTAGATTGCTTGGATGCTCAAAAATCTCTTTGCACAAATAGCTTTATAAAATTCGCGATGACAAATGACTTCAACTTCACCCTTTTATCAAGATTTCACCTTTCAATCGCCATAAATGCCTAGTATGATTATTCGTTTAAATGACAGACTGCCATCCACTTTGCTTGTATTGAATGCTCGGTAGAGTCATCCATAACTCAGTTTTCATACAAAACTTAGTTACTCCTGACCTTGCTCGGCAAGGTCTCATGATTTGACCTTACTCGGTAAGGACTATAACCCGACCTCACTTGGTAATGGCTTACATCTTTGAATGCTTAGTGATCCCTTTGCATCTTGAATGCTGATATGGATCTTTCATTCTACTAACTAGAACTGGTGTGAGATTTATTCTTCAGAATCCTAGTCCCAATTCTCCTTGAGAGATCAAGTAGAAATACTTGAGTCACCTAATTCTTGAGTGACATGATCATAATTGCTTAAACTTGCATTTTCAAAAGATTTTGGAATCCATTATTGTCTCATCTGCTTTCTGATATTATCAGCTTTTGCCTTCTTTTCATCTTCAATCTTCTAGTAATCATACAATTCTTAGCAAGATGACCAAGTTCTGTTAGATAAAACATCTTTTGGTGGTGTCTATTGTCCTCACGTGATGTTTTACACAATTCATTCAAATGTGTCCAAATTATCCATAGTAATGACATCTGCACTAAGTGTTATAGTCCCAACCAAATATAGATTTTGCAATTTGTTTTGTTGGGTTCAATATCTTAGTTTTGCATTTTGATGATTTTTGCCCATGTTTCTTGCATTTGTGACATTTTCCTTCAAATTTAGGTTTCTCTTTGCATTCATTATCTCCATGACCATGTTGATTGAAGTTGTAGTATTTTCCATTGAATTTAGCTTTCCCATTGCTCCAACATTTTTTTGATGTATGTCCAATCTTACCATAGTGACTGCAAGTAGGTCTTTGATTCTTTTGAGCTTTGTGCTTGGATGTTTCACCTTCTTTTGTATATCTAATTCCTACTTTTCCTTTTTGTCTGAAATGACTTTGCTCATTCAATTGATTCATGTCTGCTTGAGATTTCATCATCCTCTCATTGGTTTTCTTTTCAATGTTTAGTTCATTCAACAATATTTCATTTTTTAATCTTAGATTCATGATTTCTTCATTTGCATTGGCGAGCCGATTAATGAAACATTCTTGTTGAAGGGATAAATGTTGAATTTCATTATTCTTTCCTTCTATTTCTTCTTTTATCTTGTTTTTCTCTTCTATGACTTCACATAGTCATACTGACTGAATTACTTGCTCTCTTTTTAGTTTTCTTACTTCTTCTTGAAGTGAACCATTCTTTTCTAATAGTTCTTTAATTTCTTCATTGGCTTCATCTAGATTGCTTGTTGAATAGATGTCTTTAATTCCTTCTTCAATGTAGAGATGGTCATTCATCTAGATTGCAAGATCTTTTTTTCTTTCCAGAGATTGAGAGAGTTGCTCCTTTGCTTTCTTGAGTTGTGCAATGCCAATTCCAAATCCAGCTTCTCATTGTCAATAGCCTTGTCAAGTCTGAATACCTCCATAGCCTTTGATCTTTTCTCAAGTTGTTAAACTTTTCTCTAAGAACCACAAATCTCTGATACCAATTGTTGGAAATATATATGATAGGCTAAGTTACTAAGAGGAGAGAGGTGAATGAGTAACTAAGAAAACTTAATCCTTATTTTCCAATTAATCCTTCATGTGTAATCTGATCTAGTTGCATGCATGAGAAATTGAAAACATTAAACATTCATAACATTTTGACACACAATTTGGTGACCCATAAACCTTCCAAATAGAAAGTAAAATTGGGGTGGGGATGATACCCACAAGCTTTAGTACTGCAGTATAAAGTTGGCCTGTTAAGGCTTACAATGATCACTTCTGATGATCTGCCCTGTTAGGAGCTATAAGGACTACTAGGTCCACCTTGCAAAAGGATTTACAAACATATAATAAAGTATGCACTTGGTAAAGAGATTTACAAAAGACTATTAAGTCTACCTTGTGAAATGATTTAACTAATCCACTTGTTAGGATGAAATAGTGGCTAATCTCTGATCTATAACTTGGTTTGATGAATGAGATCTCTTTGAGTGTAATGATCACCTTGTTGTGATAAATAAATCTTTGTTGCTCCTTATACTACTTGTAGCCTTGTATTTCACACTTTTTCTCTTCTATGCTTGTTACATTGCTTCCATACTATATATTGGATGTGATACAATACATTACATATATACCAATCTAATTTACAAATAAAAAAAGTTGGCTGTAATGCCCTGCCAAGGGATCTAAAGAATCTCACTAAGTTTACCGAACAATTTTTTTTTTTAAACATGAAAGTAAAACTATACACAACACTAGCGGAAGCAATAGTAACATCCAACTGAAAATAACATAACATAACATAACAATTACATTCTTTAAAGATCCCTTAACATTGAATTACTTCTAATCATAACTTATTCATCTAACATTACATCCTTAACAATGAAATAGCAAGGATACATCCAATGTTCTTAAACCATATACAAGTGTACATTTTAAATTGCTCAATCATCCACTGTACATATCACAAGGTATGAAAAAGCTTAAACAATAATCATCCATGTAAATAAAGTACATCATCACCCAATATTAATCCATGATGCAATTAAAAGTAAACAAAACCATAAACATTACATGATACATCATCATCATGAAGATATACACATCCATCATAAAAGATAACCATGTATCACAAAACATAACTAACTAAGTGCACGGTTCCTCCCAACCGTAAATAGCATCATTAGACCATCATGGATCCTAGCCATCCCTCCGTGCGTAACATTCCAAAGCACCGAAGAGATCATCGGCTATTAACATAGTAGGAATGTCACTCCTAAAAAACATCCTACTAACATGCAAGGTAAAGCATAACTTGTCATCAACTAACATATGCAAATCATCAATACAAGAACATACCAGTAAATACATCCATCATAGGGTATATCGTCTACCATAATGATCCAAGAACAGAATGAAGACAAATACCAATCAAGAACACTCCAGCCATGGTGTCTCAATGGATCTCAAATGATAAGAGTGATAAAAAACACTACCACCCGACCTCGTGGAACCTAAATGGTCCACTCCCACCGTGCTGAGGAGATAATCTCAAGTCCCAAACAGGATATCATAACCACATAGCATAAATCTCTACAAGTCCAGGAATCCTAAAAGTATACTAACTCAAAGGTTCCATCACACAAAATTGACATCTAATTCCCAGAGGCACACAATGACATGTAGGAAACCTACTCTGCAAGCAGAAAAGTGTCATCGCATTTATCTCGTACAAGTTACCCTGGCAGTTAGCTAAACTCCACGGGTCCATACAGATCTCATGCGGCCACTAGTATCCTCTCATACTAACGAGGCATACTATGGAATGCAAGGTCGCAACCATGCGTTCTCACTACTCCCATCCTAGCCTGTACAAGCGCTCAAGGCATGGGCGAGAACATCCAAAACAATTATCTTTTTAGGTTCATTTAATCCCAATTTAGTGTGTAAATGTTATCACTTATTAACCAAACTTACAATGAGTTACCCTGGCAGCCACTTAGGGCCCCGACCCCCATTGCAAGCCACTTCCCGACACTACAAATAGATTACCTACCCTAATGCTCATGGAATCATAAATCACCACAGTCCTGTACAAGCGACTATAAAGAAAATCCAAAAGATAATCCATAAAAAGAATCATCAAATATCCACAATATAAGCATCAAATATCCATAATAAGAATCATCAAATCTCCAAGATAAGAACCATAAAAAATCTCCATGATAAAATCATCAAATATGCATAAAAGCATCAAATCTCCATGAGCAACATCCATAGAAAATCATGACCACAACAGTTCTCTATTGGCAACTGAAGGCATCACTGATAATCATAAGTATCCATTGGTTCTCAATAACCAAAATAAATCATCACATCCATTGGTTCTCAACAAGCAACCAATAATAGCTCAAAATCATACTGATAGAAGACTCCAAAATGGTTGAGTCAAACATGTCACAACATAAAATCTTCAAGAAATAAATCCACATATCAGTCCCATCATGGCGACTAGAAAGTAATCCAAGGATAACTGATCGATGACTCAAAAATGATTAGCTCAAGTTTCTCAGATACATATACAT